>UESW01004620.1:666898-772648 GCA_900491605.1 Calamus simplicifolius | reverse complement strand
GTAAGGTACACTGTTTGTTGTTGTCGTTATCCTTAAAAAGCTACCCCTTGTCACTTTCTTCTTAATTATATTGCATCTACAACCTTTACCATGCTTCTACGTATTTTGTCTTCAATTTGTCCATGCTTGCTTCGCATGCACTAGGCAAAGGTGTTCCCCATGGACCCCATCCCCTAGTTCCATCACACACATAAGTTTGCTGCACCAGTTGTTTTTCTGTTAGATCCAATCAAGATATTGAAAAACAATTGAAACTCCAAAACCTAGGTCATGTTCAAATCAGACCCAATTGAAACCAATCCATTTGGGTAGAAATTTGAAAAGTTGAACCAATCCTACCAAACCAGTTTACAAGCCAAATAGTTCATTGCAAAGCCTTCAGAATCTGATAATCCCAAATATGTCATCCAAGCAAGTAGGTCCAATTTAAACCAAGTACCATGACAAGCTGTTAGATGCAAGTTCTAAAGCCATTAGAAGTTTAAACTTTAAACATCTGTTGGGGTTTAGTCCCTGATGAACAGCAGTGGATTCCGTTGAACAAGAACCAAGGATTTCTAATCCTATTACCAACGATCAGACTAGTCCCTTTGAACTAGAGTTCAAACCACCACAACCCTTCTTACTTCCTGGATTTATTTTATTAAATCCTTTTTCTTTGGCCTGCTGGAATTAATTGCACTGGAATTAATTCTTGGAATTCATTGCTCTTTCCCTAATAGAGGCCGTCGTCTGGAATTAATTCCAAATAGTCCGGAATTAATTCCAAACAGAGGCCGTCCGCTTCTGCTTACGCTTCCTTCCCACAGCTGCTTCTGCTTCCAAGCCGTGACCGTCCGCTTCTTCACCGGCTGGATCAGCCACCAAGCCAAGGACGTTACCGTGAATTCCTCCAATCCGTTGACCGCTGGTGAACTCTGATCTTCTTGGGAGAAATCCCTCCTTCTCCCACACTCACGAATTCCTCCACCTTCCGTTGATAGAAGCACCCAAGCCTTCCTGTCTTCCATGATGAGGACCTTCACGTCTTGCCGAGCGTGGTGACAAATCACCCGATCCTCACCTCCAAGACTCCACGCACGAGGCCGGCCATGAAATCACGTAGTCAAGCATTGGATCAAAACGTAAAGAGAAGATAAAGGAGAGAGATAAGAAGGAGAAGATAGGGCTGCCCTCTGCGATGAGAGAAAGAAATTTATGGGAGAAAAAAATCTGTTCTCTATTCCTTCAAACCATAGAGACTAGAGTTTAAATACATCCACGACAGGCCCAGACTCAACAAAAACTCCCATGGACTAACCCTATGAGATTAAACTAATCCTCAAGCTCGTGTACACCCGTGACTTGATTTAATCTCAACCCTTGGACTAAAACCCAGCCCAATACAAGTTAGCCCACCTGGGCCTTGATAGCACCACACCAGGCCCAACAATCTCCACCTTGGTGCTTTCAAGGCCTCAGCACGTCCACCGTGTCCATCAGCTGCAATCCCTACGAAAGCTGTCCCATGGAAAAACCTTGGTCAATGTATTGCTAGGTTCTCTTGGCATATACTTTCACCAGCTCCACTCCACCTTCTTCCACAAGCTCTCTGTAGTCGAAGCCTTCCCTCCGAAAGTATTCTCTGGCCACTAGTCCTGCCTTGTACCTGATACCTCCTTGCTCTGAAGGCCCTTTTTTGCGCTGATAAACCCATTTGCAATCAATGGATTTCTTTCCTTGTGGCAGCTGGACCACCTGCCACGTGCCAGTCCTGTAGAGAGACTGCATCTCCTCTGCCATAGCCTGCATCTCCTGCCATAGCCTGGACCCACCTATCTCTATTCTGGCTGTCCTGGCTCTTCACAACCTCCTCATAGGTGTAAGGGTCTCCATTCGATATCATCAAGGCATATGACACCGAATTCTCGAAGCCGTATCGAACTGATGGTCGCACGTTTCTCCTGGGCATGTGCAGTGCGATTCCAGTATCAGTCCCCTGCCCAGCTGCATCCTCTTGAGTCCTCTGCTCAGCTGCATCCTGCTGAACTTCTTGGCTTATGACCCCTCTGCTAGTCCTCTCCACCTGAATCTCAAATCCTCCTGGTCCACTAGCAAATGGCACGACTGTGTAGGAGGTCATCTGACTAGTGTTACCGTGTTCCTCCTCCTATAGTCCCTGCTGTGCATCTATACCATCTCTGCTGCAAAGGATCGAGCTCTCATCGAAGGTCACATCCCTGCTGATGACAACCTTCTTCTCCAAGGGGTCCCACAACCGATACCCCTTGATTCCATGCGGGTAGCCCAGGAATACCATCTTCTTAGACCTGGCATCCAACTTACTCCGCTCCCCAGCACCAACATGCACATATGTCGTGCATCCAAACACCCTTAGATGGTTCAGGTTTGCCTTCCATCCAGACCATATCTTCTCTGGAATGCCTCCATCCAACCTGGTGTGCGGTGATCGATTGACCAAGTAGCTAGCTGTACCTACTGCGTCAACCCAAAACATCTTTGGAAGCCCTGCCTGCAGCCTCAAACACCTTGCTTTTTTCCAACAGTGTTCTGTTTATCCTCTCAGCCACCCCTTCATGTTGAGAAGTTTTTATTACCGAGAAGTGCCTTTTGATGCCCCACTCCTCACAAAATCTCTGGAACTCCCTGCTGGTGTATTCCTCGCCACTGTCTGACCTCAGACACTTTACATTCCTACCCTGGTCCTTCTCCACCTCAGCCTTCCAAATTCTGAACTTGGTGAAGACCTCTGATTTCTCCTTTATGAAGTAGATCCACTGCTTTCCTGAGAAATCAACTATCAAGGTAAAGAAGTATCTGGCCCCATTCCTTGCAGAAACGGGGCTGGTCCCTAGACATCCATGTATACTAACTCCAGGGGTTCTGCACTCCTAGTTGTGCTGACCAAGAACTGTACACTCTTCTGCTTCACCATCTGACATGGCTTACAAATCTCCATGACTCCACCACTCAGGTCCGGAAGTAGTCCTCTCTTGCTCAGTTCTTTCATCCCCTGTATCCCATGTGGCAGTAATGCCACATCCTATACACATCCCGAGGATCCTGTTCCACAGCTGCTGCCTCAGATTTTTCTGTCACCACATAGCCCTCCAACCTGTATAGGTTGTTCTCCAGCCTTCTCCCTCTCATCACCACCATAGCTCCATTGGAGTTGTTCAAAACTCCACTCCTGGCATGACTGCTGAAGCTGTATCCTGTCTGCTCCAGGTTCCTCAATGACACCAGATTCTTCTTGAGTTCTGGGATATGCTTCACGCTGGTAAGAGTGCGCATCATGCCATCAAACATCCTTACCCTCACTGTGCCAATCCCTGCCATCTTGCATGGGTGATCATCTCCAAGAGTCTTACACCCCTCATCAACCTCTGTGTAAGTACTGAACCATGACCGGTTGTGAGTGTAATGATGAGAACAAGCTGAATCCAAGGTCCACATCTCTGTACTGTGACTGTGATCATCTGATACCACCAAGAGATCATCCTCCACCTCCTGTCCTGCAACTGTACTCACAGATTTAGATCCTCCCTTTTCTTCCTTTTTCTACTTAGGACAGTTCCTTTTAAAATGTCCTACCTCACCACACTTGTAGCATTTAGCCTTCCTAGACTGTAACCGTCCCCTAGGCCTGCTCCTATCCCTGCCTCTGCCTGATCATTCCCCAACTAATAGACCCTCCTGGGGAACAGCTTCCTTGGTCATCCTCTCCCTCTGCTCATTCGTCCGAAGCGCCAAGACAATGTATTCATAGAACAATGTCTCCTTCCGTAGAGCAGCGTCGTGACCAATGAGTCATGTGATATGGGCAGCGAACATAATAGCAAAAGTGCCTTATCTTCCTCCTCCATCTTGACCCCAACATTCAGCAATTCATTGCTCACCTGGTCGAACACCTGGATGTGGCCCAGCACATCTCCACCTTCTGACATCCGAAGGCTGTAGAGGCGCTTCTTCAATATCAACTTGTTGCACATATTCTTCCCCATGTAGAGGGCTTGCAACTTCGACCAAAGTCCCTTCGGGGTCTTCTCCTCCAGCACTGAATAAAGGACTGAATCCGCCAGACATCCCCTGATCATTGAACATGCCTTCTTCTCCAACAATATCCACTGCTTATCTGTCATCCAATCTGGTCTTTCCTCCAAAGCCAAATCTAAACCCAGTTGCATAGGAAGATCCTCTACCCGGACTTTCCACATGGAGAAACTTTTCTTTCCATCAAACTTTTCAAAATCTATTTTTATGCTACAACCCATGGCGAGATCTCAACCGAAATAAAAATAGCATAAAATAAATTTTAGAAAATTAAGAAGTACCTTGATGGACCTTGTTGAAATTGTTTGAACCCTTTGAAGATCTCCAAATTCAGTCCTTTAAGATCTCCAAACAACTTCTTGTTGTTTCTGAACCAACCAGGCTCATTCCTGAACCAGGCTATAAGATCTCCAAACAACTACTTCTTGTTTCTGATTTCTGAACCAGGCTCTGATACCACTTGTTGGAGTTTAGTCCCTAATGAACAACAATGGATTCCGTTGAATAAGAATCAAGGGTTTCTAATCCTGTTACCAACTATCAGACTAATCCCTTTGAACCAGAGTTCAAACCACCACAACTCTTCTTACTTCCTGGATTACTTATGCTTCCTTCCCACAGACTCTTCTGCTTCCAAGCCGTGACCGTCCGCTTCTTCACGGCTGGATCAGCCACCAAGCCAAGGACGTTACCGTGAATTCCTCCAATCCGTTGACCGCTAGTGGACTCTAATCTGGGAGAAATCCCTCCTTCTCCTACACTCACAAATTCGTCCACCTTCCGTTGACAGAATCACCTAAGCCTTCCTGTCTTCCATGATGAGGACCTTCACGTCTTGCCGAGCGTGGTGACAAATCACCTGATCCTCACCTCCAAGACTCCACGCACGAGGTCGGCCACGAAATCACACGTAAAGAGAAGATAAAGGAGAGAGATAAGAAGAAGAACATAGGGCTGCCGCCCTGCGATGAGAGAAAGAAATTTCTGGGAGAAAAAAAATTGTTCTCTATTCCTTCAACCCCTAGGGACTAGAGTTTAAATACATCCACGAAGTGGGCCAGGCCCGGACTCAACAAAAACTCCCATGGACTAATCCTATGAGATTAAACTAATCCCCAAGCCCTTGTACACCCGTGACTTGATTTAATTTCAACCCTTGGACTAAAACCCAACCCAATACAAGTTAACCCACCTGGGCCTTGATAGCACCACACTAGGCCCAACAGAGTCGCCTTCCTATCATTATCAGTCCAAATAAGATCAGCTAATGTGCATCTATTATCCATGAAACTAGATGACTTGCGGTAAAACAACATAAAACAACTTCCTCTGGTATGATGCATTTAGTCTTTGGTAACAACATCAGAGCTCCAGCATCAACACGTAACATATAATAATTAAAGAACAAATCATGACAAGCAAGTGCTAAATCAAATCCAAGAATTAATTAGACTTCCTTTGGATGATGTGCATATGCTTTCTGGTACATAAATATAATAGCAGCATTAAGAATTCTCGGCATAGACCAGCTATGGCAGGCTTTTAGATTACATAAGATAATGAAATCCTAGGCATCCCACATAGTAAATAGAACATCTTTACCTGGTTCTTGACGTAGAAGACTTCTACAGAGATCAATACATTCAGGATGCAGGTCCACCAAAACATCTTCAGGAAATTGAACTTCCTTAGATGCCAAAATGTTCTGGACAAGCTGTTACCACAAGAAAAACAGAAAATTAATTATAAGGAACCACATGAACTAGTTTCTATTGTCTTCAAAGTATTACAAATAATTGAAAAATATAAACCTGATACTCATTATTTCCATTAAAAGGTAGCTTCCCTGTGACCAGCTGGAACAGAATTGCTCCAACACTCCATAAGTCAGCCTGCATTTATCAACTTAATAATTGAACAATATTAAGAGTAGCAGACATTCAAAAGTACAATCAATATACAAATTCCTTTATTGCACCTTGGCATCATATTTTCTATCCTGCATAATCTCTGGAGCCATGTACAAAGGGGAACCACAGTGTGTGTCAGCTAACCCTTGAGGGATCAGGTACCTGGCAGAAAAATATTTCCAGTAGGAAGTTAGGAGAGTAGCATATAAAGAGTTCAACATAGCTGCCATCTGAGTGACAAATCTTTGAGTTTGGCTTGATATCTGACCCAAGAAGGTTCATTCAACCAGCAAAAAGCCAAATTTAGGGCTGAGATGATCCCAATATAGTATCAAGCCAAGCTCAAGATCACATAGTTTGCTTGGTTTCAGCTTAATCAGGCTCAATATATATAGAAACATACGCACATCTCAGACTATATTTAATGGGAACTCTCAAGCATTCAATGTTGGTTCAACAGTCTCACATGATGGCATGCAAAGAAAGAAATGAACTAAGTGAGCAGTAAAAGAGCTTCAAAAAAGAACCTACCCAGCTGTTATAATTACAAGAGAGTTCCAAGAGAAAAAAAGTATTAGTGTTCCAAGGGGGAAAATGCTTCTAACAAAAATCTAACTTAAATGAGCATTGCACATGCATCACACGTGTTAAATGCTGGTATTTATTATTAATATGTAAGTAAATACATTCTTACCAGCAATCAAGGTGCTAGGATGTGCCATACTGTAACTACAATACATACTATTCTGACAGGTCGTTAGCAAGATACAAGTGCTAGGGCATCTAATAGTATTCAATGTGTCTACCTGTGTCATTCTACTTTAGCAGTATTAGGGCATATCAAAGCAATACAAACCAGTACAGGATAGTACGTACTATGTACCAGTACAGAGTCCCACTTGCTTTCTCATTCTAAATCATGCCCAACCCATATTAAACAAACCTGTTGTTTTATTTGAGACAATTGAAACTCTTTCTTTCCCTTTCCGTTTTAAGAATCTGAAGACCAGATCTACATATTAGACATGGTAATGATTAAAACAATATATATCTACATCTGACCCAAGATTAGAACCAAAGTAACTCATAATAAACAAGTTTATGAGCTTCCTACAGTGCCAAAATAACATATGTAACACCTAGAATGTGTTGTTTTTAATTTAACATTGTTATTAGATCTGGTTATCTTGGAACCTTCTTGTTTTCACTGACAAGATTATACCTCCCCACAGGATAGTTAGGACAGCTATCTTTTTATCTGTTGAGTACAAACTCTATCATACGGCTCTTAATTCTGACAGTCCTGGCCTCTGGGGCTTCACTGCCTCGGCATATAGTCTTCATCTCTTAAGAGCCTCCACCTCCAAGGTTTATCAAAATCAACTTTGACGAGAGTGTTCGGGGCAGATTTGCAGGTTCAACTTTTGTTATCCGTGGGTCTGATGGAGTTATATGTTGGCGGCGGGGGATTCGGCCTTCTCAACTCCTCTATTCCTCTTGCGGAGCTTTATGCTGCTTGAGTTGGCATCTCTTACACTACTTGTATCCTTGGCACCCATAATTTTTATTGAGAGGGATTCTTTTACTATCATTCGATGGCTCCAACAGGACTTATGCGACCATCTGCCAATCAACCCCTTGATTTGCGACATCCGATCTACTCTTAGGATGCTTACAGAGTTCAGATTCAATGTCTAACAGAAAGCCAACTTAGCAGCAAATTGGATTGCAATCTGGGTGGCCTATCACTCTGGTTTCTAGAGCTGAAAAATAGGTTGACCCTTGCCCAATTGTACTTAAAAATTTTATTTTCTAACATATTGGGTTTGATTCACGCTAGAATAGTGTGATTACCTGCCTGTACCAAAAAAAAAAAAGGCTAGAACTTGTCCTCCATGACTAGATTTAGTTGCGCCTCGCAAATGTCATGTGAATTTTGGGGTGGTAAAGGAGGGCATGATCAGAGTACAGGGAATGCATGCGTGGAGGCAAGCAAAGGGGAGGGTCCGCCCTATTTAGGCTTCAGCCTAGGTGGGGCATGAATAATTTAGACTAGAACCAATCAAATGTCAGGTCGAGTCAAGTTCGGACCGAGCAACACAATAGGATCTAGTATGTATGCATTCAAATTAGACTGAGCTATGTTTTCTTTTTCCTAAAGCTGGTCTGCTTTTTAGATTGGGCTTTTTGTTATCCGGCCCATGTGCTCAAAATTTCATAAGGAAAAATTATTTGTACACCGCTCCAATGCAGGATAGTCTGCATCGAGCACACTGATTCGTCCGCACGTAAGTCCACGCATCAGTGATGCGAGACCCATGAGCAAGTCCCTTGGTGCGGGTCCATGCACGAGCGAATCATCGCGCCCGGTGCAAGGTATACAAAGACTTTTCCTTGCATAATTTTTGACAAAGCTGGATAGACTACTTAGCCTATGAACAACACTAATTCGTGTCCAGCCTAATTCTGGCTCATGTTATAACATCTAAATTTCCAGCCTAACAATTTATCATTCCACTATTAGTCCCAATTAATTTCTTGACTTCTTATATATGTGTTTGATGCCTCTTGCTTGCAGCTAGTTTAATATGTTTGATTTAGCTTGCTGAACTCACCTTGCCATCAGCTTTATCAAAAAGAAAAAAAAAAAGAAAAAAAGGGAAAAGATTCGAGAGGCGGAAGTGAAAGACTGCCTACCTGTATTGACCGGCGCTTAGTTTGGATTGAAAATAGCTATAATATTGAATACAAATTTTAGAGTTATCATGCAATTCGATTCATAAACTATTGTAATCTAAATTAATAGGTAATCATATTATGAACACTTTTTCTTAAGAAATATTCAGTTCATCAATTTGATTGAATGCTAACTTATCTACAAGGACGCAAATTAACAATTAATTTCTTAAGAAATTAGACAGCAAAACAAAAAAAAAAGAGGATTTACCGAATGGTATACTTTTCTCACAATTTGCACAAATTACCTCTCCTAATGTGCAAGAATTATTTTCATAAGATCTTAGACTTTTTTCTTTGTTATATATAAAAAATAAAAATTCTTGAATAGACGGGAGAGAGAGAAAACAAATTGAAGAGCTGGGAAGGTTTATCATTGACATGATTTCACTTGCTTTAAAAGCCATAAAATTCTCTCTATCACGCTTATAGAATCATAAGTTATTTATGTTGAAAACATTTTTTTTTTTTATTTTTACAAATAATTTTTTTTCTAATCTTTCAAAAATATATTTGATAAGCAAAAATAAATTTTTTATTTTTATTTTTATTATAAACAATACCTTTTTATTGTTTTTAATCTCATTAACTGCCATATTTTTAAGTTTTTAATCATTATTTTTATTTTTTATTTGACGAAAAATAGTGAAGACATCTATAAATAGTGTTCAGTTTTTTACTATTTTGTAGTTTTACTTTTTTCTATAAAAATTCCCTAACTGTTTTTTTTGGGGTGTTTCTATGAAAATGAGTTCCCCCTCCTCCGTCCCCTTTCCCGGAAACCATGGTTGCTGCACAATGACGACTGAAAACTAATGATTGTGCAAGTCATTCCGCCACGAAGACATCCGCCTCTTCTAGCTAATTTTCTCCATTTTCCGTAGTGGAACTGATCAACATTTCTAGCTTCTGTCACACATGCCATGCCATGAGGTTCCGATGATGGTAATTCCAGCGCATAGATCTGGAAGCATTCTGACAGGAAAATGAGTTTCCCTTTACGTGCTTCATAGCGCACAGCATAGATCCTACATACACTTTTCATTAATTTATATCACAGTTTTTAATTTGGGATAATTTCACAATTAATTCGTCAAGGTTTTGCTTGCTTTCTATATAGGATGCCCACTTTGCGTTGATTCGAACATGTTCCATGTTCTGCTTCACAGTCCTAGCAATCGAAGTCTCTGTGCGGCTTCGGAAAATTTCATTGGCTTTCTCATCAGTGAAGAACTGCACAGAAGAACAATCAATAACATTGAAAAATCAATTCCAGTCCGGAGTGAGGGCTACAATAATACAGCTATAGCTGAAAATGTCTATTAAATTGGTATATATTACCTACCTGCGTAACAATGTCACGGATGAAATTAGTTAATAGAATGTGCAGATGGCCCCATCTGTCTGATATATGCTCCCAGTTTGCCTTCATCCACAACGCAGCAACAGAACTCGTTAAGAATAACGTTCAGTAGTTAACGAATGCGTATTTCATAGGCACTAATAGAAATTTTCCTACAGCATGTTGCAAATTCTCTTGATATCACAAATATTGCAAATTTTGTGAAGAATGTTGGCATGAGATCCTTCGATAGCACATTTAACAACACTACAAGAAAAACAACTTATTATGACGAATTAATTCATTGAAACTACCTCCATCTCTTTTATAACCAACCAACTAAAAGATCAAGCACATTTACTGGAGATCAAAGTGAGCAGTTCGACACCCGGTGGAGTGGTAAAGGCACGTCGAAGCCCAGTTGATTTTGTTTAAACACCTATAAAGACCCATGTTTGAATCAATGGAAGTTACCCGAGTGAAAGCATCCTTGCCACTTTCTCACCCGCCTCGCCCTACATTGAAGATAAACCTTTAGTTGGTAACCAACCTTGATTTACGGATTAGCAGTACATATTAACAAGTTGGGAGCCCCTTTCCAATTCCGATCCTTTCTTAATCATAAGAAGTTGCCGTGATGTTGTCGTAATAACTTATTACGATGGAATTATTTTGTCATAATAAATAACATATTATCACAAAAATATATCGTCATTATAAATTTTTATAAAAATATATTTTTTATAAAAAAATTAAAACTTATTACAGTGAATTTAATTTCTCCGTAATAGCTCCCTATTACGACGAAATTAAATTCGCTGTAATAACTTGAAACCTATGACGACAAATTAATTTCACCATAATATCTTCCTATTACGGTAAAATTAAATTCATCGTAATAACATGGAATCTATCATGGCAAACATTTTCGCCGTAATAGCTCACTATTATGACGAAATTAATTCTCATAATAGGTTTTTATTTTTATTTTTTTTTTTTTTAATTTTATTTTTTATAATAATTTAATATAATATTAAAGCAACCATATTAGTAATAATTTTCTGTTTCAAATTTTTCATAGAAAAATAAATAAAAATTTTCATTCATTTCAATAAAATCATCATATACAATGTTTTTGAAAATACATAATTAAAAAAAATGCCACTAAGGGCACTGTAGAGGAAATGGGGTCTGCTGGGATCTACTAGGAGCAAATCCAAGAACTAGCTGTCGCATGTAAGTAGTAATCTCATTAATCGTCGCCTTTAGATCCTCGATGATCTTCTGTTGCTGAGTGATGACATCCTTCTATTGACTCAATTGCTCTTGGCACTCATGTAGTTCCCCTCGGCACTCATGTAGTTCCTCCTTTAATTGAGTTTTTAAAAAAATGAAGAACTACCTCTAGTTCTCGATGTACCCTTCGCTAGTGGACCCCATCCCCTCTTATAATGAGATCTAGAACTTAAAATCCCCTCAAAAGTGGCATCCTCACTTATTGATTCTCTTGTAGAGTCCTATGAAGAAAGTCGCTCTACTAACTGTGCCTGCAATGAAAAGAAAATAAATTTAATTTTTAATTGATAAAACTTACATGGTACCTTCAGCCTTTTCATTTATCCATTGTATTCTTCTTTTTATATACTAAAATTGCATACTAAAATAAAAGAACAGTTTCTGGGGAAAATGTGTTTTTTTCTACTTGAGCATTTAACACAAAATAAAAATAGTGTTACCAATCATATAAACTAACATACAAGAAATAATAGGGCATAAAAATTCTTTGCTAGCACAGAGAAACATAACCATATTGTAAGAAATAATGGGTTCTTACCTGCAATTGTAATGCCTTAGCACGTGAACAAATTTTTTTGCTTGAAGGACAAGCACTTCCAAAATCCATTAAAATGGCAAGAGGTGGTTGTCCTTTTCTCTGTGTTATCATAATGTTACCAAGCTTGACGTCATTATGAGCATATGGAGGATCAAAACTGTGCATGTGCTTCAGTGCTGCACAAAGCTGCATATAAAATTATGTTAACTAGCTTTCACTTTTATCCATGTATGAAAAGCTAATAGTAAGAAAACTGCACAAAGTTTACAAAAGTGCAAAAGTATAAAGAACAAGGTCAAAAGTGCAGAAGTACACAGGGTGCCAAATAAAATAGGCCAAATCTCAAGCTGAATGTGCAATTAAAGCAATAGCTTATAAGACAATATATGAATTAATTCTTTAACTGAATCACTTTGACAAAAGATCCTCTCCATTCATTAGTACTTGGCAATTTAGATGTGCAAACTTTTTTATCCCACGCACATACATTAGTACATGCATGATGTGTGTATGTGGCGACTGTGAATTCTGGTATTAATGATAATCAGCAAGTTGGGAGTAGCACCATATATTAACAGGTCTATGGAATAGGAACACAGATGGGGACCCCATCAACTCTGCTATTCACATGCTCTGGTTGACAAGAGTAGGGGAGAGGAGATCAGGTGGAAGTAGGGTTCGTGGACGGTAGGGGAGAGGAGATCGGGTGGAGCTGTGGAGGTAGGGTTCCGCTCGGGAGTGGGAGTTTGGGGAGAGAAGAAAAAAAAAAATCACGAGCAAAAAGACGGAGAGATCGAGCATGTTGCCAAGAAATAAATCATGACAACGAGCAAAGGGAGGAGCAGCCGAGCGGAGGAGGTCGGACGAAAGTCCATTTCAGCAAAAAGGCAGAAAAATCGCGGAGTGAGGGCGAAAAAACCTTAACCTATAACGAAGAAACAAATTTCGCTGTTATAAAGCCATATATTATTACGGCAACGCTGATATTTTCTGTAATATATGGGATTAAATTTTTTTTAATAAAATCTTTACCTCTAACGGCGAATCAACTATCGTCGTTATAAATCCGTATATTACGATGGACCAGATATTTCACCGTAATATATAAGATTAAAAAATAATTATTTTAAATAAAATTTTAATCTATAACGATGAAATAAATTTTGTCGTTATAAAGCCATATATTATGGCTAACCCCATATTTCATTGTAATATATGGGATTAAAAACTTTATTTTTTTAATAAAATCTTTACCTCTAACGGTGAATCAACTATCGCCATTATAAATCCATATATTACGATGAAACAGATATTGTACCGTAATATATAAGATTTAAAAAATAATTATTTTAAATAAATTTTAATCTGTAATAACAAAATAAATTTCATCATTATAAAGCCATATATTACGGCGAACCCCATATTTCGCTGTAATATATGAGATTAAAAACTTATTTTTTTTAATAAAATCTTTACCTCTAACGAAGAATCAACTATCACCGTTATAAATCCGTATATTACGATGAAACATATATTTTTTCTGTAATATATGAGATTAAAAAATAATTATTTTAAATAAAATTTTAATTTATAACGATGAAATTTATTTCATCGTTATAAAGCCATATATTACGACGAACCCCATATTTCACCGTAATATATGGGATTAAAAACTTTATTTTTTTAATAAAATCTTAACCTATAACGATGAATAAATTTCGTCGTTATAAAGCCATTATTACGGCGAACCCCATATTTCACCGTAATATATGGGATTAAAAACTTTATTTTTTTAATAAAATCTTAACCAATAACGATGAATAAATTTCACTGTTATAAAGCCATATATTACGGTGAACCCTATGTTTCACCTAATCGATGGGATTAATTTTTTTTAATAAAATCTTAACCTATAATGATAAATAATTTTTGTCATTATAAATCCATATATTACGGTGAAACCGATATTTCGCCATAATAGATGGGATTAAAAAATTTAAATTTTTTAATAAAATCTTAACCTATAACGATGAAATAATTTTTATCATTATAAATCCATATATTACGACGAAACTAGTATTTCCGTAATAGATGGGATTAAAAAATTTATTTTTTTAATAAAATCTTAACCTATAACGATGAAATAAATTTTGCCATTATAAATCCATATATTACGGTGAAACTGATATTTCGTCGTAATATATGGGATTAAAAAAATTATTTTTTTAAATAAAATCTTAACCGATAACGATGAAACAAATTTTGCCATTATAAATGGATTAATAATGATGAAAAGAATTTTTGATGTAACAAATATTTATTACGTTGAATTTAATTTTAATTTCCGTTATAAGTAAAAATATAGCGACAAAAATATTTTGCCGTAATAATTTCGCTGCAAAAGTCCACTTTCTTGTAGTGAATTTATTAACTCTATACATTTTTTTTCTTAATTTAGACTTTTTGGAAGTACATATACAACGAAAATCTTTAGATGCTCCATTAGAAATAGTGATCTTTTAAAAATCCATGGTAAGGATAGAGGTTGTCACACCCGAATCCAAAGATGGATCCAGAAAGTGGCAACCCGCCGCATGTTAAACATGCAAGGCATTCAATAACAGAAATGATTATCAATCAAAAGTCAATTATTATTGTTGCCCATATATTGCAACCCAAGAGGGGAGTAAATTGGGTTCTTTTTTAAAAATTATTAATAATTACAAATATGTACTTTTTAAAAAATTTCAAAATTAACTAAAAAAGACGTGAAGTGTAAAGAAAATATTCAAGCACCACAGAAATTTAAATCACACAAACACATGCAATTTATAGTGGTTCGGTGCCAACCCTGCACCTACATCCACTCTCCAAGAACCCTTAGGAATTTTCATTAACCACCCTAGCCAACCTGGCTAGCAACTTGTTTACAGACACAAGGGAGCCTTACACCTAGCCTTTCGGGCTAGCCTTTTGTTTCTCAGGCACAAGGAAGCCTTATACGGGTAGACCTCTACCCTTACAAGTTTTAGCACTGTGAAACTTAAATACCGAGTGCAATAATATAAGCAATGTATATAGGAAGCTCCTTAAGTAAGCAGATATTAAAAAAAAAATACTTTACAAAATATGAAGACCACTCTACGAAATGGATTCTTCCTTTGAGCACGTTGGAGGAATGGATGAAGCTTAACTACTTTTCAGAATGTGGCGGGAGCTTTGATATCACTTCCACTGATGAAAACTTTTGAAGTGGCACTCTAGAATTTTTTCAGAACACTCTCAGCCTTTCCTTCCTCCTCTTTTATTTTTCCCTCGCTTGGATTTACTCAACTAAGATATCTGGATGCTCTGCTTGGCTCACTTACTTGCTGCAGATGAATGCTTCAGAGGCCTATTTATAGGCAAGAAGCTGAAGAAGCCATTGAGAGGAGCGGAGGAGCATTGAATGCAATCATTTGAAAAACAAGGCTTAGCAATTAATGGAACCAGGTAAGCTTTGAAAATCCTTCCCATGCAGCAGGCATGTTGAAGAAATTTTTCTCGACCATTGCAGACATTTGAAAATTTTAACCAGGCTATCATACTTCCATTGAAGAAGATGATGGCTTCCTACAATCCTTGAAAATGCATTCCCAGGTAATTAAGGCAGGCAAGCATGCGTTTGAAATTCCTTCCCCATGTCAGAGAAGAAAATGGTGAGATTGAAAGCTTTGTTTGAAAAAGAACAATCCCTGACAAAAATCAGTTTATGATGCATTGAAGAAAATGATGTCGAGAAGAAAAAGTTTTTAAATAGAACAAGCTTTGATTCAAAAATTCACTCAAATGTCAAGGAAATCAGCAACAATTAAGACACCATTTAATGAGCAAGAGTTAATCCTTCCATATTGCAATCCAATTTCAGCGATTAAAGACTTCAAGAAGATCAATTTCAAACATCAATGGCAAACAGAGTTTCTGCGAAATTTCAGAAAAAAGACGATGGAAACCAGGGAAGCCCTGACTTGTTGGGTGGCCAACTAGTCAGCCAACGTCACTATTCACCAATTGTTTTTCTTTACTTGCATTACCTTTGATACATGGGATACCTTAATTTGAAGTAACACCTTTCTTCATGATGGATTCCCTAAAATCATTGTCTCAACAAAATTCTTAGTATTATACTTAATCATTTTGTATTCATCAAAATCAAATACGAGGTCAATAATCTCCCCTTTTTGATGATGACAAAACCATTAAGTATTCAATATATAAAGAACATTTCAAATTTAATCAATCCTTGGCAAGACAAGGTTTCAAAAATATATATCATAAAATATTCTCTCCCTTTTTTTTTTTAAATACACTGTGCATTAGTATACATATGCTTTTCAATTTTTTCAAAAATAGAAAATATGATAAATCATAATATATGCCTTTACCTAAAAATCATAATGTATGCCTTTATCTTTTCTCTCCCTTTTTATCATTAATCAAAAAGAAGATGAAAGGATATGCATATTTTTACTGTATGTCTTTTCTTCAAGGAATAAATCAGATAAAATAGCATAAGGAGCACATAAATGAATGCAATTTTATATAGATCAAGCAGTTGATACAATTCATACACACCATACAAGTTAAATTGATACAAACCATAATAGAGTCATAAGCACCATACAAGCCAAATTAATACAAACCATACAAGCCAACAAACCATACAAGCTAATAAAGTCATACAAACCATATAAGCCAATAAAGTCATATCATACAAACCAAGAAGAAATAGAGGATCATCTGTTGAAGTTCGACTGGGAGGATGAAGGCTGAGCAGATGGATGCGGAGCTGAACTATAGAACATATCAGGCAAGGGCTGCTGCATAACTTGATGCATCTCCTGGATCATATTGTAGGAATGGTAGATGAGATTCGTGAGAGATGCCAATTGTTCTTCAGCACTATGGGCTTTGTGCCTGATTGATGCCATCTCAGAACTTGTAAAATTTGTTGATTCAATTAACATGTTTAGATCATCCCGCAACCGAATAATCTCCTTAAAAATCTTTTGACCATCTACTACTTCTTTCTTCTCGGGCGTCTTTTCAGTACATATTTTGAATTGATGCTCCAATGCTCCCATACGATTATTCAAATTAGCAAGACAAGCATAGATGGATGAAGAGTGGGGGACCAAAGAAGTATCAGTAGAGGATGATGAACTCCTCTTGGAGCTTTTAAGGGTCACAACAACAGAAATTTTATTAACCAAATAATCAATGGTTTCATCATTTAAGAGAATATGATTTGGTTGAGTGGGTGGTGGATGGGATTCTGGTGCAGAAGATGGATCAACATTCATATATTCATCAATATTAAAAAAATGTATTGTAGGAGGTGAAGGATGATAAGCTTGGAATGAAAAGGGTTCCTCCCCATGAGCAGGTGCAACAGGTTCTTGCACCTTCTGCTTGTTCCTTGACCATTGACCATCTATTTTTACTAAACTCATATGACCAAGGGTGTGCTCATCATAGTAGTATATATGCCTAAGTTTGGTTACACTCTCACCCTTAAGCTTGACAGCAAAATGTTTGAACACATGGATAAGAAGTCCATAGGGCAGGGCCGCTCTAGGTTTCCCTATAGTTTCTCTCATCACATAGTACATTAATAAAGAAAAATTCATGAGAATTTGGCTAACAACATGATACATAATGATAAGGTCTCTATCGGTAACATAGTCAAAGCTACCCCTTCTAGGTGCTAAAATTCTAGACGAAATGTGGTGTAGCAACCGCATTTTAGGATTAAGATGTTTTTCAAAGATTTTATCATAATTTGTGGCCTCCTCAGTACCGACAATAGTTATTATTCTAGAATATCTATTTTCATCTGAATCTTTAAAGGAACCTTCAGTTGGAACTTTTAGAATGGTTCCTATAGTATTTAAATCAAGACCAATCCTTGATAGCACATCTAACAATCACTATAAGAAAAATAACTTATTATGATGAATTAATTCATCGTAATACATACAAAAGTCACCATAATAATTTTTACGACGATAAAAAGTTTTCGCAATACATCCCAAAATCATTGTAATAAGTTGTTGTCGTAATAACTTATTATGATGAAATTATTTTATCATAATAAATAACATATTACGGTAAAATTATATCATCGTTATAAATTTTTATAAAAATATTTTTTTTATAAAAAAATTAAAACCTATTACGAAATTAAATTCGCCTAATAGCTCCCTATTATAGCGAAATTAAATTCGCCATAACAGCTTGAAACCTATTATGAATTAATTTCACCATAATATCTTCCTATTATGGCAAAATTAAATTCATCGTAATAACTTGGAATCTATTAAATCTATTACGACGAAACATTTTCGCTGTAATAGCTCACTATTACGATGAAATTAATTTGCCGTATATGTTTTTATTTTATTTTTTATTTTAAACCTATTATAATAATTTAATATAATATTAAAGCAACCATATTAGTAATAATTTTTGCTTCAATTTTTTCACAGAAAAATAAATAAAAATTTTCATTCATTTTCAATAAAATCATCATATACAATGTTTTTGAAAATACATAATTTAAAAAAAATGCCACTAAAAGCACTATGGAGGAAATGGGGTCCGCTGGGATCTACTAGGAGCAAATCCAAGAACTAGCTGTCGCATGTAAGTAGTGATCTCATTAATCGTTGCCTTTAGATCCTCGATGATCTTCTGTTGCTGAGTGATGACATCCTTCTATTGACTCAATTGCTCTTGGCACTTATGTAGTTCCCTTCGGTACTCATGTAGCTCCTCCTTTAATTGAATTTTCAGAAAATGAAGAACCACCTCTAGTTCTCGATGTACCCTTTGATAGTGGACCCCATCCCCTCTTATAATTAGATCTAGAACTTAAAATCCCCTTAAAAGCAGCATCCTCACTTATTGGTTCTCTTGTAGAGTCCTATGAAGAAAGTCGCTCTACTAACTGTGCCTGCAATGAAAAGAAAATAAATTTAATTTTTAATTGATAAAACTTATATGGGTACCTTCAACTTTTTCATTTATCCATTGTATTCTTCTTTTTATATACTAAAATTGCATACTAAAATAAAAGAACAGTTTCTGGGGAAAATATGTTTTTTCTACTTGAGCATTTAACACAAAGTAAAAATAGTGTTATCAATCATATAAACTAACATACAAGAAATAACAGGGCATAAAAATTCTTTGCTGGCATAGAGAAACATAATCATACAGTAAGAAATAATGGGTTCTTACTTGCAATTGTAATGCCTCAGCACGTGAACAAATTTTTTTGCTTGAAGGACAAGCACTTCTAAAATCCATTAAAATGGCAAGAGATGGTTGTCCTTTTCTCTCTATTATCACAATGTTACCAGGCTTGACGTCATTATGAGCATATGAAGGATCAAAACTATGCATGTGCTTCAGTGCTGCACAAAGCTACATATAAAACTATGTTAACTAGCTTTCATTTTTATTCATGCATGAAAAGCTAATAGTGAGAAAATTGCGAAAAGTTTACAAAAGTGCAGAAGTATAAAGAACAAGGTCAAAAGTGCAAAAGTACGTAGGGTGCCAAATAAAATAGGCCAAATCTCAGGCTGAATGTGCAATTAAAGCAATAGCTTATAAGACAATATATGAATTCTTTAACTGAATCACTTTGGCAAAAGATCCTCTCCATTCATTAGTACTTAGCAAATTTAGGTGTGCAAACTTTTTTATCCCACGCACATACATTAGTACATGCATGATGTGTGTATGTGGCAACTGTGAATTCTGGTATTAATGATAATCAGCGAGTTGGAAGTAGCACCATATGTTAACAGGTCTATGGAAGAGGAACACAGATGTGGACCCCATCAACTCTGCTATTCACCTGCTCTTGTTGACAAGAGTACCGGGATATTTAGATGTGACACTAATAGAAAAGTGTGATTTATCGAGAAATTTTACCGAGAAAAAAATCCTTCGCAATTCCAAGGGATTTTTTCGATAAAAAAATATAAACTATAAAATTTTTTGATAAAAAATATTCTCACAAAATCCGTCACAAAATTAATTTTTTAAGGTATTTTTCGAGGGATATTTCTAACATAAATGGGCTCTTTGTAAAAAAATTTTGATAAAAAATCCCTCGAAAAATCCCTCGCAAATTAATTTTGCAAGGAATTTTTTGAGGGATTTTTTTTCATTAATAAGTTATTAATAAAATTTTTTGATAAAAAATTCCCTCAAAAAATCCCTTGCAAAATTTAAGTTCGAGGGATTTCGTGAGAAATTTTTCGAGGGATATTTCTATAATAAATGGCTTATTTGTAAAAAAAATTGATAAAAAAATCCCTCAAAAATCCCTCGGAAATCAATTTGCGAGGGATTTTTCAAGGAATTTTTTTATTAATGAGTTATTAATAAAATTTTTGATAAAAAAAATCCCTCAAAAATCCTCGCAAAATTAAATGAGGGATTTTTCAAGGGATTTTTTTTCATTAATGAGTTATTAATAAAATTTTTGATGAAAAAAATCCTTAGAAATTTCTCAAAATTAATTTTTGATGGATTTTCAGAGAGATTTTTTGATGATTTTGGAAGGAATTTTTTGAGGGATATTTCTATAATAAATGGCTTATTTTTAAAAAAATTGATAAAAATAAACCCTCAAAAAACCCTCAAAAATTAATTTTGCAAGGGATTTTTCAAGATTTTTTATTAATAAATTATTAATCAAATTATTGATGAAAAAATCTCTCGCAACCTTAATTTTTGAGGAATTTTTTGAGTGATTTTTTGATGATTTTGCAAGGGATATTTCTATAATAAATGGCTTATTTATAAAAAATTGATAAAAATAATCCTTCAAAATTAATTTTGCGAGAGATTTTTTGAGGGATATTTTTTCATTGATGAATTATTAATAAAATTTTTGATGAAAAAATATCTCAAAAAATCCCTCTCAAAATTAATTTTTGAGGAATTTTTTTAGGGATTTTTTAATGATTTGTGAGGGATTTTTTGAGGGATATTTCTATAATAAATGGCTTATTTGTAAAAAGAAATTGATAAAACTAATCCCTCGGAAAATCCCTCAAAAATTAATTTTGCGAGAAAATTTCCAAGGTTTTTTTTTCATTAATGAGTTATTAATAAAATTTTTGATGAAAAATTTTCCAAGGATTTTTCGAGAGATTTTTTTGATGATTTTGCGAGGGACTTTCGGAGGGATATTTCTATAATAAATGGCTTGTTTGTAAAAAAAATTGATAAAAATAATCCCTCAAAAGATCCCTCAAAAATTAATTTTGTGATTTTTTTATCATTTTTTACAACTAAGGCATTTATTATAAAAATATCCCTCAGAAAATCCGTTGCAAATTGTTAAAAAGATCCCTCAAAAAATTCCTCAGAAATTAATTTTGGGAAGAATTTTTGAGGGATTTTTTCATCAAAAAATTTTATTAATAACTCATTAATGAAATTCAAATCCCTCAAAAAATCTCTGGCAAAATTAATTTTCGAAGGATTTTTTGAGGGATTTTTTTATCAATTTTTTTACAGATAAGCCATTTATTATAGAAATATCCCTTGAAAATTCCTCGCAAAATCATCAAAAATCCCTCGCAAAATTCCTCAAAAATTAATTTTACGAGGAAATTTACAAGGGATTTTTTATCAAAAAATTTTATTAATAACTCATTAACGAAAAACAAATCCCTTAAAAAATCTCTCACAAAATTAATTTTTGAGGGATTTTCTGAGGGATTTGTTTTATAAACCCTATTATGTTGTTTCGTGAACGTCAACTCAGTTTGCTAGGTTGTGGGAAATAACAAAGGTTGTATAGTATTTAAGATTATAGGATAGCAACTATCTATTGCATACTTTGGATCTCTTTTTCTTAGAGAAAAGTCTCAATCAAATATATATAAGCATTGTTTTTGTAGACTTTTCTTGGTTGATATGATAACATATTTGTGAACTAGCATCCCATCTCTTGTTTCATGTTAAAGATGGTGGCATTAAAGATGATGGCAATTACAAAGGTTAAGGTTTTATATAATATAGGATAAAAGGTTTGAGCTCATTACATAAATTAGGTAAAGGACAACAGGCTATGTAATAAGAAAGAATTATGTGATAGTTAAAGAGTGACCAAATAGGCAATCAATTGTTTGGGTTAGATCAACCTCATTTAAGCCTGAGACCCAACTTGAACTATTAATAAGTCAAGATTGCTAGACCTAAATTTGACTAACAACCACTAATGCTAAATAAATTTAGTTTTGGGATTTATATTAAATGGGTAGTATATATATATATATATATATATATATATAAAACTTTTGGATCATTTGTTATATCATTCATCTCTCCTTTGGATCAATGGTCTAGTTGCTCATTCATTACATGGTTTTCTTTTATACATATATACATATATATATATATATATATATATATATATATATATATATATATATATATATATATATATATACATTATATATATATATATATTTAGTGTTGATGGTTATCTCCAAAATTTAAATTTTACCGATCAATGTCATCAAGCCTTCTTAGTCTTCACTAATTCATGAAAAAGCACTCTTAATAAGTAGCCTATATATGAGAACTTATTTTTTTTAGTAAAATGGTAAATTCTAATCGTTGACGATCTTAGGATAAATCCAAATTTCAAAGCTTCTATCGCTCGCTCACTGATTTCTTTCCTCCTATAGGCATCGAAATTTTCAAAGTTCCTTTACTTCACTCCTCACGGCACCAACAAATCCATCTCCTTCTTCCTCGGAAATTCATCAAAAAAAAAATAATGCAGAAATCTAACTGAAAAAGGAGGAGGAATGGAGGAAAAAAAAAAGATCTCTACACCCAAGAAGAAAAGGAAAAGCCAAGGAAAAACATAAAAAATTATCAAAAAAATAGAAAGATGAAACAAAAAAACTTATTTTAGTATTTTTATAAAATAAATTTATAAGAGGCAGATAGAAGGATTCGAACTTGAATCCTTGAAAAAAAACTCATTATCATAACACTACAATCCTAACCTTTTTTATATTTATAAATTTATTATGAAAATATTTAAACACTATAAATCTTTTTCTTATAAATTAGACTTAAAACCCTTTGAATTTTCATTGCCCTAGAATTTTCGCCGCCCCGCGCCCATTTCTATTTGACCGTCGTGCTTCTCTCTCTTTTTTTTTTTGAGAGGGCAGCGCTGACTTGGTAGGCTGACCCCATTTGAGAAGAATTTATGTGGAGTCTCCTTTCGAGGTGGCCATAACCGAGGCTGAAGTGGAGGCTTACCACCACAAGAGGGAGATCACGGTCGAGGGCTGCGATGTGCCCAAGCCCGTCAGAGAGTTCCGCGACGTGCCCAAGCTCATCACCATGCCACTGCATCCGCCACCGCATTGCCTTCGGCAAGGTAAGGGAGGGAGGGAGAGAGAGAGAAGAAGAAGAGGGGGAGAGGGCCACCAGAGGCCCTCCCCTTACACGGGAGCCAAACCGGTTCACGTATACTAGTTCGGGCCCGGCAGCATGCCCACCGGCTCGCCGTGCCTGAACCCCGGGCACCAGCCTCCACCGGCGATGGGGAGGCATCTGGTGGGGTCCAGCCAGCCTCCCATCGGCCGGCCATGCCACTGCCACAAAGAGGTGGCAGGAGGAAGAAGCAGGGAAGGAGAAGAAAAGAAAAGAAAGAAGGAAGAAGAAAGGAAGAAAAGAAAAAGAAACGAAAAGGAAGAGCCGGTTGCCGGCAACCAGACAAGCCCCGGGAGGGGCCAGCGGCGGCCCTAGGCCGCCATCCACTTTCCTTTCCCCTGGTTCACCTGAACCAGGGGAGACAGAGAGAGAGTGAGAGAGAGAGAGAAGAAGGGGAGAGGACCACCGGAGGCCCTCCCCTCACACGGGAGCCAAACCGGCTCCCGTATACTGGTTCGGGCCCGGGCGTACCCGTTAGCTCGCCGTGCTCGAGCCTCGGCACCAGCCCCTACCGGGGAGGCATCTAGTGGGGTTCGGTCGGCCTTCCATTGGCCGGCCATGCCACTGCCACAAAGAGGTGGCGGGAGGAAGAAGAAACAGGGAAGGAGAAAAAAAGAGATGAAAGAAGGAAGAAGAAAGGAAGAAAAGAAAAAGGAAAGAAAAGGAAGGTGGCCGTCGTTGGCGTCCAGCGCTGGGCTGGTCGCCGGCAGCCAGACAAGCCCCGGGAGGGGCCAGCGGCAGCCCTAGGCCGCCATCCACTTCCCTTTTCCCTAGTTCGGTGAACCAGGGGCGACAGAGAGAGAGGGAGGGGCTGGGCCTGGGTTTGGCCTTGCCCAGTATGCCCTTTGGGCTGATTTTTCGGGCCCTATGTTGGGGCAGGCCCAATAAAAAGGAGATGGGACTTGGATCAGTGTGGATCCTAGTTTCTTAGGGTATTTTCACTTTCCATTTGGGCTTATATATTTGGAGATATTCAAGCCCCAAGTTGGTCCCATGATTAAACTGGATAGAGTTTAGAGGTTATTTTGATATGTTAATTTGGACATTAAAAATTGAAAAATGATGTTGTAGGTAACCAAGTGTCCAACTAGCTGATTTACACTTTTGGATTAGTGCTAAGAGGTAAGTAAGCCATTTATCATGATTTTCATGAATTATTAAAGTATGAAAATTATGGATTTGAATACTATACTGATATATAGTATATTATTTGAAAATTAAAAATGGACAATAGTACCATAAATGTGCAATTCATTATTTGGTTTGATTATTTGGAAATGCTGATATTTTCAAAGTAGTGACTTCTATATTTCTCTTGTATTTTTTTTTTCAGAAAGTTGAAGGTTCTAGCTATCTTGATCATTGCTTTCTGACAAGCAAGTTGGTGTAATGACTTATTGGAGTGGTTTTAATTGATGATAGTAAGAATAACAGGCTAAATTTATTGTCTATGGTAAGCACAACCTTCCTTTTAAGATAAATGGGTGGACTAGAGTTTGGATAGAGGATCACCTATGTTAGAAATAAATTATTACCTATTAATTGTAATGATCAATTGCTTGATATGAAAATTTTATTCTTTTTGTCCTAGTATTTTATGTTTTGTGTGTCTATTTACTCATAACTACAACCTCCTACCAATTCCATAATCACACTACTATCCCACCTACTAATTATTGCTTATTTTTTCTTTTTTGGTAGAACTATTTATCTTATATACTTACTATAAGCAATAACTAGTTTCTCTATGTTAATGAATTATGTAATTGAGATTAATTTGCTTGTTTCTTTGATTTGGATGTAGGTGGAATTATCATGCTGAGCAAGGAACGAGTTCAAGCATTTTCATTATTGCGAGCATCTTCGTGGATGAAAATCATATAATGAAAACAAAACCTTCTTTTGTTTTATTGAAATTTAGTTGGTCTTTTGGTGGTTACTGGTTAGGTTAGGTATGACTATACGTAATTTTGTTGATACATATATATGAACTTGTAATAGGTCTATGGTAGATAAATTATGTAATTTGATTAAATTTTTTATTTTATTAATTAATTAAGTTTTGGGTTTTTATTTTGAAAATTTTTTAGCATTGACAGTCAAATATTTAATAGTCGTTGCTAAAAATAGGTACAACTTTTCCTTGAAGACTAATTTTCGTCATAAAAACTAATTAATTTTTTTTCAATGGATAACTTTTTGTTATAAATACAGATTTTCCCAATGGAATTAAGAAATTTCAACTTTAGCGATGGATAATTTCCTCAAAAATTAAAAAAAACCATTTAAAAAATTCAAAAATTCCTCAAAAATTTCTTCAAATTTTTTCCTCGAAAAATCCTCGAAAAATCCCTTAGAAAATTCCCCTCAGAAATTCCGTTGAAAAATTTCCCTCCAAAAATCCCTCGAAAAATTTCCCTCCAAAAATCCCTGGGAAAATTTCTCTCAAAATCCCCTCGGAAAATCCCTCAGCAAATGTCTCTCGAAAAATTCCTTAGAAAATTTTTCTCAAAAAATCCCTCGAAAATTTTCTCTCAAAAAATTCCTCAAAACTTTTCCCTCGAAAAATCCGTTGGAAATTTCCAATGGATAAATTTCCTCGAAAACTCCCTCGAAAATAAATTCCCTCAGAAAAATTCCTCGAAAAGATTTTTCGAGGAGAGTTTTTCCGACGATCATTTATCCATCGAAAATCAGTCGAAAATTTATATTTTCAGATTTTTTTTTTGAAAAATTCCTCGCAAATGACCCTTTTCTTGTAGCGTGAGAACTTTCCTATCTAGCACACACATACATTAGTATATGCATGATGTGTGTATGTGGGTACTGAAATACCGGTATAAATAATTTCAGTGAGTTTAGAGCAGCTCCAGACATTAACTGGTATATGGGAGAGGATTATAGATAGGACCTCATCAAATCTACTATGAATAAGTTATTGAAAACATGCTTACAATTATCATTAATACATGAAGCAAGAGATGCAGTTTTTGAGAAAGCATGAATTTCAGGAACATGCGGTTCAACACTAAAATCAATCCTAGTTGCTAAGGATTTCTAGCTTTGCACAAAATGTTATGGGCCTGATTGCATCAAGATTTTGACTTGGAAAAACATAGAAGGCCATTGGAGTAAGTGACCTTGCTGAGCAAATAAATTGAACTTGGTAAGCTGGAAAGCTACTTGATTTTTAGCCATGCTGCGAATATTGAATAAGATCAACTCTCCTTTACAGCTAAGGCTTTATTAAAAAATTCTTTTTTGCTGCAAACAAGAAGAAAAGAAGCATTGTCATGATATGAAATCAAAATTTTCAGCAGTACCTATTGCTACACAAGCAAAAAAATTTATAACATGCTGACAATATAATACCCACCCTTCACAAGAATCTTTTATAATTTCATGCATAAAATAGTTTTAAAAACTTAACATTTATCAATTTCATAAAGTAAAGAATAAACATTAAGCAGATGCAGCTATTTAAGTACCTCAAAACTCAGTGGCAGTTTGAAGAGTAATGATCCATCCAACTGTAATTCTTTGCTCATCTTTAACATTACAGATTATATATTTACCAGATTCTTTTTTATTTCCATTTGTGCAATTAAAAATGGTTCTAATAATGCAAAATAATTGATTGTTACATAGAGTAGCAGGCATGCAAGACATGATAATGTGCCTAGTCGATGAACACTAACAACTCCAAAACAACAAAAGCTTGTGTAGAGACTGCCTTGCTTGTAAGAAGAAACAGACACTATACAGAATATAATCTGTATGCTGATGCTTGCACATTATCACATCATTACATCCTGTCATCTATGTGGTCTGAACCCTTCAAATATCTAGTTCATGTAAAACCCAAAAACAGAAATATCATATCCTCTTAACAAACAAGTGATGCAAATTGCCGATAGATTCTTGCTGTAGGATCAATAACATTTTGAAATTAATGAAGTAAAACTTATCCGAAGCTTCAGTTACCTAATTATTTAGCCAACAATACAGCCACTTCCCAATGCTGAATGGAAAACGAATTTGGGTGTAATAGAAAGAACTTAAGAAACATATCAATAAATAGCATTTTCGATATCAGTTCATCCAAATATGATAACCAAAATGGATCACAAAATTGAGGAGAAGTGCTCACCCCTGCTCGCATCGAATGAAAGCAAACAAGCATCAATAGAATCGAAAGAAATGAACTAATAAGCACAGAAAATTAAAGAGTAGAGGATTTCAGACTTTGGCTGGTATCCACGTCGAGGTCGGTAGCAGAGGTCAGCGGTAGCAGAGGAGAGGTCCTGACAGCGGCGTCGATGGCGAAAGTTGGTGGTCGCCGGCAGCGACGTCGATGGCGACGAGAAGAGGAGTGCAGACGATAAGGGAGAGGAGATCAGGTGGAGGTAGGGTTTCGCTTGGCGACGAGAAGAGGAGCACGGACGGTAGGGGAGAGGAGATCGAGTGGAAGTAGGGTTCGTGGATGGCAGGGGAGAGGAGATTGGGTGGAGCCATGGAGGTAGCCATGGAGGTAGGGTTCCGCTCGAATTCGCGGACGGTAGGGGAGAGAAGATCGAGTGGAGCCGTGGAGGTAGGGTTCCGCTCGGGAGTCAGGAGTTTGGGGAGAGAAGAAAAAAAAATCACGAGCAAGAAGACAGAGAGATTGAGCATGTTGCCAAGAAATAAATCACGACAACGAGCAAAGGGAGGAGCACCCGAGCAGAGGAGGTTGGACGAAAATCCATTTCAATGAAAAGGCAGAAAAATCGCGGAGTGAGGGCGAAAAAACCTTAACCTATAAACAAATTCGCCGTTACAAATCCATATATTACGATGAAACAAATATTTTTTTTTGGTACAAGCGGACGATCACATCAATCTAAGATGAGTCAAACTCGATATATCTAAGTACAAAATTTGAGAGAGCACCGCCGGGCAGGAGTCACCCGGTAACAAGAACCAAGGACTGGAGTGGTGGGCGACCTGACCAACTACCCAGTCAGCCGCATAGTTAGCTTCCCTATAAATATGTTGAATCTGAGCAGTATCAACCTGGCGAAGCATAGCCCGGATGTCGCTAACCAAGGTTTGATAGGATGAGGGTCGTCCCGATCCTGTAGGAGCCATCGAACAACCATAATGGAATCCCCCTCGATGATGAGCCTGCGAATGCCCAAGCTGCGTATAGCATAAGAGATACCAGCCCATGCAGCGTACAATTCAGTAGATGGTACAGATAGATCAAGAAGACCAAACCACTAGCCACCAATAACAGGCCCTCAGATCCACGGATAACAAAAGCCGACCCGCCAAACGACCTTAAACACTCCCATCAAAATTGACTTTGACAATCCCTAGTGGAGGGGGTTCCCAGTATATGAATACCGTACTCGGTGTGCTGCAGAAGCAGCAGGAGAATCCCATGTGCTAGGGCTGTCAGAGTTCATGGCTGCCTGATGGATAGTGTACTCAGCAGAAAGGGATAGAGCTGTCCTAATAATCCGATGGGGAGGGTTAGTCACAATAGAAAAGATATGCCGATTCCGAGACAACCAAACTGATAAGCCAAGTAAGCAACTGTAGAGCTAGCCTCTCGGTATCCCTCCTCCTATCCTATCGCAATAAAGTCAAGAGGGAGATGCAAGATGGGGCACTGTTCTCAAACCAAGAATAATAACCCGCTATCTGCCAAACCAATCTCGCTCTAGTACAAGTGAATATGGCATGGTCAATAGTCTCCTCATCAGTACCACATAACGGGCAAGTCAGCTGGATCTCCATGCCCCTTCTAGAGAAGAGGGAGCAAGTGGGAAGGCAATCTCAAGCCACCTTCCAAATGAAAAGCCGAATACGAGGGTGGATGGGGAGCCTCCAAATCCAAGACACATCCAAAGTATGGCTGATCTGCGGCCTATAATCCTGCATGAGGTCCCTGATCGGAGCACGAGTCAAAGAAGATCTCCTCCATAATCTAGTGTCTGAAGTGTGATCTGAAAGGAGAGGGATAGAGAGAATGTGCCGATGGAGATCAATACCAAAAAAAGTGGCTATAAAAGAAGTGTGCCAGCCATTATGATCTTGATCAATAAGGTCAGAGACTCTCAATCCACTAGGGATGTCAGCACTGACAAAGGTGGGCCAACGAGACAAAGGAAATCAGCCAACCACGTATCCCGAAGGACGTCAACTAACGTTCCATCACCAATCAGCCAAGAAGTACGAGGAATCACAGTAGGCGCATGACGACAAATCTCCTTCCAGAAGAAAGAGTATCCATGGACAGACTGAGAGGGATTATGGGTGGTCCAGTCGCCATATTTAGCACGCATGAACACACTCAAAGACAGTCAGGATCCAGCAAAAATCTCGTAGCATGCCTAGCAATCAGTGCCTCCCTTCTCGCAACAAGGGACTTATTGGGGAGATTGTTGAGAAATTGTTGCCCCAATCTTATTGATTTTGATGATTACCAAAAGCCATGAGTATATTAAAAGATGCAATGAGTTTATTTACATAAGCAATGAATTTATTTAGAACAATCAATGAGTATGTTAAGTATGACTTTAATCAATTTGAAAGTAACTTCAAGCTCCATGTTTAAGCTTTCAAAAAGAAATTTTTATACTTCATATCTCAATCAATGAGTTTTTGGAACATTTCTTGAATTGATTCCTAATGACAATTTTATTGTATTCAAGTCAAAAATTGATTTAAAATGAATCTGGAACGAATTTTAAGTCAATCAGAAAATTCTCTGATTTTTGATACGTTCCGGAGCCGACTCTAGAGTTTCAGAGTCGACTCCACTCAGCATACAGAGATATCTGTTTGTTTCAGAGTCGACCCATGTGATTTCTCGAGTCGACCCCGATTCTATCGAGCCGACTCCATGACTGTGTGAGTCGACTCCGCTCAGACACCAAAGGATTGTTTTTCTGAGCACTTCGCGAGTCGACCCCTTGCCTTTCATGAGTCGACCCCGACTGTCAGGAGTCGACACCTTATTTTCGATGAGTCACCCTTTGACTTTCTGAATATTTCTATTTTTGGTATCGCGTCTTCGAGCCGACTCGCCTAAAGCTGGAGTCGACTCCAACAAATCTGGGCGTGATTTTTCTGAATGCCAACTCAGCGCCAACGGTAAGATTTTTCAATAACGGCTATATTTCTTTGTTTCTAACGGCTATATTTTTGCAGAATCTATAAATAGAGAAGCCGTTTTCAAATCAAAAACACAATAGAGAGAAATACAAATCAAGAGAGAAAAGAAAAATCTTTAGAAAAAGAGGAAAAACAGAGCGTCATTTGAAAAAATCCAAGATTCAAAAATAGAGTGAAAGAAAAAGTGTGAAATCAAAGGAAGCTTCATCTGTGCTCAAGTTCATCAATCCAAGAAAGCTTCAGAAGAAAATCCAAGAGCTATTCAAGAGCAAATCAAAAGATTTTCAACATTCAAAGAAAGGAAGAAAAAGCTCAAATCAACTCCAACATTCAGTCTGTGAAGAATCTGAGCTGAGGCCGATTCTACACTTCAAAGGAGTTGAGGAAAAGAAGAAAAGAAAAAAGCTCAAAAGCCAACCAACTACAAATCAGGCTTTTCTAAACTTTGTTCATTTATTTGATTATCTGCTCATTGAGGAGCTGTGTACTTGAAAAATAATATTTCTTTTGTTGTGTCTAGTTCAATCTGGGGGATTGAACTAGTGGAGGTAGTCTTACCTCGGTACAAGCTGGTATAGCTTGTGTTAGGGTTTTTGTGCTGGTGAGCCCGAAAAACCGGCTGGGTTCGTTGTGATCCCGGGAAAACAACAAGTTTGAGTTGTGAGCTTGTAAAACAACTCGGCTGTAATCAAGGAAGATTATAGTGTGGACCCAAGTGAATCTTGGGAGTGGACGTAGGTGTTGGATACACCGAACCACTATAAAATCTTTGTTTTGCCGTGTCTCTTTATCTCTATCTCTATCTCTATCTTATTGATTGTATTTTGTTTTTGCATCTGCATTCACTTTCACTCACTAAGCAAACAAATATTTAAAAGGTTTAAATTTTTAAAGAACCCAATTCACCCCCCCCCTCTTGGGTTGTCATCTGGGCCAACAATTGGTATCAGAGCAAGTGCTCATTAGATTTTGATCACACGATCAAGAGCTAAAGATCCAAATGGCAACTCAAGTTGGATCATTTGCTGAAGGTCATTCTACGAATAGACCTCCTTTGTTTAATGGTTCAAATTATTCTTATTGGAAAGCTAGAATGAGGATATTCATTCAAGCTTCTGATTATGAATTATGGGGTGTTATAATTAATGGACCTAGTACACCCACACATGTTATTGATGGCACTATTGTTCCTAAGCCCGAAAGGGACTGGAATGATAATGATAGGAAGATGGCACAGCTTAACGCTAAAGCCATGAATGTTTTATATTGCTCTTTAGATGCAAATGAATTTAATAGAATCTCCACATGTAATTCCGCAAAGGAGATTTGGGATAGATTAGAGGTTACCCATGAGGGTACCAACCAAGTAAAAGAATCTAAAATTAATATTCTTGTTCATAAATATGAGTTGTTTAGCATGGAACAATCTGAAACCATTGCATGCATGTATACTAGATTTACAGATATTGTAAATGGTTTAAAAAGTCTTGGTAAGACATATACTAACTCAGAACTTGTTCGAAAAATTCTTAGGTCACTACCAAGATCATGGGAAGCAAAAATGACAGCAATCCAAGAAGCAAAGGACCTCAACACTCTACCCTTAGAGGAGCTTCTAGGATCACTTATGACCCATGAGCTGACAATGAAGCAGCACGTAGAGGAGGACACAAAGAAGAAGAAAGTGATTGCCCTCAAAGCTGCAAAAGAAGAAGAGAGCAGCAGTGATGATGATGATGATGATGATGAAGAGACTGCTCTCTTAGCTAAAAAGTTTAAAAGATTCATGAGGAGAAAGAAACCCTTCCACAAGAAGAAATTTGGAGCAAAGTGGGAAGGAGAAAAGGATAAGAACAAGGACAAGGACAAAGAAAAAGAGAAAGACCCCTTGACTTGCTATGAGTGTAATAAACCGGGGCACTTTAGGAATGAATGTCCTAAATTAAAGAAAGCCTACAAAAAGAAAAAGAAGGCTTATGTGGCGACTTGGAGTGATAGCGAAGAATCTTCTTCCGAAGAAGAAGAACAAAAGGAAGTCGCAAATGTATGTTTTATGGCGGACGACAACGATGAGGTAAGTTCCGATAACCCTTGCGATGAGTTTGCATTTGATGAATTATTTGATGCTTTTAATGAACTTGTCGGCGATTTCAAGGTTTTGAAAAAGAAATACAAGCTTTTGAAAAATGAAAATTCAACTTTCATTAAAGAAAAGGAAGATCTTAATAATGAAGTTAAGAAACTTAAATCTGAAAATAAAATTTTGGTAAAAGAAAAAGAATTAATTTCCAATGAAAATGATAAACTAAGGAAAGAGGTTGAAAAATATAAGAACATAGTTGATAAGTTTACCTTAAGCTCAACTAAATTGGACATGTTATTAAATAGTCAAAAAGCAGTTTTTGACAAAGCCGGATTAGGGTATAACACTTTAAGAAAACAAAAATCACTGAAAAATATTTTTGTGCGTGCTGGCCAAAGTAATTTTACATGCTTTAAATGTAATCAAAAAGGACATAAATCTTATGAATGTAAAATTCTAAAACCTAATAAAACTTAAATATTAAAGGAAAGAAAATATGGGTTCCGAAAGGAACAATTTTTATTGCTACTAACCATGAAGGACCCAAGAAAGCTTGGGTACCTAAACATAAGACTTGATCATCATTGCAGGAAGTGTCTTGCGGCCAAAAGATCAAAGCGAAAGTGGTATCTTGATAGTGGCTGCTCAAGACACATGACGGGTGACAAAGATCAATTCATCACCCTTGAAAGCAAAAGAGGAGGAGTTGTTACATTTGGGGATAATGGCAAAGGCCAAATCTTGGGGTTTGGTAACATTCAAATAACTCCCTCCACATATATTGAAAATGTCTTTATGTTGATGGTTTGAAACATAATTTAATTAGCATTAGTCAATTATGTGACAAAGGTTTTAAAGTATCATTTGAATCTTCTATATGCACAGTTGCTAATCCCATTGATAATAGCATTGTTTTTATTGGAAATAGAAATGGCAATGTATACTTGATTGACTTAGACAATTTGTCTACTAATAATCATTGCTTAGTTGCTAATAATGCTAATATGAATGAGATTGGTTGGTTGTGGCATCGAAGATTAGGTCACGCAAGCACACACCTGATTTCAAAACTAATTAGAATGGATTTAGTAAAAGGACTACCTAAAATAGATTTTGAAAATAACAAAATATGTGATGCATGTCAGTTTGGAAAACAAACGAGAAGTTCTTTTAAATCTAAAAATGTTGTTTCAACTTCTAGGCCATTAGAGCTACTTCACATGGACCTTTTTGGACCAACTAGAACCACAAGTCTAGAAGGAAAGAAATATGGTTGTTGGCCCAGATGACAACCCAAGAGGGGGGGGGGTGAATTGGGTTCTTAAAAAATTTAAACCTTTTGAAATATTTGTTTGCTTAGTGTGAGTGAAAGTGAATGCAGATGCAAAATACAAAATACAATCAATAAGATAGAGATAGAGATAGAGATAAAGGAGACACGGCAAACACAAAGATTTTATAGTGGTTCGGTGTATCCAACACCTACGTCCACTCCCAAGATTCACTTGGGTCCACACTATAATCTTCCTTGATTACAGCCGAGTTGTTTTACAAGCTCACAACTCAAACTTGTTGTTTTCCCGGGATCACAACGAACCCAGCCGGTTTTCGGGCTCACCAGCACAAAAACCCTAACACAAGCTATACCAGCTTGTACCGAGGTAAGACTACCTCCACTAGTTCAATCCCCCAGATTGAACTAGACACAAACAAAAGAAATAGTTTTTCAAGTACACAGCTCCTCAATGAGCAAATAATCAAATAAATGAACAAGGTTTAGAAAAGCCTGATTTGTAGTTGGTTGGCTTTTGAGCTTTTCTTCTTTTCTTCTTCTCCTTGCTAGATTGAATCAAGCCTCAGCTCCGATTCTTCACAGTTGAAGCAGTTGAGAAGGTTGAAAAGCAAGAAACTGATCCTCTTTCTCCAATTTGGGAAATCCACCAAAACTTTGATTTGAATGCCTTGGATTCCTCTTGAGCTTTTTGGAGTGGAGTGGATTTGAGCTAGAAGGTTTTTCTCTTGAGATTCAGGCTCTCTCTTTTTCGGATTTTTGAATTGGGATTTCTCTATTTCCGATTTTCCTCTTTGTTTTCCGTTTTCTCTCGTTCTTTTTTTGAATGATAGTCTTCCCTTTTTATAGATTTCTTTCAAGCCATTTTTGGAAGAAAACTATCCGTTGGAGTGTACCTTGTAACAAAATATATCCGTTAGAAATAAGTAAAATAGAAATATTACCGTTAGAGCTGATCTGGCAATTTGATTTTTCGTTCCAGGTGGGTTGGAGTCGACTCTAACTTTTCTGGAGTCGGCTCTAACTCGAAACACTTTAATCCGTTAATTCTGGAGTCGTCTCTGACTTTTCTGGGGTCGACAAGAAACTTTTCTGGAGTCGACTCTAACATACCCGGAGTCGACTCTAAGTCGGGGCCAGAAAAATCAACGTTCTGTTTCTTCTGTGAGAGTCGGCTCTAACAGTCTCGGAGTCGACTCTAACTTCCGTGCCAGATACTGGAGTCGGCTCTGTGATTCTCGGAGTCGACTCTAATGTCTGCAATCTTACCTAGACATTAGATTCGATCCAGAACAAGATTTAACTCCTGATTTTGATCATTCAATCGACTTATAATCTGAAAAACTTAATCAAAATCATTAGAGCCTTCAATTGTTATACTCAAATAGTTTTGTTAATCATCAAAATCATCAATTGGGTCAACAATCTCCCCCTTTTTGATGATAACAAAAACTTTGAGTATATGCATTCAAAAAATTCATTCGAACTAAAGATTATAGTCATTTTAAAGCTTAAAACATTTTTAATGAAGGATTTGATGCCAATATTCAAAGTGAACTTTTAAAATTATGCATGAGTTCTATATAAGCCATCAATTATGAACATTTAAACTAAATGTACAGAAAATTGCAATTAAGCTTGTTGTTAAGCTCCCCCTGCATTGAATAGCTCCCCCTATATATAAAAATCGAATTTTAATTGAACTGATTAAAATTTCAAGTCTCTTTCTTTTTACATAAACAATCATTTCTTTCTTTCTTTTTGCATATTCAACCATCTCTCATTAAAATTCAAGTCTTCTTTCTTTGCATATTCAACCATCTCTCCCCCTTTTTTGTTATCAGCAATAAGGAGAGTATTAGATAAAGAAAGTTATTAGAGAAAAATTGTAGGTTCAATAAGACATAGGGATTCAAGCAGTCAATCATAGACAGATTTGAAAATGTGTAATTGCATTTCATAAGTAAGAACATTACATAAGTTGATTCATGTACATTCCAAAGTGAAATACATTAGATACTCAAAATTCCTAAATACAAACTATCAAAAATCAAGGTCAGATATGTTTGAATACAATTTTCTTCAAGTGACCTATGATTTCCATTACATCATCTTTTTGAGATTTCTTAAAATTTTCAAGACAAGCTTCAATCTGTGAGACTGCAAGGTCAATGTCCTTCTTCAGTTGACCAGTTGCATGAACATAAGATCCCGAGCCATCAGCAATGCCTTCCATCCTTTCAAAGATTTTGTGAAGTTCAGCACCAAAGGATTCAACAGAATTGCTTATGGAAAAGGAGATCATGTCCAGTCTCGAGTTAAGTTCTTCTTTTAGCTGATTGAAGTCTTCTTTTAATTGATTAATCTCATGAGATCTCTGACTGTCATATTCAGCAAGCAAGGCTCTCAACTGACCAATCTGCTCATCAGAGAATCTCCCAGAAGCAGTAATAGACTGATGTGGAGGAGAGGGAACTGTGCTCGGTCCGGCCTCTGAAGGTCCAGCTGTAGATGGTCCCGCAATAAATGGATCAGGGACTGATGGTCCCGCAGTGGATGGTCCAGGGATATCTTCTACTCTGGCCTCTTCAGCTCTATCTCTCTCAGCTCTTTCTTCTCGTCCTCCTTTCATCCATATACCATTTAATTTCTTGAAGCCCATCCGATGAATAGTAGAAATACTATAATAGTCAGTGTGCCTTAATTTCCTTAGGGGTTCATTATCCATAATAGCACACCTTGGCTTCTAAAGATCAATGTCAAAACCATACCATATGGCAGTGTAGATCTTTTCTTTGTAGCAGCCTCTGCCATATATCCAATCATCATGCCAGCTAGGTTGACTGGCCTTCCAGTTATTATACAATCCATCAAAAGAATGTCTCGCTCCGAGACGTACTCAAATCTACCAATTTTGGGAAATAAAATTCTTCCACATATGTTGTGTAGTAACCTGAGCTCCAGATTTAATTGATTTGCAAGGATTTCCTCAAACTCGGTTACATTCCTCCCTAACATTCTTGACAATGCACCACTTCTATCTTCATGCTGATATTCCATAATACCAATTGTGGGCATTTCCAACAAATTTCCAAGTATTTCAGCGGTTATGTAACTCTTGTTCCTCTTACAATACTGATTAAACCGCCTTCTCCTCTACTCAAATCATTGTAAAACTCTCTGACTAGTGCAGGATAAGTGGGGATATCTAATGAGCAAATCTTTTCCCACCCCATTTCTTTAAACATCTTCCTATTGAAAAGCCCTCCGACTCAAAGAAATCAAAGTTGACCTTCCTTCCAGTTGTGATAGTCTTACCGGCTAGTTGATCTACTTTGGTGAAGAGGGTGAAGGAGGGGAATCTTCTTGAGTGGCCGAAGAGGAGGATGGCGAGGGTTGCCTCCGAATCGTGCGTCGCCTCGTGGGAACGGACGCTCCTCCGACGAAACCGCGCCTCTTGGGTGCCATTGAGAAGATTGGAATGTGTAATCAAAGGCTTTGAGAAGATTGGGGAAGTTGGAAAGGCTTTGGAACTTCTTGGAGGGGTTTTGGGAGACGGATGGAATGATTTGGGGTCGACTCCGCCTTTTTATTTTTGACCTAGTTCGACCTAGAGTCGACTCCCGAAAACTGGGTGTCGGCTCCGAACCAGAAAGTCTGTCAGCGCTCGAATTAGAGTCGGCTCTACAGAAGCCGGAGTCGGCTCTAATTGCTTAGACAGAACATCAAAACCAAGGTGTCGACTCCACAAACTGTTAGAGTCGACTCTAACAGTTTCAGAGATAAAAAATCAAGTTTCAAGGATCTGAAACTATTCAAATTAATCATCAAATTCTAGATAAATGTTCCTTAGCAATTGGGGAAACAATGAATCAAGATCTAGATAGATTTCCTTATTGAATATCGAGATTTTTCAAGAAATTGATGAAATCTAGATAGATGTCCTTAAGAGTTTCAGAAAACTATTCCAAAGGATCACAAACTCCTAATTCTCCTCTAAGATAACAAAATCTCTCTTCACTTAAGGGTTTTGTAAATATATCTGCCAGTTGTTCTTCAGTATTCACATAATCAAGACAAATTTCATTATTGGCAACATGTTCTCTTATAAAGTGATATCTAATTTCAATATGCTTTGTTCTTGAGTGTTGAATTGGATTTTTAGTTAGATTGATTGCACTTGTATTATCACATCTTATAGGTGGATGACTAGGTCTAGCATACCATAGTGCGAGTCAGTCTGAGTCTTGTATGCTTAATTGTGCTTGCATGTGCACTAGATCAGGAGCATCTTTTCGCCCATCACCCACCTCCATTACAGGATGAACCCATGGCTAATCAAAGCATTGATGATCACTTAAGGATCATCACTGAACAACTAGCCCGAATGAACCAAGACATCAAGCAATCTGAGGCTAGATTAGGGTCCAGGTTCGATCAAGTTGAAACTAGGTTGGGCATCCTAGAAGAAGCCCATGAGCCCCACACTGAGTCTAATCATTAGACCCCACCTCATCCTAAGAGAGCCCAACAGCCTGACCTCTATATAAGGCAAACCCTAGGAGACCACTTCGACCTGATCCAGTCCTAGATGTCCTCCCTAGGAGACCCAATCATGAGGCAGTAGACCAAGAAGAAAGAGCCCTTAGAAGTGTTAGACTTGAAGCACCTACTTTCGATGGCTCTATGGACCCTAAGGACTACCTAGATTAGGAGGAAGGGATGGACCAGTACTTTGACTGGTACGACATGTCTGAAGAGCATAAGTTTAAGTTTGCCAAGCTCAAGTTAGTACAACGGGCTAGGTTATACTGGGCCACTTTAGAGCGAAGGAAATTATTAGAGGGTAGAGACCCCATAGTCACCTGGCACGCCATGAATGCTAGACTTAGGTCCAATTATGTCCCCACATCGTATGAATAGAGCCTATTGGACTAGTGGCAGTGATTAATTCAGGGTAGTAAAATTGTGAATGAATACACTGCTACATTCCAAGAGTATACCATGAGGTGTAATATCGTTCAGTCTGAGAAAGTCACCCTATCCAAGTTTAGGTATGGCCTGAGAGCAGATATTCAAAGAGAACTCTACCTAAGAAGGGTACACAATTTAGAAGAAGCTTACCAAGTTGCTAGGGATTATGAACATTTTCAGAGAGGGCCACCCTATCGTAGATCAGAGGCTACCAAGAGCCCTAGCCCATATCCAGAATCTAGCCAGGCCTATCCTAGTCGTCCCAGACCTACCCAGTACTCAGACCCCCGCCAGACTTTTCGAGTCGACCCAACATTAGCCAACCCAGTACAAGCCGAACTGAGTTGAGTCGACCCCAGAATAGTACCCCTATACCCCATAGAGAGGATAAGGGCAAATCTGTAGAGGTCTAAAAGAAATTTCAACCCCCAGATCAAATGCTTTAGATGCAACAAACCAGGACATATGATCAGCCAGTGCCCAGTCAGATCCCTTCATATAGATGAGTTACCTGAGACTGAATCTGAGTCCCTAGTTGAGCCTGAGGGAGAGGTCTATGAGGCTGATACCCATCTGATAGATGAGTACGATGGAAAGGAGGAAACATTTGAGTCTGAAGACCTACTAGGAGTGGTTAGATGTATCTTGACCCAGACTCAAACTAAGGACCAGGAAGATTGGCATAGGACTAACATCCTACAGACTTTTGTTAAGATAGGGGATAAGGTGCTCAAGATCATAGTGGATAGCGGGAGTTGTGTCAATGTCGTCTCTGCCAATACAGTTAAGTCATTAGGATTGACCACAGTTTCCCATCCTAGTGCCTATAAGGTCTCATGGGTAGATTCCACCTCTATCCCAATCAAATCCATATGCCAAATACTAATCAAATTGCAAAATTATGAGGAAAAGGTCTGGTGCGATGTAATTCCTATGGGTGTTAGTAGTATTATATTAGGTCGACCTTGGCTTTACGATCATGATGCCACCTTGTTTGGTCGATCCAACATCTACTCTTTTAAACACAATGGGAACAAGTATGTGATACATCCAAGTCCACCTAGGGACCCAATCAAGAAAGGATCTAGCAACCTTAAGGATAGCAAGCCAAGAGTTAATCTGATTAATGCTAAGGAATTAGAAAAGGACATCACTGAGGGTAATCTTGTTTGGATTTTGACCACTAAAGAGATCTATGAATCAGTCCAAAAGGAACAACCCCCAGAAGTAATTGAGATCCTAGAGGAGTTTAAGGATGTCTTCCCTGAAGAATTGCCTGATCAGTTACCACCCCTAAGAAACATCCAACATGCCATTGACCTGATCCCAAGATCCACCCTCCCAAACCTTCTCCATTATAGGATGAACCCCACTGAGCATCAAGAACTACAAAAACAAGTGGGAGAATTATTTAGGAAAGGTTTCATTAGGGAGAGCTTAAGTCCTTGTGCAGTTCCTGCACTATTAACCCCTAAGAAGGATGGTACCTGGAGAATGTGCATGGATAGTAGGGCCATCAACAAAATCACTATCAAGTATAGGTTTCCTATCCCAAGACTAGATGACATGTTGGACATGATGGCGGGTGTCACTATCTTTTCCAAAATAGACCTTAAGAGTGGTTACCATCAGGTTAAAATTAGACCAGGGGATGAGTGGAAGACTGCATTTAAGGCTAGAGATGGTCTGTTTGAGTGGGTCGTGATGCCTTTTGGGCTGTCAAACGCATCTAGCACATTCATGAGAATCATGACCCAGGTCCTGAAAGAGTACATGGAAAATTCTTAGTGGTCTATTTTAATGATATATTAATTTATAGCAAGACCAAAGAGGACCATCTTAACTATCTCAGATTAATCTGTCAGACCCTTAGAGAGAATAGCCTATATGCAAACCTTAAGAAGTGTGATTTCATGACGCATAGGGTTATCTTTCTAGGTTTTATGGTAACCCAGAAGGTGTTTCAGCGGATCCTGAAAAGGTTAGGTCGGTCGTAGAGTGGCCGGTACCCATGAACGTCCACGATGTTCACAGCTTCCATGGCTTAGCAACCTTTTACAGAAGATTCATTAGGGGATTTAGCACCATCGTCGCACCTATCACTAATTGTATTAGGAAGGGTAATTTTGAGTGGACTAAGTCAGCTAATAAGGCCTTCCTAGAGCTTAAGGATAGGATGACTCATGCACCCATACTTAGACTTCCAGACTTTTCTAAGGTTTTTGAGGTTGCGTGCGACGCGTCGGGAGTAGGCATAGGTAGAGTGTTAAGCCAAGAAAATCACTCCATAGCTTTCTTTAGTGAAAAAACTAAATGAAGCTAAACTTAGATTTCTTTAGTGATAAGGAATTCTATGCGGTAGTACAAGCCCTTAAGTATTGGAAACATTACTTACTACCGTAGGAGTTTGTCTTATTTTCTGATCATGAGGCACTCCGATTTCTAAACTCCCAAAAGAAGCTAAATTCTAGGCATGACAAATGGGTTGAATACATTCAGGCATACACTTTTGTCCTGAAACATCGTGTGGTATAGAAAATAAGGTAGTAGATGCCCTAAGCCGTAAGTCTTTGTTGTTGAGTACTGTTAGCACCGAAGTTATAGGATTCGACCGGATAAAAGATGAGTATGAGACCTGTCATAACTTTGGTGAAATTTATAAGATCCTTCAGCTAGGGCCATCCAGTACCAGTGAGATTATACCATCCAGGATGGTTACCTTTTTAGGAGCAATAGACTTTGTATCCCTAGGACGTCACTGAGAGAATTCCTAGTATGGAAAATGCATGGTGGGGGATTACATGGTCATTTTGGAAGAGATAAGACTATTCTAGCAATAGAGGATCAATTTTACTGGCCAGGATTAAAAAGGCTCGTTGCCCTGATAACAGCCCGATGTTGAACTTGTGCTGTTGCAAAACAGCAGAAGTAGAACACCGGTCTATATACTCCTTTGCCAGTGCCTGATCGTCCTTGGCAAGACCTTAGTATGGACTTCATTCTAGGATTACCTAAAACCCAGAAGAAGCACGACTCCATCTTGTAGTGGTCGATAGGTTCTCTAAGATGGCTCATTTCATCCTTTGTTCGCAAACCTTTGATGCATCTAGGATTGCCCGACTTTTCTTAGATAGCGTGGTTAAGCTCCATGACCTACCTAAGACCATTGTTTCTGATAGGAATGTTAGGTTCACTAGCTACTTTTGAAAAATGCTATGGCATCTATTAGGGACCAAACTTAATTTTTCCACAGCCTTTCACCCCCAAACGGATGGGCAAACTGAAGTGGTGAACCATAGTCTAGGAAACCTTCTTAAGTGCCTTATAGGCGAACACCTAGGGACATGGGATTTATTACTGCCTCGTGCTGAGTTCGCCTACAATAGCTTAGTGAACAGGTCCACGAGCAAGAGTCCATTTGAGATAGTCCATGGGTACAAGCCTAATCGTCCACTTGATCTAATTCCTTTACTCCTCCACACACGAGTCTCAGAGTCCGCACAAGCATTTGCATAGCATATCAAATATTTACATAAGGACATTAGCCAGAAAATAAATCTAAGTAATGAAACTTATAAAAGACTGGCTAACTCCCGAAGAAGAGACAAAGAGTTTGGTGTAGGGGATTATATCATTGTTAGGCTTAGGCCTGAACGGTTCCCACCAGAGACCGTTAAGAAACTTCATGCTCACGGAGCTGGTCCCTTTAAAATAAAGAGAAGGTAGGACCCAATGCCTATGTGCTAAATCTGCCCTCGGATTGGGGCATTAGCTCTACCTTCAATATTGAGACCTAGTAGAATATAGGGAACCAGCAGCGATTCCTAGTGAGTACTTTGGACCTAACCCTCCTTTCATGAGCGAACCTACCCAAGAGTATCCACCACCAATTTTACTTGAGCGAGGAGAGTGGATTAAGCGTATCCTAGACGATCAAGCCATTACGACCCGGAACCGCGGTTATCAACGCTACCTGGTCTGATGGCAGGGTTGCCCTGAATCTGACGATTCATGGATTACTTGAGAGGACTTGCAGCACCTCGAACCCAGACCTACTAGAGAGATACCAGAGCCAGAATGACCCATACTCGACGGGGTCGAGTTCTTCCCATCCCGGAGAATTGGTGCGGGCACCAGGATCAAGCAGAGGATTCTTAACCCTCTGTAGATATCTTATTAGTTATGATTCAAGTCTTGAGTTAGGAAATAAAGTTTAGTTTATTTTGAGTCCCGTCCAGTTCATTTTATTCTAAATTGAGTCCTATCCAGTTTAGTTTATTTTAATGTGAGTCCTGTAGTAAGTTCATCGGCTTACAAGAGGAGACATCAGTCTTGGAGCAGAAGACAACGCCATCACAGTCAGACAGAGCAGTTGCTAAATTCAAGTTGGTGCCACACCTACTTCAAGCAACCCACATGCCACCTAGCAGAGCAAGCAACCTTTTTGATCTGGATGATCATTTTCCTCATCTGGCCGATGCCGATTTCATGCCAAATTAAGCTGCCGTGATTGCATCTAGAAGATCACCTTCCTCATCTGGATGCTACAGATTTCATGCCAAATTATGCTGCCACTGATTGCATCTCAATCATATCTAGAAGATCACCTGCCTCATCTGGACGCCACAGATTTCATGCCGAATCTAGCTACCGCTGATTGCATCTAGAATATCACCTTCCTCATCTGGACGCTGCAGATTTCATGCCAAATTTGATTAGGGCACCTTTTTTTTCTTTTGTCTCTTTCCATATCTATATTTTCTTGGGCCCCAAGTCTCTTGCTCTATAAAAGAGACCCTCTTGTATAAATGATGTATCTTTTATTATTAATCAATCAATCCAAGTTTTGAGTTATTGTGATTTTTGTTAATTGGTTCTCTGGTGCTCTTGTTTCCCTCCTCCTGTGCGTGCCAACATCAAGTCTCCAGGAGAAACCCTGGCGCCACCTTTGTCTTCCAATAGTGGACGCCCAAGAGCCCTTGGCTGCCCTCTCCTTTTCTCTACTCCTTTCTTGCCTCTTTGCCTCTATTCTAAATTTTTCTATGATTCTTTAACCCTTGTATGGTGATCTTGCAGATCCCTCAGTAGCCACAAATCTAGGATTCAAGGCGATCATCATCCAGGACAGCGGATACTTGGCCGCAGATCCGTGGCTCAAGGCTTGGTCATCTAGGGCGCATTCACCGGGCAGAGCAACCCCTTCAACACTTTGATCTTCCCCTCTTGCCAGGTACACCCATCTAATCTACTAGTAACTTTATTGTAGGAGAGCAAGCCCTACCGGGCTTCTTAGCCTCAGCGGTCCTTCTTCTTTATTTTTTTAGGAACTGTTTCGCTTACGGATTTATTGTGAATTTTCCTGAATCCCTCTTAGACTATTACTTTGGGAGAATAATCAACTGCAATCATTAATCATTAAAAAAAAGAAAAAAAATTACTTGCATGCGAATCGTCTTGCATCATTTCTTCCTTTTCAAAGTTCGTAGGGGGTCTTTTTCAAAATCAGTCTAATCAAAGCACGATTTAAAACATAACATGTTGTATTAATAGCTTCAGCCCAAAAATATTTTGGGAATAACTTTCACACAGCATGGTTCTGGCCATTTCTTCAAGAGTTCTGTTCTTTCTCTCAACAACACCATTTTGTTGAGAAGTCCTAGGAGCAGAAAAATTATGTTCAATTTCATATTCATTACAAAATTTTCAAAGTATGGATTTTCAAACTCTTTTCCATGATCACTTCTAATTGATAAAACTTGAAGACCTTTTTCATTTGTTATTTTTCTAAAGAGTTTTAGAAAAGCTTCAAATGCCTCATCTTGTTAAAAATAAAACCCTAGTAAAACGCGAGAAATCATCGATAATTACAAAACCATAATGTTTTTCGCCTAGACTTGTGGTTCTAGTCGGTTCAAATAAATCTATATGTAAAAGTTCTAAAGGTTTAGAGGTTAGAATCATATTTGTAGATTTGAATGAAACTCTTGCTTGTTTTTCAAATTGACATGCATCACAAATCTTATCTTTTTTAAAATTTAATTTTGGAAAACCTTTGACTAAATCCTTTTTGATTAATTTTGAAAGCAAGTCCAAGCTGACATGTGCAAACCTACAATGCCATAACCAACTAGTTTCATCAATTTTAGCATTCATGGCAACTAGACAATCAAAATTTTTGTCATTCAAATCATTCAAATCAACAATGTAAACATTACCATACCTATGACCAATAAGTTTCATTATCAGCAGGATTAGTAACAATGCATAAAGATGATTCAAAAAAACTTTAAAACCTTTATCACACAATTGACTAATACTTAATAAATTATGTTTCAAACTATTTACAAGCAAGACATTATCAATAAATGCATGAGGAGTTATACCAATTTTACCAATACCAATAATTTTCCTTGGCCATTACCACCAAAGGTAACTACTTCTTCATCATTTGCTTCCAAAGTGATGAATTATGATTCATCACCCGTCATATGTCTTGAACATCCGTTGTCTAAATACCATTTCTTTTAGTTGATTGGGTTGCAAGACACACCTGCATCCATAATGTCAAATCTTCGTTTTAGGTACCCAAGCTTTCTTGGGTCCTTTGAGGTTAATCGGCCTGGTTCCTTTTAGAACCCATATTTTTTTAATATTGTGTGTGTGATATGAATATGCTTTATGACTAGGTTTTTCATATTTAAAGCATGTAATTTTTCAAAATCACTAGCATACATAAAATTATTTTTCAAGAATTTTTGTTTCTTCATAGTATCATATCTAAGACAGGCTTTGTTGTAAATTGCTCTTTGATTATTCAGAATCATTTCTAATTTATTTGAGCTCATAGTAAACTTCTCTACTATATGTTTTAATCTATCTACTTCATTTTTCAAGTCTTTATTTTCTTGAAGCAAAGATTCATTTTCCTTTGAAAGTTTTTGTTTTTCAAAACTTAAGTTTTTGACTTGATTTTTTAATTCTTTGTTTTTAGAACTTAAGTTAGCAAAATCATTAACTAATTCATAAAATGCACTATGCAATTCTTCAAAAGTAAAATCATCTAGTAAATTAGGGCTTACCACTTCATTGTCTGCCATGAAGCATAGGTTGGCTTCCTCATTCTTTTCATCTTCGTCGGAGCTTGATTCATCACTATCACTCCAAGTGACAATCATTGCTTTCTTCTTGAATTTCTTGGGACCTTTCTTTAATAGAGGGCATTCAGATCTAAAATGACCCAACTTTTTGCATTCATAACATATAAGGGGCTGATCTTTGTTTTATTGTTTACTATGCTCTCCTTTCACAAATTGTCTCCTTTTTCCTTCAAATTTTTTTTCCTCATGAATTTCTTAAATTTTCGATGATAAGAGCAATCTCCTCATCCTCCTCACTATCACTTGTGCTTTCCTCACTTTCTTCATTTAGTGTAGCACTCTTTAGTGCCAGTATTTTTTTCTTGTTTGACTCATCCTCATCAAGGTATTGTCGCTATTGCAGCTCATGAGTCATTAGCGACCCAACCAGTTCCTTTAACGATAAAATGTTGAGGTCCTTGGCTTTTTGTATTGCAATGACCTTAGCCTTCCAAGACCTGGGCAAGGATCTCAAAATTTTTCTAACAAGTTCACCGTTAGTATAGGATTTTTCAAGGCTTTTCAGCCCATCAATGATATCGGTAAACCTTGTAAACATATCAGTAATATTTTCAGTAGAATCCATTTTAAACAATTCATATTTATGCACAAGTATATTTATTTTGGATTCTTTAACTTGATTAGTACCTTCATGAGTAACTTCTAATCTATCCCATATTTTTTTAGCAGAACAGCAAGTGGAAATATGATTAAACTCATTAGCATCCAATGAACAATATAAGACATTCATAGCTTTAGCATTGAGCTGAGCCATCTTCTTATCATGTTCATCCCATTCCGTTTTCGGTATAAAAATTTTCATGCCATTTAATCTTGTTGTGGATGTGTGAGGATCATGCAATATGATATTCCATAGATCATAGTCAAGTACTTGAATGGAGATTTTCATTCTAGCTTCCAATAAGTGTAATTAGTGCTATTAAACAGAGGTGATCTATTTATGGATTGCCACTCACTTAATAGTGAACTCACTTGGGTTGCCATGATCTTTAGCTCAAAGCTTTTTAAGGCTTAGTAACAAAAGCACCTGCTCCGATACCACTTGTTGCCCAGATATTGCAGCCCAAGAGAGCGGTGAATTGGTTTTTTTTTCAAAAATTATTAATAATTAGCAAATATACTTTTTAGAAAATTTTAGAATTAACGAAAAGTGACGTGAAGTGTAGAGAAAATATTCAAGCACCACAAAAATTTAAATCACAAAACACATGCAATTTATAGTAGTTCGGTGCCAACCTGGCACCTACATCGACTCCCCAAGAATCCCTTGGAATTTTCACTAACCACCCTATCCAACCTGGCTAGCAACTTATTTACAGGCACAAGGGAGCCTTACACCTAGCCTTCCAGGCTAGCCTCTTGTTTTTCAGGCACAAGAAAGCCTTACACGGGTAGACCTCTATCCTTGCAAGTTTCACCACTGTGAAACTTAAATACCAAGCACAATAAGATAAGCAGTGTGCACAGGAAGCTTCTTAAGTGAGCAAATATTCAAAAAAAATACTTTACAAAATATGAAGACCACTCTATGGAATGGATTCTTCCTTTGAGCATGTTGGAGGAATGGATGAAGCTTAACTGCTTTTCAGAATGTGGCTGGAGCTTTGATATCACTTCCACTGATGAAAACTTTTAAAGTAGCACTCTAGAATTTTTTTAGAACTCTCTCAGCCTTTCCTTCCTCCTCTTTTATTTTTTCCTCACTTGGATTTACTCAACTAAGATGGATGCTCTGCTTGGCTCACTTACTTGCTACGGATGAATGCTTCAAGGGCCTATTTATAGGCAGGAAGCTGAAGAAGTCGTTGAGAGGAGTGGAGGAGCATTGAATGCAATCAATTGAAAAACAAGGCTTAGCAATCCAATGTAGCAAGCATGTGTTGAAGAAATTTTTCTCAGCCATTGCAGACATTTGAAAATTTTAAACAGGCTATCAGATTTCCATTGAAGAAGATGTTGGCTTCCTGCAATCCTTGAAAATGCTTTCCCAGGTAATTAAGGCAGGCAAGCAAGCGTTTGAAATTCATTCCCCATGTCAGAGAAGAAAACGTAGAGATTGAAAGCTTCATTTGAAAAAAAAATCCCAGACAAAAATCAATTTACGATGTGTTGAAGAAGACGATGTTGGGAAGATGAAGTTTTTAAACAAAGCAAGCTTTAATTCAAAAATTCACTCAATTGTCAAGAAAATCGGTAGCAATTAAGATACATTTAATGAGGAAGAGTTAATCCTTCCATATTGCAATCCAATTTCAGTGATTAAAGACTTCAGGAAGATCAATTTCAAACATCAATGGTGAACTCTAGTCTTTGTGGAATTTTGGAAAGAAGACGATGGAAACCGGGGAATCCTAGACTTGTTGGGCGACCAACTGGTCGGCCAACATCACTATTCACCAATGTTGGGCGGCCAACTGGTCGGCCAACATTAACGTCACTATTTACCAATTATTTTTCTTTACCTACATTACCTTTGATACATGAGATACCTTAATTTGAAGTGATACCTTTCTTCATGATGGATTCCCTGAAATCATTGCCTCAACAAAATTCTTAGTATTATACTTAATCATTTTGTATTCATCCAAATCAAATACGTGGTCAACAACTATTATGCCATCAAAAGTACCAACATTCTTACTACAAATTCCAAACAAAAGATATCCAAGATACAAGAAAAGATAAATTTTCATTTAAGTTAGGCTGACAGAAACTTCAATCTAATCAAGTTCTTCTTTATTTTTTTTGCTCTGAAAAATGTCAACAAGAGTTTAATGAGTTTACACTCAATAAGTAAGCCTAACATAAAACATATCATATAACTTTAATAATATAACATGTTTTGATTTACTTACTTTCATATGTCAAAACTTTCATATGTCAAAACATTCATATCATCTTACTATCTGATGTTATTTATATTCTTAAAATTCATTGAAATCACAATGCATATCATGACTCAAGATTGCAGTTCTAAGTTTTCAAATCATCATATTGTATTTCATCTTATTACAAATACACCATGATCGCAAACTATGTCCACATATATCCTTGTGACAAGGCCCGAACAGAACACCACATACAATCCCTATGGGTAAGGACCAAAACAATAATACCACATATAATCCCTGTGGGTGAGGGCCAGAACAGAATACCATATATAATTCCTGTGGGTGAGGGCCATAACAGAATACCATATATAATTCCTATGGGTGAGGGCCAGAAAAGAACACCACATAAAAGGTGTATCCTTCACATATATTCCCCGTAAAGATGGGTCCTGATATCAAAAATTATATCACATAATCACATCATAGTGGACCGCGGGTAACATAATTTCTTTTCAAAACTTATTTTTCTTTTTTATGCAAATATTAACCATAAAATTCTTTAGGTTAACCTAACATATGCACATATTCATATCATATTCTCTATATTAATAATTTTAAAAATCTAATATTTTTACTAATTTATAATTTGAACATGTATAGTAACTATTTATTTTACATAAGTAATATTAGTTTATTATTATATTATTTTCACATGTATTATTATTTCTACTAATATTGCTATCATTATTTATTTTATAAATTATGTAGAATTTATCTAAAATCCAAAATATTGTTATCAAATATTTAAATGAATAAAATAATGTATCAAAATTTATTTGCATGATCGTAGTATATACAAAAATAATAATATCTATCATGTACAAATATTTTATTCAAAAATTGCATAATTTAATAATTTACTAAATTACTGATGATAAATGGCTTACTTACCTTCTATCGCTAATCCTCACGTCCAAATCAATTTTTTAAGCTTATGACACTTACAATATAATATTTTATATTTTAATTTTCAAAATCTGTAAGGCTAAAATAGACTCAATTAAGCTATCAAGTCTTGTCCTGGGCCCAACTTGGGTTTCGAATATCTTCATATTCATTATTTTAAATGGGAAAATAATTTTTTTTTAACAAACTAGGATCAAAGCTGATCCAAACCCTATTTTTATACATTGGGCAAAGCCCGATTTGGGCTCCAAAATTGGGTCCAACTGGATTTAATGAGCTGACCCAAGCCATCCCATTCACCCCTCTCTCTCATCCCTAATTTTCTCCCATGAGCACCCATCACTTTGCTCGTGGGATCGGTGGCCTAGTGCCACAGCCAGCCTTACTGGACGATTGCCCCAGCAAGGATGACCACCGGCAGCTGCCTCCCCTTCTCCTTTTTTTCTTTCTTTTTTTTTCTCACTAATGCTCTGTTCCATATCTAAAACAAGGCCACTTTCTTCTGCTCCCCCTAAGAGGTGGCACGGCCGGCCTACTCTGGCCGACTGAACCCCATTGGACGATGCACGGATGCCGATGGGGGCTGCTGCCTCAGATCTGGGCCTGGCGAGACGGGCATGCAGCCAGGTCTGAACCAAACAGGGGAGCCATTTCGGCTCCCGAAATAGGGGAGGGCCATCCGATGACCCTCTCCCACGCACGCCATCGCTCAGCGGCATTGTCCTTTTTTCTCTTAGATCTATCAATAAACTAAATTATAAACTAAAAGAAAAAGAAAGAAAGATTACATGTGGAATCAAGCCGTGAGGAGGAGACAACGGCGAGGACAACAATGGACCAGATATGCAATGAGGGGAGGAGAGGAAATGTTTTCTTTTCTTTCTTTTTTTTCACTAATCCTCTGCCGATTTGGTTGGCCGATTTGGTTGGTAACGCCGTGATAAAAGTGGGCGTTACATTCCTCCCTCATTGAAATAATTTCATCCTCAAAATTACTATTTATTAATCACACTATATAATTAACATCCAGAGTAGAAATATAAGCTCCCATATTCCTTAAATGAAAAGATGGTCATTAATTCACTTTGCATTCATATACTTAAGTTACAAACATATGAGGGTATTTCCTTTTCATTTCTTCCTCAAGCTCCCAAGTAGATGCTACGCCATCTCAGGACTTGATCCTTGCGATCCACGATATGCACAGGATGTTTTCTATAGGTCAAATTTTTCTTAAGCTAAATTGGTTCAAGTTCTATCACATGGCTGGGGTCTGAAATATATTTCCTTAACATGAAAACATGGAATATATTATGTATCCCAGAGAGTGCTGGTAGCAAAGCCAAGTTGTAGGCTACTTCTCCAACCTTACTTAAGATTTCAAAAGGGCCTATGCATCGTGGATTCAATTTGCCTCTAATTCCAAATCTCATCATATCCTTGATTGGTGATACTTTTAAGAATACATGGTCTCCAACCTAAAACTCAAAAAGTCTTCTTCTGACATCAGCATAGCTTTTCCATCGACTTTGAGCTGTATGAAGCCGCTCTTTAATTAGCTGCAGTATGTTGTACCAGCTCAGGACCTAACAACTTTCTTTCTTCAACATCATCCCAACATAGAGGAGATCTACATTTTTTACTATATAAAGCTTCAAAAAAGCCATTTGAATGCTAGCTTGATAACTGTTATTACAGGCAAATTTGCTAAGGGTAAGTGGTTATCCCAAGTACCACCTAAGTCCATCATACAAGCTCGCAACATATCTGCCAAATCTGGATAGTTCTTTCAGACTGTCATCTGTCTGAGGGTGAAAAGTTGTGCTAAAATTTAGTTTGGTTCCTAGAGCCTTATGAAAACTCTTTCAAAATTGGGACACAAATCTAGTATCCCGATCTGACACAATAGACACAAGAACTCCATGGAGTCTTACAATCTGGTCTATGTACATACTGGCCAATCTTTCGCTGGATACTGCAATTCTGAAAGGTTAAAAATGGGCTGATTTTGTTAATCTGTCCACAATGACCCAGACTGCATCATTGCTCTTGAGAGTTTTGGGCAGACCTATGATAAAATCCATAGTGATATTCTTCCATTTCCACTGAGGAATCAATAGAGACTGAAGAGGTCCAACAGATCTTTGATTCTCAGCTTTTGCCTGCATATTAAGCACTTGGCCACATATAGAGCAATATCCTTTTTTATTCCTTTCCAGCAAAAATGTTCTCTCAAGTCCCTATACATTTTTGTGCTACCAGGGTACACTGTATAGGGTGAGTAGTGAGCCTCCCTTAAAATTTTTGCCTTCAATTCCTTCACATTTGGAGCACAGAGTCTCCCATTAAACCTCGGAGATCCATTCTCCATTTTGTAAAATTTATTTTGAACCCCAGATTGCATAGCTTCCTTAATTCTTTGAAATTCTAAGTCTTCTTTTTGGGAGGATTTGATTCTATCAATAAAGGTAGACTGAAGTACTAGCGCTGCAACTTGTCTATCAGACCGTTGTACTCTTAGCTCAATCTCCAGCTTCTCCAAATCCCTTCGGATGTAGGTTGAGAAGTAATCATGAATGCTAGATCAAAAGAGAACTTTCTACTCAAGGCATCTGTCACTACATTTGCTTTTCTTGGATGGTAGTGTAGATTCAAATCATAATCCTTTAGCAACTCCAACCACCTCCTCTGCCTCAAATTTAATTCCTTCTGTGAAAAGATGTATTTCAAACTTTGATGATCTATATATACATAACAAGTCTTCCCATACAGATAATGCCTCCAAATCTTCAAAGCAAACACTACTGCTGCTAATTCGAGATCATGGATAGGATAGTTTTGCTCGTAAGGCTTTAACTATCTAGAATAATAAGCTATCACCTTCCCGTTCTGCATTATGACACATCCTAATCCTTTCTGAGAAGCATCAATGAACAAGGTGAACCCTCCAGATCCTGATGGAAGGGTAAGGATAGGAGCTGATACCAAACATTTCTTGAGCTCTTGAAAACTTCTCTCACAATCCTCAGTCCATTCAAACTTTACTCGCTTTTGGATTAAGCGGGTCAAGGGTAGAGCAATGCGAGAGAAGTCCTCAATGAACCTGCGATAATACCTAGCTAGCCCTAGAAAGCTCCTGATTTTAGACACATTAGAAGGTTGACTCCAGTTCACAATAGCCTCAATCTTCTTGGATCCACAGATATGCCATCTCTAGATATCACATGATCCAAGAAAGACACTTAGTTCATCCAGAAGTCACATTTCTATAGCTTGGCATATAATTTATTCTCCCGAAGGGTCTGCAGAACAATCCTCAGGTTGTCCTCATGCTTCTTCTGACTTCTCGAATATACTAGGATGTCATCAATAAAGACTACTACAAACTGGTCCAAGTATGGTTTAAAGACCCTGTTCATCAGATCCATGAATATTGCTAGGGCATTTGTCAATTCAAATGTCGTTACCAAGAACTCATAATAGCTATATCTAGTTCTGAATGCAGTCTTAGGCACATCCCCAGCCTTAATCTTAAGTTGATGATACCCTGATCGAATATCAATTTTTGAGAACACTTGAGCTCCTTGAAGTTGATCAAACAGATCATCAATCCTTGGTAAAGGGTACTTGTTCCACATTGTTACCTTATTAATTTCTCAGTAATCAATGCAGAGCTAAAGACTGCCATCCTTTTTCTTAACAAATGGCACTGGGGCACCCCAAGGAGAAACATGGGTCGATGAATCCCCAATTCAGAAGTTCCTGCAGCTGACTCTTCAGCTCCTTTAGTTCAGCTGGGGCCATGTGGTAAGGAGCCTTAGATATAGGTCCAGTGCCAAGGGCCAAATCAATAGTGAACTTAACCTTCCGTTCCGGAGGTGATTTGGTCAATTCCTTAGGAAAGACATCAGAAAATTCTTAAACCACTGGAATATTTTCTAGTTTAATTACTTCCTGCTGAAGATCCTTGACCATAGCAAGAAACCTCTGACAACCTTTCTTTAGATATTTTTCAGCCTACAGAGCTAATACCAACACCGAGGCAAGACTCTCTTGGCTTCCGATAAAACTGAATTCAGACTGATTTGAAATTTTAAAAATCACCTTTTTTCTGAAATAGTCTACTGAAGCATGGTAGGAGGCAAACCAATCCATTCCTAGAATTACATCAAAATCGTTCAATGGAAGGACTAGCAAATCTGCTTCCAAATCTTTATCCTCATTTTTACGAGACAAGATCTACATGCTGAATCTACCACTAGCACATCCCCATTGGGAAGAGAAATATTCAACTTTAGCTCTAGTGACACTGGTGTCAAAGATGCATTCTTGATAGTAAGTATTTAGATATGAATGAGCGTGTAGCACCTGAATCTATTAAGGTGCGAGCAAAAGAGTTAGCTAATTTTATCATACCTGATCATGAAAATTTGAACCTTTCTAAGATGTCATAAATTTTAATTATAATATTCATCTATCTTATCTATCATTTAATATCAATGTACTACACAAGATATGAATGCTATAACTTGTAAATATTAAATTAATAGATATACCTATCACCATCGAGTTAGAGGCAGCAACATCTTGTTGTGTAAGGGTATAGACCCTCCCCTGAGTACTGGGCTGCTGCAAATATCTCCCTTGATCTGAAGGAGGTCGCCGATCGTTCTTGAATGGATAAGTGGTGATTCTATGATCCATTTTTCCACAAATAAAGTAGGCACCCTTTACTCTATGGTAGTCCTTGCTTGGGTGGTAATTCCCACAAAGAGGGCATTGGGCTTCATTACCCTTCTAGCAAGAGGAAGCCTGTTTCGAACCTCCTTTCTTTGACTGTCCAGAACCCTAACCAGAAAAGGGTCTCTTCCTCTTCATTTGTTGATCTCTTTCCCGCTGCACCTCATTCAAGTCTTTTTCCATCACCAGGGTTTTATTAACAACTGTAGCATAGGAAGAAAGTTCAAAAGCATTCACAGCTTGTTTCAATCTGGCTCTTAATCCCTTAGTAAACCTATGGATCTTAGCCTTCAGTTGCTACCATAGTAGGGGCAAAGCAGGCTAATCTGGTAAACTCAGCTTCATATTGAGCCACAGTCATATTCCTCTATTCCAATTTGATGAATTTGGACTCCATTTGGCTCCAAAAATACTTGTTAAAAAAAGTCTTCTTGAACTCATCCCAAGAAGGAATCATACCATTCAACCTGCTCTCCTGTAGTAGCCACCAATCATAGACCTTGCCTTGAAGAAGATAGGTGGCAAATCTAATTCTTTCTTCTCCTTGGCTGCCATAAACATTAAATGCTTTTTCCATTTCTATTATCCATTTCTCAGCATCGGTAGGATTGGTGGAGCCGGTGAAAGGGGCAGGGACTAACCCTTTAAATTTAGAAAAACTTCTGGCCCCTCCTTGCCAAGGCTAAGATTGATGATCTGACTAGGCAGGCATACCCTGTGGGTTAGGTAGACCTTGTTGAGTAGGCTGACTTTGCTGAATAGGTTGATCTTGCTGGATAGGCTGAGCTTGCTGTGCAGGTAGACCTTGCTGTTGTTGTTGTTGCATGGTCTGCACCACTTGCACGACTCTAGAAAGAGCCCACAATATTTCAACCTTAAAGTTTGCTCGAGCATTTCCTGTCGATTCTATAGAGCCAGATCCTCCAAAAATATTTGGACCTCCGCGCTGGTTTATTTCGCCAGCCTGAGATCCATCACCATTATGTTGACTCCTTGTACAACGAGCCATTCATATAATTTCTTGTCATTCATAATTTAATCATTTCTTTGCATTTCATAAGTTAAATAATTAATCTTATGCTTTCATAACAATTTATTTACTGTTTATGTAAGGTCATTATCCTACCAAGTCATCTTAATGTCTTGATTAGGACTAATCCTAAGTTTTATCCTTAAGGTCAAACCTGGCTCTGATACCACTATAATTGTCATGCCCCGAATCCAAAGGTGGATCTAGGAAGTGGCAACTCGCGGCATGTTAAACATGCAAGGCGTTCAATAACAGAAATGATTATCAATCAAAAGTCAATTACTATTATGCCATCAAAAGTACCAACATTCTTATTACAAATTCCAAACAAAAGATGTCCAAGATACAAGAAAAGATAAATTTTCATTTAAGTTAGGTTGAAAGAAACTTCAATCTAATCAGGTCCTTCTTCATTTCTTTGGCTCTAAAAAATGTCAACAAGAGTTTAATGAGTTTACACTCAATAAGTAAGCCAAACATAAAACATGTCATATACCTTTAAGAATATAACATGTCTTGATTTACTTACTTTCACATATCAAAACTTTTATATGTCAAAACTTTCATATCATCTTACTATCTGATGTTATTTATATTCTTAAAATTCATTGAAATCATAATGCATATCATGACTCATGATTGCAATTCTAAGTTTTTAAATCATCATATTGTATTTCATCTTATTACAAATACACCATGGTCACAAACTATGTCCACATATATCCCTATGACAGGGCCCGAATAGAACACCACATACAATCCCTGTGGGTAAGGGCCAGAACAGAACACCACATATAATCCATGTAGATGAGGGGCAGAACAGAACACCACATATAATCCCTGTGGGTGAGGGCAGAACAGAACACCACATATAATCCCTATGGGTGAGGACCAGAATAGAACACCACATATAGGGTGTATCCTTCACATATATCCCCTGTGAAGGTGGGTTCCAGTATCAGAAATCATATCACATAATCACATCATAGTGGACTGCGGGTAACATAATTTTTTTTAGAACTTATTTTTTTTCTTATGCAAATGTTAACCATAAAATTCTTTAGGTTAACCAACATATGTACATATTCATATCGTATTCTCTATATTAATAACTTTAAAAATCTAAAATTTTTACTAATTCATAATTTGAACATGTATAGCAACTATTTATTTTACATAAGTAATATTAGTTTATTATTTATATTATTTTCACATGTATTATTATTCCTACTACTATTGCTATCATTATTTATTTTATGAATTAAGTAGAATTTATCTAAAATCCAAAATATCATTATGAAACTTTTAAATGAATAAAATAATGTATCAAAATTCATTTGCATGATCATAGTAGATACAAAAAATTAATATCTATCATGTACAAATATTTTATTCAAAAATTTTATAATTTAATAATTTACTAAATTACTGATGATAAATGGCTTACTTACCTTCTATCGCTAATCCACACATCCAAATCAATTTTCTAAGCTTCTGACACCTACAATATAATATATTATATTTTAATTTTTAAAATATGTAAGGCTAAAATAGACTCAATTAAGCTATCAAGTCTTGTTCTGGGCCCAACTTGGGGTTCGAAAATCTTTATATTTATTATTTTAAATGAAGAAATAAAAATTTTCTAACAAACTAGGATCAAAGTTGATCCAAACCCTATTTTTATACATTGGGCAAAGCCCGATTTGGGCTCCAAAAATTGGGTCCAACTAAATTAAATGAGCTGACCCAAGCCAGCCCATTCACCCCTCTCTCTCATCCCTGATTTTCTCCCACGAGCACTCGTTACTATGCTCGTGGGATCTGTGGCCTAGTGCCACTGCTAGCCTAGCTGGCCGATCGGTCGGCTTCTGCGGTCGCCCTAGCACCGATGACCACCGACAGCTGCCTCCCCTTCTCCTTTCTTTTCTTTTTTTTCTCATTGATGCTCTGTTCCAGATCTAAAACAGGTCACTTTCTCCCGCTCCTCCCTAAGCGGTGGCACGGCCGGCCTACTCTGGCCGATTGAACCCCATCGGATGATGCATGGATGCCGGTGGGGGTTGCCACCCCAGATTAGGGTTCGACAAGCCAGCGGGCATGCCGCCGGGCCCAAACCAAACACGAGAGCCAGTTCGGCTCCCGTAATAGGGGAGGGCCATTTGACGACCCTCTCCCATGCACCGCCATCGCTTGGCGACATTGTCCTTTTCCCTTCTCAGATCTATCAATAAACTAAATTATAAACTAAAAAAAAGAAAGAAAGATTACTTGTGGTTGAATCAGGCCATGAGAAGATGACGGCAAGGACAACAATGAACCACATACACAATGAGGGGAGGAGAGGAAAGGTTTTCTTTTTTTCTTTTTTTTTTCCACTAAATCCTCTACCGATTTGGTTGGCTGATTTGGTTGGAAACACCACGATAAAAGTGGGTGTTACAGAGATAGAGATAGACCTAAACTAATATGGATAGAAATAATTAAAAAAGATATAACTATTTATAATTTAAATATCAACTTTATCCTGAATAGAGCAGAGTAGCGAAAGCAGATTCATGTAGCCGACCCCATGTAGTTGAAAAAAGGCTTAGATGAGTTGAGTTGAGTTGAGCATTTAAGAACGACGATGATTCCAATTCTCAATTCCTGATGCGTGTATTAAAATACCTAAATTTCACTAATAGATAGCGAGAGTAAGGGATCGAATCCATAGGGACTTTAGTGGTTATTTTGAATTAAAACTATGCAATTAGGAATTTAAATAAATAGATAATGAAAATAATTAAGATATGATCTATCTTATGAGAGCACCCGTACCCATAGATCACGGCCCATCCCTTTTAAGAATAGATCAGTCAAGAATTATTTTCACTTAAAAAGAATTCACTAAGAATTAAACATAAATAAATATTTTATTATAAAGCATCCAAATAAATAAAAATTAAAACTAAAAAAATCTTCTTTCCTGACATCAAGAAGGCAACAGCATCAAGAAGGCACCGAACTCCCCAGGATCCTTGCTTCTTGAATCAGATTAGCGCAACCCACACGAGGGAACGTCTTTCTGCCTCACGAATGTCTCTCCTTCTTTCTCTGTTCGGGATTGCTCTCGCATCTGTCCAGCCGAACTATTTATAGATGCTCATATGCGGAGAGGACGCGAAGATAATGCGGAGAAATCACGGAGAGATCATGCCTATCCATTTCCATACGAGATGCGGCTTGTTTCAGATCTGATTTGAAGCCCAAATGAATGCGGACGATTTGTTTGCTTGATACATTAACGCAGAGAAGACGCGGAGAGATCATAAACGATGCTCGGTTTCTTTGCGTGTTTCATGAATATGGAGAATGCGCTGATTTCCTTCCAATTTTGAATTCTTTTCCGATTTGGCATCCGAAATAGATTTTGGAGAGATAATGGACGATTCTCCTTCCAATTTGAAAGTCTTCAATCCAATTTATTCCCTGATTGGTTGGTGGAGTGATGGGATAGGATGGGATGAAAAATCGGAAGAGAAAAATAAATATGTGAAATCTACGATTGAACTCAGCAATTGGTTTACCGAGTTTGCTTTGAGATGTGCAGAAAAAGATAAATCCTTATAAATTTAATTTGAGCTCATTTTAAGTCCGATTTGAGTGCCATTTGCGTCGTTGAACTCCTAAAATTGGGCTCTTTAAGTTGATAAGGTTTTACCTAAAATATTATATAAAATATTTAAATATTAAATAATAATAGGTACTTTGACTTATTAATTAATAGGTTTATGATGATTATTTGTGCGTTTATCAGTGGTGCCTAAAAGAATTTTAATAATATTTTGGATTACTATTAGAAAACTTTTATGGATATTTGTTAGGGCTATTATTTACCTTTCTGTTATGCCCTGAATCAGTGCTTGATTAGGGTACAATGCGACACGACTTCATCTCTTAGAGCGAACTTTATCTAAAGCATGTGAACTTGCTTACCTCAATATCTATAATATACATCAATATAATAATAACAACGAAAGTTATGTCTTTTATTCATACAAAATAAATAGTCCATGCTATAATATCCTTAACATAAAAAATTATAACTAACAAATTATATCAGCATTTCAAAAAAGAATAGAACTATACAATACCATATGCAACTAGCTACTTTAATCTCCCTCTCCATCCATCCCAAAGTCTAGGTTGGTATCCAAATTCTCAATATTTTTAAAAAGGATAGGGGATGTACTAAAAGCCTAGTAGAAATCTACACATATAAATATAAGTATGCAACAGTAAATAAAATATTTACATAATATGAAGATAACATAGCTGACAAAGTAAATTGTGCTATGACATATACCATAAATTAGTGTATCAAATAAAAGAGAAACTATCAATAGCTTTTATCTTCCATGACACTGGATTATGTCATCACAAATATCATTAATCAATGTCAAATATCATTAACTAAGTTTGACCCCAATTGGGCTCTTCTAGATTGGATCCATAACAGTGACCTCTAACCATTACCTTAGACTCTATTATTAGTATCCTTTAGCCATTCCTTTAGACCCTGGCATTATTGACCTCTAGTTATCACCATAGACCCTAGCATCCTCTAGCCATCCCAATAGAGCCTGACACTATAACACTAGCAACCTCTAGTCATCGGCTTATGCCCTGTCATTAATACTATATCACACCAACCACATAACTAGTCCACATGCTCATACATTACCTAACCCACATAATTAAAATTATCATTATTCCCCTCATACCTATACTTCGATGGATTTAATCAGGATTTCATTAGGTCAATACCCTTCTAAACCCATCACCTAATCCAATTAATTGGCTCTAATTAGACCTACACATGCTCAATTAGGTCATTAGGCAACTTAATTAAAGTTTAATTATACTAATTAGGGTCTAATTAATTAAATCCAGCATGGATTGGCTTGAACCCAACTCAATTAGCTCTAATTTAGCCTCCTTGTTCACTGATTTGGGTTAAATTAAATTTCTGGTTCACTAATTGGCTCCAATATTTGAACTTCTGGCTCAGGAAGTTGGCTCAATTTGAATTTATGTTCAATGTATGAGGTTCAATTTGGGTTCTAGTTTACTGAACCAGACTCAATCCGATTACAGACCACAATTTTAAGCCTAAACCAAAGTCTGGTTCACTAATTTGAACCTGAATTACCTGAATTAGGTTCTGGGTTCACAATAAAGTCCACCAGAGATCATCAAATTGCGTTCGGTCCAATCTGATCGGGTTCAGCTGATTAAATCTAATTGGCCTGGATTCAGATCTAAGGATATAAGTTGGGTTCAATTGATGGAACCCAACAACTATGATTCGGTCCGATTGATGAACTAAACTAAATCTAATTGGTTGAGCTCAATGGGCTACAGGTCAGCCAAGAAGGAAATTGGGTTTGAGATCAGCTGGATTCAATTGTTTAGATCCAAGATTCAGATCAAAAAGACTCAATATTAAGGCATTATGGGATTGAACCAACTTCTAAAATAATTCCAGATCTGGTCAACCTACATCAGGTCAAAAATAAGTCCACTTTAATCAATTGAATAAGCCAAATGGATTGGGTTATAATTTGGGTTTAACCGGTCCTTTTTGGATCGTCAGCCATTTGATTTAAATTAATTCAGACCCATTTGATTTAACCCAGCTCAACCTAACAGCTGGTTCACCAAATCATTTGAGAAGACATCACATCTTCTTCTTCTTCCACACAAAGCGATTCATGGAGCTCAAACTCTAGGGCCAGAAATCAGGTTGGTCATACTCAAACTCAAACTCTAGGGCCAGAAATCAGGTTGGCTATGACCGATCCAGATCCAACCAACCACCAATAAAGGCGATGTACCAAACTTTTCCCTTTTCTCATATATCTGGGCTTTTCAAAGAATTTGATCCGTTTTGTCAAACCATCCTTCAACAACTTCAAGTCTCATGGATCAGTTGCCTATTTTACTGCTTGAAAAAGTCTTGGTACACCAATCCAATGCAGCATGACTGCATTGGGCACAATGATTCATCTATATGCGGATTCACGCATCAATGATGCATGACCTATAATAAATCTTTCGGCGCGAGTCTACACATGGATGAATCATCGTGTCCGATGCAGATCATATAACACTGGGAACATACTGTTTTATAATATCAAGTAAGAGATGATTAGTGAAGGATTGCAATTTAGACCTTAACATATTGGAATTTGTTCGCACTAGTCAATCAGCCAAAACCTTTGATAGCATACCATGAAGGTACATGAATAACAATAATAAATCCAAGCAAGCAAGTAAACTTTTATTTAGAATAAAAAAGTAAGCATATTCTATGTGATGTGGTTCTCATGGGATGCCACAACAGAATATAAAGTTCAAAACTATATCCAACAAGCAAGGATATATGGTTTCCACTGGATGCTTACCATAATATAGCACAACGGTACACATACCCAACAAGAAAGGATAAATAAAGCAAGATTATTTGATAAATTCCATAACCCAAGCAACAGAAAAGCCATGCAAAACGTTGAATCCAGAAAAGCCAGCTTCCCTTGCTAAGGACTCGTAATCTTCTTTAGTCCTCTCTTTTCCTCCAGGACTTTGGGTCAACATGATGAGGTCAAGATGAAAGACATAATCTTGCGTGTTTTCTAAGGCTGCTGGGAGAATATATTCCATAACGATTACCTTTCCAGTTTCTGGTAGAGCTTTCCAACAATTCTTCAATAGCTTTAAGCAATGATCATCACTCCAATCGTGAAGAATCCACTGCAAGACTCAAAGCTTATTTCGTTAGCCGCTATTGAAGTTAAATGCACATTATGGTATTATTTCATATTCATTGCTTGTTTTCTGTTTTATTGTATCCATTGAAACAAGCATGCTAACTATTTGCATTTTTAGATTTATAAATTTTGGCTTAATTGCTTATAGGCCAGGGCACTTACTTGGATTTTTAAGAATTAGCACTGTTCCTCTTCAATGATGGACCAATAAAGTATTTACATTTTGTCGAGGTTCAGGTGATGCGGTGCCATTAGAGCTAGATGTGAGATCTTGTCCTTAAAAAAAAAAATCGTGTTGATTTCATAAAACATATATTTTATGCTTCCGTGGATCCGCACGCATACATGTGCATATGTTGTATTTATATAATAAAAAGTTTATTCTCAAAATAATAGATTGAAACATTTTAATTAGTAAAAAATGTTAAAAACTATTTAATAGAAAATAACTCTGTAAATGTAGACTTGTCACATGGAAAAAAAAACACATCACCAACTCTAGTCTGATGCAATTATCTTATCCATTGTTTCCTACATAATCAAAATTTAAAATTTTGTTAAAAATATATCAAATACATCCATATCCAATTGTCCAAAAGAAGAAGGCATTCATTAATGAAGTCCGATGGTCCGAAAAAGGACTTTGAAGTCCATTTTTGCATAAAGAACTTCTGAGGCATTTGTGAACAAAAAAAACTAGAAAATGCAGTATTTTCATTCATAAAATATTTTCTTTAAACTATACATTTATCATAATTTTTAGTTATACTGCAATTAAAACCTCGTTTAAAATGTCAACGATACAATTGAAAGTGTAATATTTAAATTAAAAGTTTATCAACATTTATACATATTTTATTAGTATAAATAGTCTTTATATATTTTTTATTTTTTATATATTTTAATTATAAATTTAGTTTTATAGTTTTAGGTCTCCATGGAATATCTCATAAGATGTTGAGATAGATTATTATCTTAAGCGGCAGGATAGGATCATTTTATTATCATTGCAGCATTCTAATCGGTGCATACTAAGATACTTTTGTCCTGCTTGTTAAAAGAAAATGGGATGACGGCATGTCCCGTTCTAACAAGTTGGAACGATCATGTTACATAAATTTAGAACCTTATCTAGTTTAATTGCTTGATCTAATGATTAGGCTAGTAATTTAGCAGCCTGGTATCTTGATCAAGTTGATCTACACTCTGAATCTTATAATTACAAAAGAGTTTTAGCTTGGGCTTTATTCCAATTATTTTTTAAAATTTTAGCTAATTAAAATTACTATACCTTGAAATCCCACTTGCAAATTGGACTTGTCCATAGAACTAGACTTTTAATATATTTTTAATGAGCTATGTTATAGAAAGTTGAAAGGGAAGTATAATATATTTTTTGGAAAATAAGTATAATATTTTAATGATCAGTGGAAAATGCTTGAAACTCTGTTTCTTTGCATCATATTCTATATAAGTTAGAACAAAAATACTACATTCTCTAGGAACCAATTTTCTAGTAAGAGCTATTGAAAATTCTAATTTTCTAAATTAAATTTGAAGTTAAAATCAGAAGTCCAATTTTTAAATTCTAATTTTGTGTTGAACAATGAAAAATTAATGATGAAAATATACTTTTGGTCCTCAAACTTTCTTTTAAAATGCATTGTGATCTTAAATCTTCAGCTATCATAATTTTGTCCCCTATGTTTTAGGACTATTGTATTAAGTCATCTAGGGCAAAATTGATAAAATGACTGATGTATCACCTAGTCAACTAATCCATATATTAATGTCAGAATAACATATAAACTATTTCATCAATTTTAATTAATCACATATGATGAAACATTAGGGATGCAATATTCTTAAAATATAAGAGACTAAACTGTAACAGCTAAAAGTTTAAGAACTACAATAACTTTTGATTGGAAGTTTAAGGATGAAAAAGCATATCTTAGAAAAAATTAATTAAATTGGAGTTGTTTGACATGCTTTTTCTTACTATGCTCTTTATTACTCAAAACATTTTGAAAAAGAATATTTGACTTGCAATCAAGCCCCATTGTGTGTAAAATTTAATTTATATAACTTAATATAAAATATAAGTTTAAAAAAAATTTATTATCTATCGTCGAACTAAAAAGCATAGAAAGTTGAGATTTTTTTAAACACATAAAATTTGGGTAGCCAAGCTCCTAATTAGTGTTGAGATGCAGATCTATGCATGGCCCGTTATACTCGCACGGGTTTACTTTCTTATACATCCAGGCCATCCTTTATATTTTGATCCAACGGCTGGTTATTATCCTAATTCATGCAAGAATAGGGTTTACTTTCTTATACATCCATGCCATCCTTTTTGTTTTGATCCAATAGTTGGTTATTGTCTCAATTCATGCATGAATAGGGTTTACTTTTTTATACATTCAGGCTATCCTTTTTGTTTTGATCCAACGTTGTCCCAATTCATGCAGGAATAGGATTTTTTAGTCTATAAAAAGGAGGCTATGAGCATGGATTGGAGGTACCCTTTGGAGATGATCTTGTTGGTGAGGTTTTTAGAGTTCTTGTGAGAGGGTTCTAAGGCTTTTGAGAGGTAAGTTCTTATGATTTTTCTCTTGTAATTTTATGCCATGATTAATAAATAAAAGAATCATCGAGGAGATCTTGCCTATGGAAGTAGGCTAAGGATAAAAGGTCTAACCACGTTACATCTGGTGTGTTGATCTTTTTATTTGTTGCTTGATTATCTCTCTTGCGATATTATTTATTTGTTCAATTACTTTTCTCTACAAAATGACCTGGATTATTGCTGTGTTTGTGTACCGTGTAATCTGAAGTGTGCTCGGTTATTATCCGATCGGTTCCTTTAGTTTGGTATCAGGGCAAAGTTGATCTTTTTTTTTTTAGAGATTATTTTTGAAACAATGGCGGGCAAGGTGATGACAACTAATTATGAAGTACCAAGGTTTGATGGATCAAACTTTGCACTTTGGAAGATGAAGATCCAGGCGGTATGATCAAGGATGGTTGTGAAATTTCTTTGCAAGGAAAAGAAAATAAACTGCAAGAAATGTTAGATGAGCAATATATGGAGAAAGATAAACTGGCTATGGTAAACCTCTATTTGGCATTAGATGATTTTGTATTATTTAATATTGAGACAGAGACTACTACAAAAGGGATTTGGCAAAAGTTAAAGAATCTCTATGAAGGGAAGTCTTTGTTGAATAAAATTTATTTGAGACGACAATTATATAATCTGAAGATGAAGGATGGAACATCAGTTCAAGAGCACTTGGGAGTATTCATTTTCATTGTGAGCAAGCTTACAGCCCTAGATATGAAAATTGAAGATGAAGAGAAGGCCAACATTCTATTGTGTTCTATGCCAGAATCTTGGGATAATCTCATTATGAACTTGAATCATGTTGAAACCCTCAAGATGGAGTCAGTTGTTGCATCATTGCTAATAGAGGAGATGAGGCAGAGATCTAGCTAAGGAAGCTCTTCTGGGGAGGCCATGGTAGCACGAGGAAGACCTTTCGAGAAGGAACATTATAATCCAGGGAAATCAAGATCTAAATCCAAGGGCAAGAAGAAGGTAAAGTGTTGGAATTGTGAAAAAATAGGGCATGTGAAGAAAGATTATTGGACTAAAGGAGTTGACACAAAAGTTGAATCAGGAAGTTTCCAAGGTAATGAAGCATATTTATCTATTTCAGAAGATGGGAATGCTTTGACAGCAATTGAAAGCTCTGAATTTGCACAACAATGGATTTTGGATTCGGAGGCATCTTTTCACATGACTCCTTTTAGGGGATGATTTCATACATACAAATCATGGGATAGTGGACTTATTTATTTGGGTAACAATGCTACTTGTCCTGTGGTTAGAATTGGAGATGTTCGGATCAAGATTTTTGATNACGATTTGGCATCGTCGTTTGGGACATATGAGTGAGCGTGGGCTACAACTATTATCAAATAGAAAGCTTCTTTCATGGTACAAGTTAGCGTCACTAGAATTTTGTGAAGACTGCATCTATGGCAAGCAAAGAAGGCTTTCTTTCTCTTTATCACTGTAGCGGAGTAAGGACTTTCTTAATTTAATCCATTCAGATACTTGGGAGTCACCTGATAAGTCACTGGATGGGTATTCCTATTTCATGTCCTTCATTGATGATTATTCTCGCAAGGCTTGGATATATATTTTGAAGCATAAATCTGATGTTTTTGAGACTTGTAAGAAATTCAAGGCTCTAGTGGAAACAGAAAAAGGTTTGAAAATCAAGTACCTACGTTTAGATAATGTAGGGGAATATTGCTTCAAGGAAGTTGAGAAGTTTTGCAGCGAGCATGAAATTCAGCGGCACCTTACATTATCTGGTACACCACAACAAAATGGTATGGCAAAGAGGTTAAATAGAACACTCATGGAGAGGGTCCGAAGTATGTTGAGTTCTACAAAACTTGACAAGAGGTTTTGTGCAAAGGCTGTGAATACGGCCTGTTACTTGATTAATTGAGCACCAACAAAAACTCTTGGGTGTGAAATTCCAGAGGAGTTTTGAAGTGGTAAGCCAGTAAATTATTCCCATATCCATGTTTTTGGATGTGATACATATGTATGGATCCCAAAAGAAAAGAGAACAAAATTAGATAAGAACTTTCGAAGGTATATTTTTCTTGGCTATGCTAAAGGAGTAAAGGAGTATCGATTGTGGGACCTTACTACCCACAAGATCATTATTAGCTGAGATGTTGTCTTTAATGAAGAATCTTTTCAAAGCACCAAGGAAGAACAAGATGATAAAGCTGTTATTCCTATTGAGTTCTTTGATGCATGTGATAAGCAGCAATCAGAGCAAGTACAATCAAATGACAAGACAGTAGCTGGTGAACCGGGCGCAAAGTCTTTACAATCACTGAGGATGCTATCTCTCTAGATGAACCACTAGCAAAGTCGGAGTAGCCTAGGAGGGTCATCAGACATCCTTCCAGGTATAATGACTATCTCACTTCTTTCATTCCTTCTGCTAATCATGTGTGTGCTTATGTTGCTTTAGCGAAGGAGGATGAGCCAACTTCATATAAGGAGGCTTGTGAGTCCACCAATGCTAGAAAGTGGCATTATGCTACGAAAAAGGAGATGGAGGCACTTTGGAATAACAAGACCTGGGAACTTGTAGCTCTACCAAAGGGAAGGAGTCCGATTGGCTGTCGATGGGTATATAAAGTGAAGAAGGATTCAGATGGAAATGTAAAGAGATTCAAAGTGCATTTGGTAGTAAAGGGTTATACTCAGAAGTTAGGGATTGACTTTGAAGAGATTTTCTCATCGGTGGTTCAATTGACTACTATTCAAGTTATTTTGGCGATTGCGACAGTCACGGATTTGAAACTTGAGTAAATGGATGTAAAGATAGCTTTCTTACATGGCAATTTGGAATAAGAGATTTATATGTCACAACTTGAAGGTTTTCTTGAAAAAGGCAAGGAAGAGTTGGTTTGTCGGCTGAACAAATCATTGTACGGTCTCAAACAGGCGCCAAGGTGTTGGTACAAGCGATTTGATTCCTTTATGGTGAGTTTGGGATTTGACCGATTGAAGGCAGATCATTGTGCATATTTTTGCAGATACGATGATAGGAGCTTTTGTATCTTGTTGCTATATGTCAGCAATATGATGATTACAGGGAATAGCAAGAGTCGGATATCAAATTTGAAAACTCAGTTGGCTGGGCAGTTTGAAATGAAGGACTTAGGAGCCGTAAACCAAATACTCGGGATGAATGTGCTATGAGAGAGGAAGGATAGGAAGCTGGATTTCACAAAAGGGATATGTAGAGAAGGTTCTGCGGTGCTTCAATATACAGAATGCAAAGCCAGTTTCTACCCCGTTTCCTACCCAATTAAATTTATCAGCAGAGCAATCACCCAGCACATAAGCAGAAAAGGCTGACATGGCTCGGGTACCATATTCATCAGCAATAGGGAGTCTTATGTTTGCCATGGTAAATACAAGACTAGACATTGCACAAGCAGTGGGAGTTGTGAGCTGATTTATGGCAAATCTAGGTAGTGACCATTGAAAGCAGTTAAGTGGATCCTCTGATATCTAAGGGGGGGACATCTGATTTCTCACTCTGTTTTGGTTTAGTAGATTTGGAGTGCATTGGATATGTGGATTCTGATTTTGCAGCAGATCATGACAGAAGGAGATCTACCATAGGCTATGTGTTCTCTATGGGTGGTGGTGCTATAAGCTGGGAGTCCAAGTTTCAGTCAGTGGTCGCATGATCAATGACAGAGGCAGAATATTGCTATGACACATGCATGTAAAGACACTATTTGGCTTAAGAGGGTTCTTGGGGAATTTAGGGTGAAGCAGGATGTGATAAAGTGAATTATGATAGTCAAAGTGCATTGCACTGGGCAAAAAATTTGATCTTTATTCTCGAACAAAGCACATTGACATTCGCTATCATTTTGTGAGAAATGTGGTGGATGATGTTTTAATCTCACTGTTGAAGATTCATACCAATGCAAATCCAGTGGATATGTTGACCAAGCCTGTGACTCGAGAGAAATTAAATTGGAGTAAAGTTCTCTTAGTCTTGGAGCTACTTAAGCAATGGGAGGTTGGCAAGGCCTCTAGGGATGATGTTCTTTGGCATTCGGCACATGTCTTCAAGTGGGAGAATTGTTGAAATGCAGACCTATACGCAGCCCTTTATACTCGCGCGGGTTTACTTTCTTATACATCCAGACCGTCCTTTCATATTTTGATACAATGGCTGGTTATTGTCCCAATTTATGCAGAAATAGGGTTTACTTTCCTATACGTTCAAGCCATCCTTTTTTGTTTTGATCCAACAGCTGGTTATTGTCCCAATTCATGCAAGAATAGGGTTTACTTTCCTATACATCCAGGCCATCCTTTTTGTTTTGATCCAACGGCTGGTTATATTCCAATTCATGTAGGAATAGGGTTTTGGTCTATAAAAAGGAGGCTATGAGCATGGGTTGATGGTACGCTTTGGAGATGACTATGTTGGTGAGGTTTTTGGAGTTCTTGTGAGAGGGTTCCAGGGCTTTTGAGAGGTAAGTTCTTATTATTTTTCTCTTATAATTTTGTGTCATGGATTAATAAATAAAAAAATCATCGGAAAATCTTATTCGTGAATGTAGATCAAGGATAAAAGACCGAACTATGTTACATCTAGTATATTAATATTTTTATTTGTTACTTGAGTATCTTTTTTATAATATTCACTACTAGAGGCTGGGGTTTTGGCGCAGAAAAAAGCGAGCGACCGCCAAGGGGCGGTCGCAGAAGCCATCTTTAGCGACCGCTTGAGGGCGGTCGCTAAAGGTGGTCGCGAAAAGTTAAAAAAAAAATGGATGTCCACCGTTTCAAGACCACCTTTAGCGACCGCCCTCAAGCGGTCGCTAAGGTGGTCGCAAAAAGTTTAAAAAAAAATGGATGTCCACCGTTTCTTTTATCATCAGTCGATGCCCTAATCCCATGCCGCAAGGTCTTCTTCCTGAAACCCTCGCTCCCACGCCCGCAAGGTCTTCTTCCTGAAACCCTCGCTCCCACGCCGCAAATCTGATACTCCGTCGACCCCGCGAGCTCCTCTCGCCGTCAACCCCGGACGCCGGAACCCTCCCCGCCACCTTTAAAACTCCACCGCATAGAAGCAAAAACAAATCCGGGTAAGCTCCCTTTCCCTGTTATGGTTTTATTGCTCTCCCTTTAGAAGATTTTGTTAGTGTTTTTCGAGGGCCTCCCTTTTCCGCTGAAGATTTTTTTGTTTTGCTCCTCTCCGTTGAATTTTCCCTGGTATTAATCTTCCCCTCGATTTGAAGTTCTGTTCGCCCCGGCGTCTGGAAAATTCTCCGGTCGCTGTTATAGATTTGCGCCCGAGGATTTCTGGTTGAAGGTAATAATCTCCTCTTTTTGGAATTCTTTGATTGGTTGTATGATTTGATTTATCAACTAGTTATTTTCCCCAATATTTTCTTGCTTGGAACCCTTAAAAGTTACGATTTTTAATCAAAATTTGAGATTATTCCTATTCTCTAATTCGAATTACTTATGTGGATCTGTTTGTGTTACTTTGGTTGTTTTGTTTCTGATTCTGATCACTCGGGTTTGTTGGGTCGGGCTGAGGTTCTGATTTGTTTCAATTGATCCATGCGAGTTTTCGTCGATGAAACAATCTCTTTTATTTAATAAGAGATGGATCATCTTATTGGAATTTGAATTATCAGAAATTAAGGTTCCTTGAGTTACCCTTTCATAATTATGGGTGGACGTGTTTAGAGGAAGAAGCTATCATCTTTTTGTGTCAAGCTTTTTAAATTCCATTAGGTTGTAAACAGTATGGAATAAAAGGATTTGGTTAAGCTTCGAAACTTTTTCTTTTTTAAAATGGAAGTTAAGCTTTGAAACTTATCTGATGTTTTGTATTGTTCCTGCACATAGAATGAGTGAAAGGAAAAAATGACCTGCATTTGCTATTTGATTTGGTTCATCTCAATATGATTTATAAACACATTCATTAGAATTGTTTATTTGATAATTTAGTAACTGAATTCGATTTATTTGGCTATAGATGCTACTGTTGTTGGATGCACTCTCTTGACAACTCTAAGATGGTAAAACATCATTTGATGCTAACTAAAGATACCTTTTCTGGGGGACTGCCTGAATGTTTCAGGCTGTTGGGAAGTTCAGACATTGAGAAGCATGTGATTTTTATTAATTAATGCTATCTTTTGATTGCTTTATTGAATTCATTGATAGATGCAAATGAGAAAAGAAGATTTTCAGTGGTGAGGAAAAGTTTATGAATATCCTTTTTCTTGACATGTTTGATGGTACTTGATAGTTGAAGTTCCTCCCTTACTGTTTAAATGTGTTCTTCAGGGCTTTCCCTCTTGGATTCTAGAAATATCCATGATCATCTTTGTTAGGTTCTATTTTTTTTATAAAAAAAATGCTGATTATACGTTTTTACTAATCTTATGAACTATGTTATCAATGCATCTTGATTGATATAAATACAGTCCATGAAGTTTTTTATTTTGAAAATGACTGAATTGTTCTTGCATTGAGCAACAGAGACAACTGTCTGTCCTCAGCTAATTTGGTTTTTTTTGGTGTCATTGTTGCAATATCTTATATGTGGCAGCTCAAACATTTTCTTTTTGTGGCCATTAATTAGTTCGGTGAATTAATGTGTGTGGTGTGGTGGGCGGAGCAATAAATCAAATATTGATGATTAGTAGATTATGATAATGTGCATGTGGCTTTAGGTGGTGTTACTTCCCTTTGAAAATTATTGGCAAAATAATGGGAGCATGAGTTCTTTGTCCTTATTGTTGTGTTTGGTTGCTTCTCTAAGTTGTTTTTATTTTATTTCCCTCTCTTTTTCTTTTTCCCTGATGCCCAAATTGTGGTGTTTGAATACCCGGTCACCGAGGCATGAAGACATGTTGAGTAAAGCTTATCTTGTCCTTATTGTTTCTTGTCAAATTTGCAACTGTGTTTTTAGTCTTGATACTGTTGCTCGGATAAATTTATTTAGATTGAGGGTATTTTTGATGAGACGATGCTACCCTGAGAGCTTTTTTTGAGCTCTGGGAACTTGAATTTGATAAAAAAAAAAAAAAAATTCACTGTTTTGAGTTAATTTGGATAATGAAAGCTTGATCAAAATATTAGCTCTGATGGTTGATGCTATTGGCAGATTAGCTATGCTTAATTACTTTGCTGCCTGCAGTTTTTGAGGGAATTTTTTTTAATTGCCCGAGAAAAATGTGATGTTTATTAAATTATCTATACCAATTCTGACCTCCAAGATGCTGCTAATGGTATTGATGTTAACCTTTGATCAAGGGTCGGTTGATGATTGTTATTTTCATAGCTATCAAGAAGGTCCTAATGTGATCTAGAAGGAATGGATGGTCCTGGTATCAGTAGCATTGCTTTGCTGTTGACCGCATTTCATTTTGGGCCCAGAACACAAAACACATATCAAACATGCCAAGCAGATTGGCCATGCATTCGTGCCACCACACATATGCCCAATGAATTTTGTTAGACATCGTTTGCATGAGCTAGAGTATGTATTCGTGATCAATCCATACATTCAATGCATACTTTCTACATCATCTTTCGATACAGTAAATCTTTTTCATCTTTGCTATAGATGGTGCATGCTTGTTAGTTTTTCCATGCAGCCATTACGTGCTAACTAGTCTTTTGGTTTTATTCTTTTAACGCATCTGTAACTTTTTTTAAGGAACTCTCAGCCCGTTACCATAGAACTTTTTCAAGCTTTTCCCAGAGTTCCTTGGGAGTATTATTGTTAAAGTGCCTCTCTGGGCCTTCCTATTTCCACCATTCTCCAGAGTCCTGGCTGCTCAGTATCCACGCCAGCTCTTTTATTTTCAAAGAAACAAAACTGGCATCTGATGCCCAACTGTTCTGCATGCCATATGAGTTTTTACACCATAATTCAGGATGAGTACCTGGTTTTCAAGCTCCAGTGGACTCCCATGTGCTGTTGCTCAGTACAGCTGCCAACTATTTCTGAAGGCACTAGTAGAAAAAGCTTTTTAGCGATCGCCATAGGCGGTCGCTAAAAGTTAAAAAGCAGTCGCTAATAGTTTTTAGCGACCGTTTAGCGACCGCCACATGCTGGCCGCCAGAAACTCGTCGCTAAAGACTTTTAGCGACCGCCAATGGCGGTCGCTATAGTATAGGCGACCGCTTGAGCGACCGCTTGACGGGGGGGCAAAATTTTACTATTAGCGACCGCCTGAAGGCCTTTAGCGACCGCCTAGGCGGTCGCTAATACTATATATTTTTTATTTTTTTATTGCTATTTTCTGACTATTAGCGACCGCCTATGCGTCGCTAATACTATATATTTTTTATTTTTTATTTTCTATTTTCTGACTGTTAGCGACCGCCTAGGCGGTCGCTAATACTATATATTTTTAATTTTAGCATTTTCTTTTTTCTGTTCTGAAGAAGTAAAGGCGACATCCTTTTAAGCCTTTTGCGACCGCCTAGGCGGTCGCTAATAGTGGATTTTGTTATTTTTCTAATTCGTTTTGTTTTTTATTATTGAATTTTTTTTTTGTTGGGTACCTGTACCTGTTTTACAAAATTATATAAACTAAATATTAAAATTAAATTGTACACACACAATAAAAGTATAAACTAAAAAAAATAATTTATTTATATTAATAAATCTGCAACGTCTTTGATTTACAATCCAAGTTTTCAGTTAACTTGCGAGCATGGTAGTAGGACTCAACTAGCTTTGCACCGAATGGAAGCACTTTATGCAATAGCTGGAGCAGCATGTCGAAGGACGTGTCCGTCCATGATTCAAAGCCTTCAAGTGTAACAACTCGACAATAAAAGATAATTTACTGAAATTCGTAATCCAGGATACAATTCGGTCTGCGCATCATCCAGAATTTCAAAATACCTTAATGCTTCTTCATCTGCACCCGAGCGAGGATTACTCCCATCCACCCTATCAGTCTCACAGCAACTGTGTTCGGGTGCTAACCCGCAATATCATTTAGCATCACGATCATCGGATCAACTGTCGTAACATCGACCTCCATCTCAACTCTTTCCTCTCTGCAATAAGGAACATACTTCCCATGTCTAGTCCAATTCTTGTAATTCTTCAAAAACCCATTTAGAATCAAATGCTCTCGTACAATATCTCGTGTGTAGTAATAACGATTCGCACATTTTCTACAGGGACAACTGATGTGCTCACTATCAAATCCATTGGTGAAGGCAATGAACTGCTTAATCCCCTCTATATATTCCATAGACGTCCTATTTGGCAAATCAATCCAACTCTTATCCATGTCGCTAAGTATTTCTGTGAAAGTATGAATAACTTGCTATGCAATGCACGGACAAATAACTTGCTAGGCAATGCACGAACAATAAATTAAAAAAAATGAAGATTAGTTTAAAAGAAAAAAGAGCAAAAACTTTCACCGGTTAAAGTCTGCCTCACTAGCTTCACTTGACCTCCTGTGTTCTGAAAAAAGAGGGATTAAATTCAAAATTAAAATCAACAAAGAAAAGAGGGATTAATTCATTTGTGAATTGATCATGCTTTGTAATATTATAGTGCACAACCTCTGAACAAGGGAACATATAAGCCCTAAGTAACCATGTGATGGATTTTAAGACTTCAAATCACCTAAATGTTTATATTTGTCAGCCAATAATTTGCTAATTACTACTTCAAGACACCTTATGGTCCTCATCCATGATCACTAGTCTTCTAAACAGCTTATTCATGCAATAAACTTCATCAGAGAATTCCACTTGCATATCTAAATATTTCCTGCCCTATCCCTGTACAAAGTGTCTTCAATTCCCTTGATAGGAAAAAAGATAAAGACAGCTACAACATCTATCAGACATTGGAAACATAATTTATCCCCATCCATTAAAGACGCTCATTCATAATAAGAAACAAGCGAAAAAGTGTGTCTAGGCATACTGTTTAACATCTGATGCACAGGAAATCTGAAATCAAGCGATGAATTCAGTTAGCTTTTGTGATGAATTCAGTTAGCTTTTGTGATGAATTCAGTTAGATTTTCTGATGCACAGGAAATCTGAAATCAAGCGATGGTTTGGTTGTCTTTCCTCTTTAAATTTTGTGATGAATTCAGTTAGCTTTTGCAAGTGTATCTACTGGTTTTAGGGTGCCTCGGCGGTTACCCAATTAATTAAGGTCCTAAACTCCATAAAAGGATAACATAGATCGGTGCATAGCGGGAAGTCTGGAACAAAAGAAAAGGAGATATACACCCCACCCCCCCAAACCACATTTGTTAAGAAGCACAAATGATTGGAATCTTTAAACAAAAGAAACAAAAGTAAAAGATCTCCCAACCAGAACTTCTCTTACAGAATACACCAGCCTCTTCAATCTAATCAAGAAACTAATAAAAGGTTTAAAGAATATTGCTTTTGTTTACAAGATAAAGTTGATACTTTACTACAGCATACTCCCTGAAAAGGAGCATCCCTTTCGGTTTCAAGTCCACTGCAGAATATTGTTTCCACTTATCTCCAAGACCTCCACCTGAACCGGGAGTAGAACACCCAAAGACTAGGATGGCACACCTTTCCCAACAAATTCAGACCTCAAATCAAGCAGCACATGACAGCAGTAAAATTAATGGGCTACGATTTCAGATGAGATACACTCTATCAACTAATGCCTGTAAACTTTAACGGCAGGGATTCATATATGATAAGTCCAATTTCAATACTAAGAATTCCATCATCATAGCTACCAGCACAATATAGACTAGAACATTATATTGCAAAAGACCAGATTAATGATTTGCCAAAATTCTTTCGCTTTTCAAAAATAACACAACCAAACAACTCGTGAGATTTGGAGCACAAAGAAAAGGAGAAAAATGACGAAAACTTGAAAGAAATTGGATTTTGCCCACCAAGAATAAGGAAAAATCCAAAACCAGTGGCTATAGAGCATTCCACGGGGGAAAAAAAAATCAGCCTTCAATAAAAAGAGAATTACTGTCGTTAATTAGAACTGTCAGGATGGAACCTTAACCTTGAGCTCCCCCTTCTTGGATTAGGGATCTTACCTTTCGGAGGAAGAGCGTTGCGAGAAGAAAGTGGGTGGAAGCCTAAAACCCTTGCCGCGAGGAGTTTAAAGGTGGCGGGGGAGGGTTCCGGCGTCCGGGGGTTGACGGCGGAGAGGAGCTCGCGGGGGTCGACGGAGTCTCAGATTTACGACGGAGAGGAGCTCGCGGGGGAGGGTTTCAATTAGGGCATCGACGGAATCCAGCTGATGAGTTAATAACAATCAGCCTTTAGCGACCGCTTGAGAGCGGTCGCTAAAAGAGCCTTCCGCGACCGTCCTAAAGCGGTCGCCGATTTTTTCCGGTTTTTTCCTATTTTCCGCGACCGCCTTTAGCGACCGCCCTCAAGCGGTCGCTAAAGGTGCCTTCCGCGACCGCCCTCAAGCGGTCGCCCGATTTTTCCCTATTTTTTCCTGATTTTTCCTATTTTCCGCGATCGCCTTTAGCGACTGCCCTCAAGCGGTCGCTAAAGGTGCCTTCCGCGACCGCCCTCAAGCGGTCGCCCGATTTTTTCCTATTTTCCGCGACCGCCTTTAGCGATCCCTTCTGCGACCGCCTCAAGCGGTCGCTCGATTTTTTTTTGCGCCAAAACTCCGGCCTCTAGTAGTGAGTGTTGCTCAGTACCCTGGGCTAAGAAGCCTCATCATGGCCCACCAACCATGGTTTTTAAATCCTTTTTTCCAATGCCTGCCATTTTCATTGTTTGATATCACATTGGTTATTGCTTCGTGATTCTTCAACATGCATGCGTGATCAAATAGATTAGTTGCACCATGGTTCTTGTCACATACAATACTTTTTATGAAGTCGTATGTAATTAATTGATATTACAACCCCTAATGAGCTTTGTACCTTTGTGAGGCAAAAGCGATTGCTTACTGATGAATTTTGATGCATAATAGCAGCACAAGCTGTACCATGTCATCATTTTGTTTGATTGATTTTTCATTTTATTGACTGATTCTAGATGCAGATCGAATACTTTTTCTTGTAAAATTTGCTTTTTTAGTTATTCACTGTGCTGACCCAATCATTTTTATGTGGCAGTTATATATATATATATCCTCTTCTACCTCCTAACAGAAATGTTGTATTCCCATGATTGCAAGTTGTTGTCTCACTTCATTTAGTATTCAAAACTACCATAATCATGTATCCAGTTTTCATGATAACAATGTAAGAGTTGATTTGATGCAACTAAATGTTCTCATGAAATTTAAGTAGTAGTTTGAGTTTTATTAGCAGCAGATATATATGCCCGGTTTAACTGCTGATGTGTAATTATATCCAAAAATTGAAAGATCTGTAGTTGCCTTATTTTTTTGATATAGTTAAATGATTTTATTACATTTATACTGCTTTGGCTGGAGCTTCTGATCTGCACTTCAAAAGATTTAAGTGTTACTTCAGAGTACAAATTTCAATCAACATTAGAGTTTCAAACTTACGATACTTGTATCTATATCCTACTCCACTCATGTGTATGTCCTGCTTCCCTCACTACAAGAAAAAAAAAATATTGCGATGCCCAAATGCATCGCTAATGCATCACTAAACATGCTATTGCGACGCACTGCGTCGCTGAGAATACAGTGTTGTTTCTGTATTTTAAATCCATGTCTGATATTATACCACTAATTGATAACTTCTTCATGTTGTAAAAACTCATTCTCTTTTCTTTGTTGATTTTAATTTTGAATTTAATCCCTCTTTTTCAGAACACAGGAGGTCAAGTGAAGCTAGTGAGGTAGACTCTAATCGGTGGAAGTTTTGAATTATACGATGTGTCAATTTAGTACACCTTGACTACTAAAATTTCTTGTCCTATGCAGGATAATTTGAGGTCATGTCCTGATGATTTTCGTCCCGTTTGCTTGGCGAAGTGTCGAAAGTTATGGAAAGACCACAAGAACAAGGTAAAGAAAGAGCATTGGGAGAAGAATGTGGACGACCCAGACCTTCTTCAGCGAGTCCCAAGGGGCATTCTCCCCGCACAGTGGCCTGAGTTGGTCCGGTACTGGTCGAGTGAGAAGGCAAGGGTGAGTAGTTCAACCTATTTTTTGTTAAATTCATATGAAACATTCGGTGTAAACTTATAAACACGACCCAAAATGAATGCAGGAAGAGGCAGATCGAAATTCTCAAAATCGCTCGATGCAGGGCCCTACTCACAAGCTTGGGACTCGACACGTTACGCAAATCCGGCACGAGGTAAACTGTCACGTTAGACCATACGTATTTTGATTGTTGACGTAGTTTGTATTCATATATGTAGATGACATGATTTATCCTTCGACAGTTACGTGAGCGGGGTGCACCCACCGACCGGATGTCTGTATGGATGGCGAGTCGCAGTCTCTACCATCCTGAGGTTGCAGCTCTTGTAGTAAGTATTTACCTTTACGCAATACTTTTTTTAACCTATTATGAGATTTATTGATTTACTATTCTAATTTGGTTGCTTTTTGCACATAGGCCCAGTTTGAGGCTCGATTGGCCGAGCTGCCAGAGGAGGAGCGACAGGTAGTTGCTAGGCGGGATGAGATATTCCACACCATCATAGGCCAGGATGGGCACGGATACATACTTACATACGGCATGGGCATACCACGTTCGACTATCATGCAAGCGGAGTCATCCGGATGTAGTTCATCCCAGGGCTCACGCATGCGAACTGAGGAGGTGGCTGAGCTGATCCAGTCTCTTCACCAGCAAATGGATGCGCGTGTCGAGGATCTTCGGGTAAGGATGTAGGTTGCGATGCAGGCCGAGGTGCAGGCTCAGGTACAGGAGCAGGTGCAGGCATTTAAGGTAGAGCTACATCATCGACTAGCTCAGAGTGGTATCCCTATAGCTGATGATTCAGATCCACCGATTCATACTCAGGTTCATAATTGAAGACATCTGTATTTAAATTTAATTTAATTACTTTTAAATATATATTATTTATTTCTGTTGTTAATCATATACTGTAATATTGTAGGCCCAGACGCTGGCAGTGGTCACCAGGCGAGACATGAGTCAGTTGGTGAGGGCATGCTTGATCCAGTAGGCTCAAATGAACAGAATCGGGTATGAGTTTATGAATATGTTTTAAGTTTATTAATTTCTAAAATGCTGAAACTTGTTTCTTTGAAATGCCTTTGTAAAGATAATTGCAATTTGTTCTTCTTTAATTATATTTATATTTTATTGACTAGTAAATTTAATTTTTTTTTTTCAGGTTGATTGACTGGTGCTGCATTGGGACAACTGTTTTCTTTATGTTTTTTCTTGAAAATTGTATTAGATTTTTTTTTTTTGGATTGTAAATTAAAGACGTTGCAGATTTTTAATATAGATAAATTGTTTTTTTATTAGCTTATACTTTTATTGCATGTGTACAATTTAATTTTAATATTTAGTTTATATAATTTTGTAAAACAGGTATAGGTACCCAAACAAAAAAAATTCAATAACCAAAAACAAAATGAATTAAAAAAATAATAAAATTCAGTATTAGCGACCGCCTAGGCGGTCGCTAATGGCTTAAAAGGACTCCTTTTCTCATTTAGAACAGAAAATAAAAAATAAAAAATCAAAAATATATGGTATTAGCGACCGCCTAGGCGGTCGCTAAAGGCCTTCAGGCGGTCGCTAATAGTCAGAAAATAAAAAATAAGAAAATTAAAAATATGTAGTATTAGCGACCGCCTAGGCGGTCGCTAAAGGCCCTCAGGCGGTCGCTAATAGTCAGAAAATAAAAAATTAAAAAATTAAAAATATGTAGTATTAGCGACCGCCTAGGCGGTCGCTAAAGGTCTTTTAGACGGTCGCTAATAGTCAAATTCTGCAACTCCCCGTCGCTAATACTATAGCGACCGCCATTGGCGGTCGCTAAAAGTCTTTAGCGACGAGTTTCTGACGGTCAGTATGTGGCGGTCGCTAAGCGGTCGCTAAAAACTATTAGCGACTGCTTTTTAACTTTTAGCGACCGCCTGTGGCGCTAAAAATATTTTTTCTACTAGTAATTATTTATTTATTTATTTATTTTTTTATAAAATAATATGTATCATGTAACATGAGATGTGCTCAGTTATTATCGGATCATTTTTTTCGGCCCAATTTTTTCAGAAACGACCTAGAGATGGTTCTCGTTGGATTGAGGTCAAACTGCCATCCCAACGTCATCGCCGTGCGGGCTGGAGAAGCCAGCTGTCTAGGAGGGGGACCGGAGCAGTCGCCTAATTTATTTAGAAGCTTGTAACGTCTTTTCTTTCTTTTATATATATATATATATATATATATATATAAAAAATTTTATTGCGACAATGGCTCGTGGATTTGAGAGATTTAGCTCGTGAAAAAATTTGAATATTTGGAACTTTTTATGTTTTTAATAGTTTTATATGTGAGTTTCAAATTAAGAACATATAGAATGCATTCTATTAATTCCTTGTATGACATTCAATGCTATGTACGATAGAAACGCCATCGTCCATCCCTCCCTTCTTTTTTTTGAAAATAATTTTAAATCAGATGACAGGATTCAGCCACCAGATCAGTGCCGGGCAGTGAATGTTGGGGATCATGAAATACCCTCAAGATCACGGCTATAGCGTATATAAGTAATACAAAAAACTTTTACCGTTCTAATCTATAAGTATAAGATCATACCTTCAGATTTGAACTTTGGAACACTTTGATTCGATTGCTCGACCTCAACCTTTTAGCCTTCCACCGTATTCCCGAAATACCTTCCTTCTCTCACAAGATGGTGGGATCTCTCGGCCGACTTAGGGTTTCTTGTTTTTTCTTTTTCCTCACAAACGTTAACCCTAGCAACCAACTGAGAGGTATTTATAGGGCTACAACAGGGACCAATAGGCAAATATGAAAAGGACTTCCCACGTAATTAAATCTCCCAATCCTATCCCGGGTTAGGATTCAATTACGTAAATTACAATTCATTTCACTAAAGAATTATAATTGTACTCCTAATCATATTCGAATTTATATTTTCGAGCCTTAATATTAAATACTTATTATCTCCCCACGTTAAGATTACAGATATCCACCAATTAAATTTAATTACTGACAATATAATTTAATTGGCTGTTATTATCCTTGAGACTTATCCACTTAACTTATTTGATGTATCGGATTCAAAATCCACTTGCAAGATTTGATACAATCAAAACTTATAAGCTTTCTCAAGGGGATATCATCAATCCAAATTAACAGGATGTGGATTCCTTCAACTATTAATATTCACCATATATATAATGTTATTGCCCAACCCACTGAGTTTATTGACTCATAAAATCTCACTCTATGTGTAATCAAAGCAATAATCAACTACATACACATGTCTAGAAATAGAATTCAGATTAAGAGCATAAGTAATCATAATATTCATGAGTTTTAAATTATTTTATAAAGTAAGTATAAAATAATTAACTCAACTTGGTCCTGTTCAATACACACAAAGTGTACTAGCATAAATAGTTAGAATAAACCATTCCCCGTAGTCAAGACAGACCTACTAAAAATTTGTGCTACAGTTCTACTGATGGTGTGTCCAATTCCATCTAAAACTGTGAACAATAAACTTGTATTCCAAAAGAACCGATGATCTAGTCTTCTGTGTGTAAGCCGTACTCTACACACTAGATCAAATACTCTTTGTAAATACTAGACACATGCACATATATAGTAAATGGCACACATTGCTCAAAATGAATTCTCATTAAAATGTAAAGACATAACATAAAGCATATCTTTTAGTCTATATCTCTATCAATCTCCCACTTAGACTCAAAGCAATGCTTGTACACATCTAACTCCCATGCCCTCTACATGTCTATCAAAAACTTTCGAAGTTAAACTCTTTGTAAAAGGGTCTGCCAGGTTGTCCTCAGATGTAACCTTGGTCACCAGCACGTCACCTCTTTGCACGATGTCACGTATCAGGTGATACTTACGCTCAATGTGTTTAGATTTCTTATGAGTCCTGGGTTCCTTCGAATTAGCAACTGCCCCACTATTATCACAATAAAGTGTAATAGGTAATTGCACTGAAGGTATCACACTAAGATCCAAAAGAAAGTTTCTTAGCCAAACAGCCTCTTTTGCAGCCTCAGATGCAGCCACATACTCAGCTTCCATGGTAGAGTCAGCAACACAAGTCTGCTTCACACTCCTCCAGCTAATTGCTCCACCACCCAAAGTGAACACATATCCCGAGGTTGATTTCCTAGATTCATTATCTGATTGGAAGTCCGAATCTGTATATCCTATAGGCACAAGACTATCTGCTTGGTAAACTAACATATAATCTTTAGTCCTTTTCAGGTACTTAATTATATGTTTTACTGCAGTCCAATGTTCTCGCCCAGGGTTAGACTGAAATCTGCTAACCATGCCTACGGCAAAACAGATATCAGGTCTAGTACATAGCATAGCATACATTAGGCTTCCTACTGCAGAAGCATAAGGAACTGCCTTCATACTTTCTATCTCTTCAGGTGTCTTAGGACACTGATCCTTAGATAGAGAAATTCCATGCCTGAAAGGAAGAAATCCTTTCTTGGAATTATGCATACCAAAACGGGTGAGAATTTTATCGATATAAGTGGCTTGAGATAAGCATATCATCCTTTGCTTGCGATCTCGCAAAAGCTTGATCCCTAGGATGTGACTTGCTTCTCCCAAGTCCTTCATATCAAATTGTCCAGATAACCATACCTTGACCGAAGATAACACTCCCATATCGTTTCCAATAAGTAAGATGTCATCCACATATAGCACCAGAAACACCAAAGTTTTTCCATCACGCTTCTTGTACACACATGACTCGTCAGGACTTTGATCAAAACCATAAGATTTAATAGCTTGATCAAAACGAGTATTCCAAATCTAGATGCCTGCTTAAGTCCATAAATGGACCTCTTAAGCTTGCACACCAAGTGCTCCTGGCCTTTTACTATAAAACCGTCTGGTTGCATCATGTAAATGCACTCGTCAAGATTTCCATTAAGGAAAGCTGTCTTGACATCCATTTGCCAAACTTCGTAATCGAAATGAGCTGCAATGGATAAGAGAATCCGGATAGACTTAAGCATAGCTACTGGTGAAAAGGTTTCCTCATAGTCGATCCCTTCTTTCTGAGTAAAACCTTTTGCAACTAGCCTAGCCTTGAAGGTTTCCACCTTCCCGTCTGCTCCTCTCTTCTTCTTATAGATCCACTTGCATCCGATGGGTTTTACTCCCTCGGGTGGTTCTACAAGATCCCAGACCTGATTAAAGTGCATAGACTCTATCTCTGATTTCATAGCATTTTGCCAAAGAGTTGCATCTTTATCCTGTAATGCTTCATTGTAGCTACTGGGTTCAGTATCTAGTTCATCAGAGATTCTGTCATATGACTCTCCAAGGAACGTATACCGTTTAGGTGTATTTACAACCCTCCCACTACGACGAGGCACAACCTGATTGTATGTGCTTGTAGTAATACGATCTGACTCTGATCCTTGTGCTCCATCAACCTGCACTAGTTCTGAAACTGGTGCATTAATGGTATCCTTTTGTATCAGTTCAGGGTCAGTTCGTGTTACTATACTTCTCCCACTACGAATAGTTATTGGGAAGTTTGGGAACCTACTTTCTTGTGGTGTTTCTGCTTGTACTATTGGTATTAAAGGAGCCAATCTAGTTTTATCGCCTCTCAACTCTTCTAGAGCAATTTTACTTCTGGGTTTGTGGTCTATAATATAGTCCTCCTCCAAGAATCGGGCATTGGTGCTAACAATGACCTTCTGATCCTTAGGACAATAAAATAAACCACCTTTTGTTCCTTTAGGATATCCAACAAAGAAGCATACATCTGTCCTTGATTCCAACTTATCTGGTTTACCTTTTAGTACATGTGCTGGACAACCCAAACCCGAACATGTCTTAGACTAGGCTTGCGCCCAGTCCACAGTTCTGTGGGTGTCTTAGGTACTGACTTAGATGGTACCAAGTTAAGAATATATGCAGCTGTCTCTAATGCATATCCCCAAAACGAAATAGGTAAGTCTGAATAACTCATCATAGATCTAACCATATCCATAAGAGTCCTATTCCTTCTTTCAGCTACACCATTCTGCTGTGGCGTACTAGGTGCAGACAACTGGGATTCAATCCAGCATCTAATAAGTAATCTGTGAACTCCCCTAAGAGGTACTCGCCACCACGATCGGATCGTAGTGTCTTGATATTTTTACCATGACGGTTCTCCGTTTCTGCCTTAAAAATTTTAAATTTTTCAAAGCATTCAGACTTACGGCGCATCAGATAAATATACCCATATCTTGAGTAATCATCAATAAAAGTGACAAAGTACTCAAAACCACCTCTAGCTTGGATGTTCATTGGGCCACACAAATCAGAGTGAACCAATTCTAATATCTCCTTAGCTCTATTGCCTTTGGCCGAGAATGCCGCTTGGTCATTTTTCCTTCTAAGCAAGATTCACAGACCGGTAGTGCCTCTACTTCCAATGAACCTAATGGTCCATCTTGAACCAGTCTAGAAATCCGTCTTAGATTTATATGACCTAGGCGCAAGTGCCAAAGATAAGTTTGATTCATTTCAGAAGGATGTTTTCTCTTACATGTCTATTATTGTTATTCACTTCATTTAGTTGCACAGTAGGAGAAACAGGATTAATAATATAAAGACCATCCACCAATGTACCAGAACAGATAAAATGTTTATTTTTCTTAATAACAACGGAGTCATTAAAATAAACTGAATATCCATCATCAACCAACTTAGAAACTGAAATTAAATTCCTTCTAATTGAAGGTACAAAAAAATAGTCTTTTAATATTAAAATTCTATTTCTACTAAAAGAAAAGCTAAAATCTCCCACTGCAACTACTGACACTCTCGTGCCATCTCCCAGAAATATGTAAATCTCCCCATCACTTAGCTGTCGGGTCTGCTGGAACCCCTGCAAAGAATTGCAAACATGATTAGTGGCTCCCGTATCTACACACCAGCCACCGGTAGATAACAGCACTAAACAAGTTTCAACTACAAGTGAATGAGATATACCTCTAGCCTGTTTCCTGGCAAGCCAAACTGGACATTGCTGCTTCCAGTGACCTGGCCGCTTGCAGACGAAGCACTTTCCCTTCTTTTTTATATCCCCATTGGGCTGTGGGGCCTGATGCTGTTTCTTTTTCTGAACCTTTTTCTTCTTCTTAGCATGAGACTTCGAAGAAGAACCTTTTTCAGTAACCATAGCAACTGCAGGCTTCTTAATGAAACTCTCTGCTACCTGAAGTTCTTTAAGTAGCTCTGCCAGTGAAAAATTCATTTTGTTCATGGTGTAATTTAGGCAGAACTGCTTAAAAGAATCAGGTAGGGACTGGAGAATGATATCAACCTGGGTTTCCCCATCCATCTCCGCTCCAAGGATCTCCAGTTCATTCAGAAGACTAATCATCTTTAGAACATGATCCCTGACAGGAGTTCCTTCAGCCATATTAGTGTTCATCAGTTCTTTCATCGCAGTCTGCCTAGCTGCACGACTCTGATCCCCAAACATTTCTTTGAGGTTGAACATCATGTCATAGGCAGAGGGCATAGATTGATGCTGATGTTGCAGAACATTTGACATAGATGCCAATATGTAACACCGCGCCATCTCATCAGCCTTAACCCACTTACGGTAAGCTTGGGACTCCTCATCTGAAGCCCCTTCATCGGGCTCTGCGGGACAGACCTGAGTGAGCACATACTTGTACCCTTCTGCAGTTAACACTATATCCAGGTTTCTTTTCCAATCAATGTAATTAGGACCAGTCAATTTGTTTTCTTTGAGTATCACAGCAAGTGGATTGAAAGAAGACATTTTAATCCTGAGAATCATTCATACATCAAATAAGATATAATGAGCAATAAACTTTAAATTCAAAATTATAAGTAGGGCCCCTCAACCACTACATAATAAAAGAATTTGCCAGCAGCCTAGTACACTTTGAATAGTATGCCTCGATGGGAGGACGTCTACTACTCATCATTTATCTAGACAGATAAAACCTATTAATTTTACTATCTAGGTAAAAGGTAACATACCAAGTAAAATTAATTAGCTGGCTAACTTTGGTCATATAAATATTTGTAGTGACTCCGATGGGGAGGATACCAATATTTATACCTAAGTGTATACCATCACTCAATGCTAGATCCATTGTCCCATGGTGGATCCCTCAGAGGTAATCCAACATTAACAACTACTAGGGATTATTCTTGGTGAGCTGGCAATCAATTTCATCCTATGGGGAGGAAAGCACTAATGCTAACACGTGAAATTAACTACCTCACCAATAAACAAGTGATGGGACCATGGGATTTAAATGTGATTAATTCCCTCTCCCACTTAGTTATTTAAACAATATTTTGAGGGTTATAAACTTGTGTTTGATTATCTTATAAATTCAAAACACAACAGCAAGTGATTATCCAATTAACCATGTTCTCCTAGTTATAGACATAAGAACAAAAGGATAAACAATCAAGCAAGTATGCAACATAACCAATATAAACAAGATAAATAAAATCCCTGTTATTATGGTCAAAATTTTCACGCAGATGAAGATCCCTGTTGCACCATGATTCCTTCCGATCCCTTCGCGCTTTGGATTTTCCTTTAGAATCATGATCTGCAACGGATTCTCCTTAGAATCCTATCTGCAATGGATTCTCCTTAGAATCCTATCATGCAACGGATTCTCCTTAGAATCCTATCTTCATCCGATTCTCCTTAGAATCATATTCTGCAACGTGCAGCAGGTCTTCTTCCTCCATAGAGCCGCACCAGATTACAAAAATCCTATGCCTCCATATAGGAGTTCACATGCTACGTATTTACAATCACAAAGCTCTCAAAAAACGGAGCATACATGCTATAAATATTACAATGATCCTACGCCTCCTTAAAACCGGAGTTCACAAAACAGATCTAAGCAATATTAAATCAAAACACATACATTCATGTGACCATAATAACAGGATAGAAACCTGCAAAACAACATTAGCAGCAAGCACGATCCATCCCACGCATGCATATTCCGATTAATGGAGAACATGGCCGCATTATTCATATACAGTATCAGCCGTGGCTCTGATACCACTGTTGGGGAGCGCAGAATACCCCCAAGATCATGGCTATAGTATATGAGTAATACAAAAAACTTTTACCGTTCTAATCTATGAGTATAAGATCATACCTTCAGATTTGAACTTTGGAACACTTTGATTCGATTGCTCGACCTCAACCTTTTAGCCTTCCGCCGTATTCCCAAAATACCTTCCTTCTCTCACAAGATGGTGGGATCTCTCGGCCGACCTAGGGTTTCTTGTTTTTCTTTTTCCTCAAAAACATTAACCCTAGCAACCAACTGAGAGGGTATTTATAGGGCTACAACAGGGACCAATAGGCAAATATGAAAAGGACTTCCCACGTAATTAAATCTTCCAATCCTATCCCGGGTTAGGATTCAATTACGTAAATTACAATTCATTCCACTAAAGAATTATAATTGTACTCCTAATCATATTCAAATTTATATTTTCGAGCCTTAATATTAAATACTTATTATCTCCCCATGTTAAGATTACAGATATCCACCAATTAAATTTAATTACTGATAATATAATTTAATTGGCTATTATTATCCTTGAGACTTATCCACTTAACTTATTTGATGTATCGGATTCAAAATCCACTTGCAAGATTTGATACAATCAAAACTTATAAGCTTTCTCAAGGGGATATCATCAATCCAAATTAACAGGACGTGGATTCCTTGAACTATTAATATTCACCATATATATAATGTTATTGCCCAACCCACTGAGTTTATTGACTCATATAGAATTTCACTCTATGTGTAATCAAAGCAATAATCACTACATACACGTGTCTAGAAATAGAATTCAGATTAAGAGCATAAGTAATCATAATATTCATGAGTTTTAAATTATTTTATAAAGTAAGTATAAAATAATTAACTCAACTTGGTCCTGTTCAATACACACAAAGTGTACTAGCACAAATAGTTAGAGTAAACCATTCCCCGTAGTCAAGACAGACCTACTAAAAATTTATGCTACAGTTCTACTGATGGTGTGTCCAATTATATCTAAAACTGTGAACAATAAACTTGTATTCCAAAAGAACCGATGATCTAGTCTTCTGTGTGTAAGCCGTACTCTACACACTAGATCAAATACTCTTTGTAAATACTAGACACATGCACATATATAGTAAATGGCACACATTGCTCAAAATGATTCTCATTAAAATGTAAAGACATAACATAAAGCATATCTTTTAATCTATATCTCTATCAGTGAATGCCTTCAGTTTTACGTTGAACGAAATATATTGATAAAATGATGTTAAAGTAAAAAAATATTATTTTAAATAATATTTTTTATTTTTTATATTATTATTTTTTGGCTTGGCTTCGTTAACAGGATTGTTGATGGAATGAGTAGAAATCGTCACTTGAAGTAGCGATATTATTTGGATCGAAATCATCACTTGGAGTGGTGATTTCGATCCTAAAATCGCCACTCCAAGTGGCGATTTCAGTTCAGTCAAAATCAACACTCCAAGTGGCGATTTCTATTCCGAAATCGTCACTTCAAGTGGCGATTTTCTTAGTTATCGGGTCATTCGAGCGCGATCGCTCCCTTCTTAAATGCGATCCTAACCCTCTATTATCTATTATCTTATTATATCTATTATCTATAATAAGATAATAGATATAACAAGATAATTCTGATATAAGGAGATAATTCTGATTGTTATATCTATTATCTTGTTATAGAAAATAGATATAATAAGATAATAGATATAACAAGATAATTTTGATTAACAAGATAATAGATATAACAATATAATTCTGATTGATCCAATGACTGAATCATTAACCATTATCTAACCCATCTTTTGATTTGCTAGAAGATTATGCGAAGGGAGGGAGGAAAACGAAGATCCTTAGCGTTTAAGTCCATGTAGGGATTTAAGTCGGCGCTGAGAGAATTACTACTTGGAGTGGTGATTTTGGGTCGCCGCAGGGATTTAAGTCGGCGCTGAGAAAATCGCTACTTGGAGTGGCGATTTTGGGATAGAAATTACTACTTAGAGTGGTGATTTCAACTCAAATGAAATCGCATGCTACCTAGAGTGACTCAAATGAAATCGTCATTTGGAGTGGCGATTTCATTAAATTAAAATCGCCACTTTAAATGGCGATTTATGTCCCTTTCATCAGCAGCTCTGCTGATTCAGTAGGACCGAATCGAAGGATTATGACGTAAAAATAAAAAACTTTAACATTATTTTGATAAAAATTTTCGCTTCTTACCCTTTGTTTTAAAATCATTGTCAAAAGACATCAATTTAAAAAATTACTCGAAACCCACCTGCACAGAGGTTAAGAGCAATGAGTGCGGTTTTGTGTGATTGGTCGGCATAGCTCGTTGCAATTCGAATGCATCAGTACATCGTAAACGTAACAACAAAGTACAGAGAGAAATTAACTAGTAAAGCAGCAAACCGAGCGGCGGCTACATACCTCTGATGAGAAAGTTTCTCCAAGTTGGTGCCAGCTCTCTCCACTCTCTGCGTGCCAATAAATTTTCTGGGTGGCACATCGAACCAGTTCTTATCCTGTGAGGTAGAGAACAAAAAAAAAAAAAAAAAAAAGATTGATGCGCATGCAGGGTGGTTGACAACCACCCAGATATAGCCTTCGTCGGTGAGCAATCGAATGGAAGAAGCTAGGCACGTGACCTCTGGCTGTTAGGTGAGTCCTCTCATGCATGGCATTCATACCAAAAGGTTTTATGTACATACATATTTTGTATTAGTATATCATTTTGGTCTTGTATGTTTATTATCGCGGGTCTCACTTTATAGCTCGGTTCAAAAACATCGCAATATATGATTATATATTCTTAACATGAACAATATAATAATAATCAAGATTCATAAAAGTTAAATCTCACAAATCTTATATACTATTACAAAGCTATCATAGTAGTGCATAAAAATTTAAATAATAATCTCTAAGTGCATATCAGGGTATTATAGTATTAGATGACATAGTAAACTATACATTAATCACACTCCTAGTGTTCTCCATTCAAGTCTGGATTCATAAGATAAGCGTCACATCACCGTTTGAAACATGGTAGAAAGGGTAATGACCTAAAAGCTCAATACAAATTCTATGCATATCATCATGAATATGCCAAAAAAAAATATAACAAATTATATATCAAAATATATTTTTATCAAAAGTAATATAACATATCCACAAAAACTAGTTGTAAAATCTTAAGATTAACTATGCCCAAATACCAACATAAATCAAATCAAATACAAAAATCGTTAATATAACCATATATCCACATTACAATCTTCTATATATTGAAGATACATGTTGACAAACCTCATATCAGTAGTCCGAATTTAACAACCTAATCTGATAATATACGCATACATAAATTGGTTCACAAACTAATGTCGAGTATATTAAACTCAATCACATAATATCCACGGACTATGACTAGTTTTTATATCGACCTCTCATTGCCCTTAGTTTTTTTCGGTGTCATTGGTTTAAGCCAATAAGGAATCACATCAATACTATCAAAACTAAAAGCATATATTAACAATAAACATTAGATCCATAATCTTAACCATCCATGGCATTGGAATTAATCAGTCTCATACACATCAGCATACTGAAGATGTATACCAACAAACCTTATGTCAATAGTAGTATGTATCTAATAACCTACTTAACGATATATGCATACATAAATTAATTTTTATACTAGTGCCTAGTATATTAAACTCAATCACGCCGTATCGATGGATCGAGTATTTCTTGATCTTTTAAGAACAACATCATCAATCTTCTTCTTCGGTGATGGCACTCACCCAGTCCTCAATCCGCAAGGCATGGGCGGTGATGCTGCCAAATCACCCCTCTCGAACGTCCGCGAGCGTCCGATCGTCTTCTCCAGCGAGCCCGGAATCTTTCGGCAAGCCTCTCGCGTTTGGGAGCCTGCAAAAAGTCCCGGAGCCAAATATTTCGGCGGGGACCCTCCGATGCTCAAGTCAGTGCTCTGGGCAACAGCCGTGAGCTTGAGGAAGCTCGAAAGAGAAAGAGAGAGAGGCTCAGAGAAAGCTCTCTGTGAGCAAGAATGAGCGTTTAGAAGTGTTATGAGTGCGTTACCTGGTCGGGGGTCCCTCTTACCCATTTTATAGATGCTTAGAGTCTGTCCTGTTTGAGTGGTTGAAGCCTCGTAATGATGACTTTGATGGGTGAAGTGACAGATCTGATGTCTGTGAGGCTTGGGGTGCCTTGGAGATGCCGCCACTTGTAAGAGCATTAAGGTGATGGCAGGGCTTGCTCCCTCCTTTGGCATGTCAGGGCTGCAGGTTAAATCCCATCAAAGTGGGTGGCTACAGCTGGTTGGTGGTCAAGTTCCGTCAGAGTGGGTGGCCACTTGATTTGGACCGTTGCAAGCTGGCAGGATATGGGCAAATTTCCTTCACATTCATAGGGTTGTCCTTACGAAGTCAGATAAAAGGTGGTGGAGTCTCATCACCATCACGAGCCACACATCTGTCTGGGATGGAAGAGTTGGGAGTTGAAGCCAACTTTCCCTTGGAGAGCGTTGATTATAGAGTGCTTGCATGGCACTGTTAATAACGAGGTCGAGCACTGTTCATGGCCGAAGCCGAGGCTGAGGTAGCCGAGTACTGTTCATGGCCGAGGCCGAGGCTAAGATGGCCGAGCACTGTTCATGGCCAAGGCAAGATGGCCGAGCACTATTTATGGCCGAGGAAGCCAAGCTGGGGTGCCTAGGCCAGGTTGAAGGCCGTTGAGGACTTCTTAATAAAGGGAAGAGAATAAGGCAATTGTAGAAGCCGAGACGAGACGATGCCAGGTGGGGCCGACTTGGAAGAGGCCGGGATGATGCCGACCTGGAAGAGAGCAGAAGGAGGCCGACTTAAACTTTCTCTTCTCTTCTCATTACGCGTCTCCATTCCATTAAATGCTTACCAACTGGCAGCCATAAATGCACCATAAATGCTTCATAGAAAGAAATAATGCATTAAATACCTTAGAGAAGGTAGATGCATGTGGCCTTTATGAGGCCATAAATGCTTTGATGTGAAAGATATAATATGGCTATAGAAGTCGAGACAGGACGATACCGGGGCAGGGCCGACTTGGAAGAGGCCGGGACGATGCCAAGACGGGGCAGACTTAGAAGAGAGCGGGAGGAGGCCGACTTGGACTTTCTCCTCTCTTCTCATTACGCGCTCCATTCCATTAAATGCTGACCAACTGGCAGCCATAAATGCCAGGACGAAGCGGACGGGACGTCCATGGCCGAGATGGAGTGTCGGGATGGGGCCGACTTGGACTTCTCCCTTCCTTCGCGTCCATGGGCTCCATTCCATTAAATGCTGGCCTACATCATTCTGCACTCTAGTCCTTTGACTTGACTATTAGCCATTAATGATAGAAGGCCCTTTGACGAACCCACGCACGTAACGTGGCCCCCTTTTTCCTTGTTGTTCTCTTTCTTCATCATAACGGAGCAATGCCGTAGAGGAAATGTTTAATGCCCATCGTACCCTTCGAAAAGAAAACTGAGTAGAACAGTGAGGCCGCCTAGGACTTAAGCCGTCCAAGAAGGCCACCGCGGCCGCCTAGAAAAATTGTTTGGAAATCACTATCTTGAGAGGATGCCATCCAAAAATTGTTATCTTTATTGCCCATGGGGTCAATTGGCCCCATCAAATGCCCCCCACACTCCTTGAGCTTGTGTGTCGCGCATTAGCTAAGCGAAAGGAGTGTAGAACTTTAAGAAATTTTGGAGGTAAATCAATTACCTTATGCCCGCCACTCAAAGCAGCGTATGCCAATTTCTGGGGGTATGCTCGTCAATCAGCCACTGAGGCAAAGATAAAGCCATTGAGGCCGCAATAATGCCGCTGAGGCTGAGATAGAATTGCCAAAACAGAAATAGAGTTATGGAGGCTGCAATGATGCCGCTGATGCTGAGATAAAGCCGTTGAGGCTGCAATAATGCCGCTGAGACTGAGATAAAATTGCCGAAGCAGAAATAGAGCCATGGAGGCTGCAATGATGCCGCTAAGGCTGAGATAAAGCCGTTGAGGCTGCAATAATGCCGCTGAGGCTGAGATAGAATTGCCGAAGCAGAGTGGCTCAATCCCTGCATCTCCTCTTCGAACTCGACCGTCCGAACTCCTGACAGAAGGCGGGCAGCTTGTGCAACATCCGCCATTGAGCGGATTGTGGGGACCAGCCGCGTCTGTCCCTCTTGCGGACCTTCAACTTGGGGACGGGTCGGGCAACGCGCTGGTTGGCGGGATGAGCTCTTCGGCTCACCTCCCCGCTTCTTGGCCGCCTCCCCCCCAGCCCGGGGCTCCCTGGCGGCTGGCTCCCCCTCGCCGGCGGTTAGGGGAGCATTCTCAATCCCCGGCTCTGCAGCAGCCGGGGGGCCGATGGCAACTATGAGCCGCCCCACCTCAGGCGCATCGGCGGCGGCGGGGGCCTCCTCCTCATCTAAAACCACCACCATCGGTTCGGTGGTGGCCGAAATCTCTCCTTCAACTTCGGCCCTGGCCGACCCCGGGACCACTCCTCTGACCGGCTTCTTCTCAGCCGGCTCTTCTGTAGGTGCCAGGGCCATGAGGGCTTCAATCATCCTGGCCGGCTCCCTTCGTCGAATCCTCGTCGCCGGCCTGGACGTCTTCCCAGCTGCCTGCCTCTTTTGCTTCATGATAGCCTCGAAATCACTGGCAGAGACCTTCATCGCTGCAGCGAAAAGGTGACAAACATTAGCTACGGTGTACAGCAAATCCTGGGGTGAGACAGAAGAAGTCAGGCATCAAGCTCACCGGCCGCCGGGGCCAACTCAGCCTCTACCAGGTTCTCCTCGGACAGGAGTTCCTTATAGCTGGGGATTTGGCAATTGGACAATTGGGTGAATAGTTCCCTGTCCCTATCCCTTACGGTGGAATCGTCATTAGGACTAGTGTCTGGCTCCCTCCAGGTAGCCCTTACCCCCTCGACATGGGCAAAAAGGAATCGAGGTTTCCATCCCCTAATTTTGGACGTGAGACCTAAAGGGAAGGCTCTACCCAGCCTGGCGGTAAATGCCCACCAGGCCCCCTCACCCTGACGGCGGAGCTTATAGAAAGCTCAGAACAAAGACAGCCCTAGCCGGGCCTCCTGGAAGTAGCAAAGGATAACGAAGGCGCAGATGATCCGAATCGAATTCGGAGTCAACTGCGCCAGCACTAACCTATACCTATCTAACAGGTTTAGGAAAAAAGGATGGAAAGGAAGGCGCAGTACGCATCGGAATAACTCCTCATATAGAACGACCCGACCAGGGAGGTCAGAGGTCACCCTATCTTCGGGCCCCGGCACGGATAGGCCGATGAAATCAGGGACCAGGTACCTAGCCCTAACGGCCTCTACATCCTCAGGGGTCATGGTTGATGCCACCCCCGTTGGGCCTGTTGGATCAGAACTCACCTTCGGAGGAAGCGCCGGATGGCGGGAGGACACAGGGACCACCCTAATAGGGGAGCCTGAGGTTGATGGAGGTCCTATCACACTCGATCGGTCATGGATGGTGATGCTACCCACCGGCCGAGGCATTTGGCTGGCTAAAGGAACCCGGTTTTCACTACTGGAATGGGAAGACTCTTCTACGGGTCTCTTACCCTCCCTGACGGCACGACGGTCCATGGGTGAGGTAAAGGATGAAACTAACCTGGGAGTTAGAAGGACTCAGGTCGCAGAAGAGCTCAGGGAAGAAGAAGGTGGAAGAAAGCAATAGCAGTGTAAAAGTTTCCCGAGGCTCTTGAAATGCTTTTATACCCTCCATCTCCGACCAACGATGCTCGAGATCTTGCCACGTAGCGCACCTTTATTGCGCCATGGGCTGTCAGCCAAAAATTTTGCCTGCGCCCGAGACGTGCCGCCTCGATTCGTCCCAAGGAGCGTGATCCCCGACCAATCGCAGAACATAGAAAGCGGAGAAGCAATGATGACCCTTGTCTTTTTCCATTCCCCAATGACCTTCCTCTCTGGAGCGTCCGGCGCCAATGTCAGCCCCCACTCATCAAGTCATTGAAAGCACACTAAGGAGGCAATCATTTTTTGAATTTTCACACCCCTTTCGCCCAAAGGACTGCAGGCATGTGGTCCTTAGTGGTCAGAGGCGGGGGGGGGCATCTGATGTGGCTGGTACAGCCACAAGGGCAACTTTGGTAAAACACTAGCGCAGCCCGTCGAGTCGGCCCCGATCGGCCCGGCGTCTCCAAGCCCGCCGAGTCGGCCCCTATCATTCCTGGTCGGCCCCAATCGGCCTCCGGCATCTCCCAGCCCGCCGAGTCAGCCCCGACCATTCCTGGTCGGCCCCGATCAGCCTCAGCATCTCCAAGCCCGCCGAGTCGGCCCCGACCATTCCAGGTCGGCCCCAATCGGCCCCCGGTGTCTCCCAGCCCGCCGAGTCAGCCCCAACCATTCCTGGTCGGCCCGATCGGCCCCGACGTCTCCAAGCCCGCCGAGTTGGCCCCGACCATTCCTGGTCGGCCCCGATCGGTCCCCGGCATCTCCTAGCCCGCTGAGTTGGCCTCGACCATTCCTGGTTGGCCCCAATCAGCCCCGACATCTCCAAGCCCACCGAGTCGGCCCTGATCATTCCTTGTCAGCCCCGATCGGCCCCGGCGTCTCCAAGCCCGCCGAGTTGACCCCGACCATTCCTGGTCGGCCCCGATCGGCCCCGGCGTCTCCGAGCCCGCCGAGTCAGCCCCAACCATTCCTGGTCGGCCCCAATTGGCCCCGGCGTCTCCGAGCCCACCAAGTCGGTCCCGACCATTCCTCGTCGGCCCCGCTTGGCCCCGGCGTCTCCAAGCCCGCCGAGTCGGTAGCGACCATTCTTGGTTGGTCCCAATCGGCCCCGGCGTCTCCGAGCCCGTCGAGTCGGTTCCGACCATTCCTGGTCGACCCCGCCCCGGCATCTCCTGGTCGGTAGGGTTGGCCCCGACCATCCCTGGCCGGCCCAGCTCAGCCTCGGCGCCCTCGGAAGGGTCGAGGCGCCCCCAATTTCTCCAGGTCAGCCCCTGTACGGTCCTGGCGGTTCAGGCCGCTACCTTTCTGACCGCGCCATTTGACAACACCAGATCCAACCACCCACTGGCCACACTGCTGATGGGACTGGACCCTACTACCTGATAGCCCCACTGGCTGATGGGATGTAGCCCACCAACCGCCATTTTTCTCCTCTCCGATGGGACAGGATCCACCAACCAGCCCAGATTCACGCAACCCCCAAGAACTCCGTGGACATTCATTTTTCATAGAATCTCACGTGGTCATGCAAGTGTCAACCCCCTATAAAAAGGTGAATTCACTTAATAATCAAGTACGAAAAAAAGAACTCAGAGGATTACTATCCCAATACCCAGAGAGGAATTCCCCCTCCCTAGGGGCTCTTTTCATCTAAAAATGAGCTCATTCGAGCTCTTCCTCAGCTATGACCTCGATTGCTAACTTGAGCATCGGAGGATCCCCACCGGAGCATCCCTCCAATCCTGGGACTTTTTGCAGATAGCCCGGCAAGACAAGGATCCATTAATTAATCTGCCTCCTTCTCCCGACGTTCAGGACCAGTGATCAGGTGTCATCAGAAACAATTTCCAATTTCTTTCCTTGCATTGTCCCCAACCTCTAGTGCCTTCGTCCTCATCTACACTGTTGTCATTCATGACATCGTGCTCCTTTGTGGATCACCCCGAAGGACCTCGGGAGGCAGCGGACCACCTCGGAGGACCTCGAATTCAGTCACTACCCTCGGCTCTTCGTTATCCGACGTTCGAAGAATGTAATTTGGCGGCAACAGATTGGCATACCAGGAAGAGAAGAAAGAGCAGAGCTCTGTGATACTAAGCTACAAACCCTCACTCCCTCTACGATGGCAACGGTGGATCAAAAAGATGGTAATGACAAAACCCCATGAAGCTTCGGCCAATCATGCTGAAGGGGCTGTTGAGAAATTATTGAAACATAATTGCCCCAACTTTATTGATTTTGATGATTTCCAAAAGCCATGAGTACCTTAAAGAATACAATGTGTTTATTTATCAAAAACCTTGAGCTTATTCAAATTGAAAGGAATGGACTATCAATGGTTATATTTAATGAGCTTTGAATCCTTTAGAAAAAGGAGTTTCAAGCTCTATGCTTAAAAGTTCAAAAAGGAATTTTTACACATTATAATTCAAATCGATGAATTCTTGAAACATGTCTTGAATCCATGCTAAATGTCATATTTAATGTATTCAAGTCAAATTTATATTTTAAATCTATTTGGGACAAGTTTTAAAGACTATCAGAACATTTTTCTGATTTTTGTATCGCTCCCGAGCCGACTCAAAGGTTTCCGAGTCGACTCCTGTAAGCCACAGAGTTTTCTGATTTTCTCGAGTCGACCCTTGGTTTTCAAGAGTCGACCCCTGACTCTTTGCGAGCCGACTCTGTCTGTGCGAGCCGACTCCGCTCAACAACAGAAACCATGTTTTTTGAGCACTTCTCGAGTCGACTCCCCATTTTCCTCGAGTCGACTCCCAACTTTCGCGAGCCGACACTTTAGTTTTCGCGAGTCGACCCTTCAATGCTTAAAATGTTTCTATTTTTAGTAATCGACTTCGAGCCGACTCCCACAAAGCTCGAGTCGACTCCGCGAAATCTGGGCGCGATTTTTAACGATGACACATCAGCCCCAACGGTAAGATTTTCAAATAACGGCTATTTTTCCTTGTCTCTAACGGATATATTTTTGCAGATTCTATAAATAGAGGAGCTCTTTTCAAATCAAAACAATCCAGAGAAAATCAAAAAGAGAGAAAAGAATATCTTTTGAAAAGAGGGAAAAACAGAGCATATTGAAAAATCATCTAGCTCAAAGGAGAGTGATTCAAAAGGAGTGAAATCCAAGAGGAAGATTCGTCTGCTCCTTCTCATCAATCCACAAGAGTCAAAAGAAAATCCACAAGCATTTCAAAGGTCAAATCGGAGGATTTTCAAAAGAGGAAAAAGCTTCATCTCAACTCCAAAGTCTTCAACGGTCAAGAATCTTGCTGAGGCGTGATTCAACATTTCAAGAGGAGTTAAAGAGAAGAAGGAAGAAAGCCAAAGCCACTACCATCTGCAATACTATCAGGCTTTTCTAACTCTTATTTTATACTTCATTTGTATATTTGCTCAAGGGGAGCATTCATTATTCAAACACTTTTTATTCTAATTGTTTGCTGATTCAATCAGTGGATTGAATCAGTGGAGGTTGATATACCTCGTTGCAAGCCGGAGTGCTTGTGTTGGGTTAGTTGTGAGCCCGTGAAAAACAACGTGTAGGGTTTTGTGCTGGTAAGCCCGAGTTAAAACCAGCTGGGTTCGTTGTGCACCCGGGAAAACAAAGTTTGAGTTGTGAGCTTGGAAAACAACTCGGCTGTAATCTAGAGAGATTATAGTGTGGACCCAAGTGAATCTTGGGAGTGGACGTAGGTGTTGGTTGCACCGAACCACTATAAAATTATCTTGTGTTTGCCGTGCCATAATTTCTCTTTCTCTATCTCTCTTTATTTGCTTGTGTATTGCTTTTAGTTAGCCTCTCACTTGCACATCTTGCTAACTAATCAATTAAAGTTAAAAAGTCTTAAATTTTTAAGAACCCAATTCACCCCCCCCCCTCTTGGGTTGCCATCTGGGCCAACAGGGGCACCCTCAACAAGCCAAGCAACAGAAGGCCAGTCCTCTGCTCCATCATCATCACTACCTCAAGCCACTCAAGCGAACCAGCTCGCCGCCATGACTCAACAAGACTAAACATTGGCAGCAGCTATCCAAAGGCTGTGGGAGAGATATTCTATAGCCACACAGTAGCAAAACAAGAGCTTCCATCCCTTCTTTAGTTGCTGCTTAGGCCAGCCACCATTCATTCCACCGGGAATCTCCCCAGTAAGAGATTCTCCATCATCAAGCTCATCAACAACTTAAAGCTCGTAGAGCCACCATTCGTCGTCCAAATGGCCTTCTCTCCTACGGACAAGTGACGCAAGAGGAAGCCTCAGTAAGGGCAACAACACCTTCACTCCAATCGACTTGATTCCCTGGGGGGCAGACCACCAGCGGGCTAAAGTATCCAAATCAGCAGAAGGAAACAAGGGCGCTACAAGAGCTAAGTATACTACGCTTAGATAGTATTTCTTTCATTGATACCTAAAATTGTCATGCAGGGAAGACCGGCCCTAGCATCGGCAATAGAGACCATCGGCACAAAGCAAAAGGACCCTGAGCATGGTTTCAACACCCTCAGGTCATCCTTCGGGGTTTAAAGGCTCCCAAGCATGGTCCTATCCCAGTGACTCTGGGTCATCCTTCGGGGTTCAAAAGGATCCTGAGCATGGTTTCAACACCCTCAGGTCATCCTTTGAGGTTAAAGGCTTCCAAACATGGTGCCATCCCAGCGACTCTCGGGTCACCCTTCGGGGTTCAAAAGGCACCTGGCCTGGTCCATGTACCTCAGGTCACCCTCTAGGGTTAAAGGCTTCCGAGCATGGTCCCATCCTAGCGACTCTCGGGTCATCCTTCGGAGTTTAAAAAGCATCTGACGACTCGCAACTCTTAGGTCACCCTTCGAGGTTAGAAGGTACCTAATAACTCTCAACTCTCATGTCACCCTTCAAGGTTAAAAGGAATCCGATGACTTCAGCAACTCTCGGGTCACCACTCGTGCCGGCCACAAAACCTACGATGCAGTTTAATCGCAGTCTCAGCGGTTCTATTCCTCTGCCTTCGTAGCCTCATTACAGCCTCAGCGGCATCTTCACAGCCTCAGCGGCTTCAAATCTATCTCAGCGGCCAATAACCAATCGGGTAAGACCTTTGTTTAAATTATATACTTGCAACATACTACTCGTCACTTCTAGTCATCCAAGAAGAAGCCTCAAGTCAGCTCACGGTTGAAAGAGATCATATCCCAGCTCACAGTTGACGAGACTAGCTACTCTCAGCCGGCCATGAAGACCCAACCAGCTCACAGTCGGGAGAGGTCAACTTCTGACTCACAGCTAACAGGCATCCACTTTCAGACTTCGTATCGGAAGAGGATAACTGGCTGCCAGTCAAAGGTAAACAACTTACCTCCAACATTGCTTAAAGTTTTTTGAGCAGGTAGGTGCGCAGCTCCAGAGGACACGCAAATGTCCACACAAGGTAGATGAAAAGTCAAAGCCAAAACTAACAAGAAAGACAAGTGCAAAGATCAAGAGTTCTACACTTTTGTTGCTTGGCGGATGCAAAGTACGTGATCGTACAAGCTCAAAAGTATGGGAGGCATCTTATGGGGCTAGTAATCCTACAGACTACAATGATCGCATCCGACCTCAGCCTTCGGCCCTCGGTCTCAGTCTTCATCGACTCTCAGGTTTCTAGCAGCCTTTGGATTTGAGCCACTCCAAAAAAAAAAAAAAAAAAAAAAAAGTACCGCTGTCGTGACACCGATCTCCTTCTCCTTGGCGACCCAGCGCATTGTGGCATTTCCATTCACAGCTCAAGGCCACGTCGTCCCATTCTCGGCCTGGACAAAACTAAGGACATCTTTCAACATGATGTCATCCACCTTCTCATCAGGCTTAATATCGTGGCATCACTTCACCGGTACAAGGCACATAAATGTCAGCAGATGCTGACACTAAGGCTCCCTCCTCACACCTCTCTCTCTCTCCCTCCTTCACTCTGGTTCATATCCCAACTCAAGGTACAGGGGAGGGTAAGAAATGGATTGGACCAAGTCAAGGCTGGTCTCAATTCCACGTTGGAAACAGTTTCCAATTTCTCTCCATGCGCCGTCCCCAACCTCTGGTGCCATCGTCCTCATCTACACGGTTGTCATCCATGACACCATGCTCTTCTGCGGACCACCCCGGAGGACCTTGGGAGGCAGCGGACCACCTCAGAGGACCTCAGATTCAGTCACCGTTTTCGACTCTTCGTTATCCGATATTTGAAAAATATGATTGACGGAAATAAGAAATAGAGGCTGAACATTTGGCCTACCTAGTGGTTGCTTGGTCCTCAATGGCGGTGATCGACGATGGCTAGCAGTACTCCAAACTCCAGCAAGCCTTCCTACATTTCCAATTAAACCAGATCAACTTCCTTGTAATCTAATTTGTCGGTGCCGTTTCCAAACTTCGGTAAAGTCCGGTGATGTCCAGGTACTAAAGATGAGAATGGAGAAGGATAAGGAGGAGAAGAAGAAGAAGAAAAAACCGATTCTAATTTGAACCCTGATGACGCCTGATCACTGGTCTTGAATGTCGGGAGAAGAGAGCTGCTTAATCCGCCATCCTGCGCCTGATCGAGTGGCTTGCAAAAAGTTCCTGGACCGAAAGGGTGCTCCGGTGGGGACCTTCCGATGCTCAAGTCAGTAACCTGGGTCATAGCTGAGGAAGAGCTCAGACGAGCTCTGGGAGAAGAATGAGATCTCCGAAAGAGAGGAATTCCCTTCTGGGTATTAGGGTAGCGAGTGTATGATTTTGTGTACCTTGTTTCTGAGTGGACTTACCCTTTTATAGGGGGTTGACACCTGCACGATCACGTGGAGTTCCATAAGGAAGGAATGTCCGTAGGGTTCATGGGGTTGCGTGAATTTGGACTGACCGGTGGGTTCTATCCCATCGAAGAGGGAAAAACAGCGGTTAGTGGGCTACGTCCCATCAGTTAGTAGGGCTAATAGGTAGTTAGGTCTTGTACCATCAGCGGCATGGCCAGTGGGTAGTTGGGCCTGGGGATGCCAGGCGGTGCGCGTCAGAAGGACGACAGTATGGACTGCTAGGACCGTTCTGGGATCAGCTTGGGGAGCCCGACCCTCATGAGGGCACCAAGGCCGAGCAGGACTGGCTCGGCTGACCTGCAGATGCTGGGGCGGGGCCGGCCCGGAAAGGCCGGGGCCGACTTAGAGATACCGGGGCCGAGCGGGACTGACCAGGAAAGGTCGGGACCGACTCGGCCGATTTGGAGATGCCGGGGCCGAGCGGGACCGACTTGGCCGACTCGGAGATGCCGGGGCCGAGCGGGGCCGATCAGGAAAGGTCGGGGCTGACTCGGCCATCTTGGAGATGTCGGGGCCGAGCGGGGGCCAACCAGGAAAGGTCGAGGCCGACTTGGCAGACACGGAGATGCCGGGGCCGATCAGGAAAGGTCGGGGCTGACTTGACCGACTCGGAGATGCCTAGGTCGAGCGGGGCTGACCAGAAAAGGTCAGGGCCGACTCGGCCGACGTGGAGATGCCGGGGCCGAGCGGGGCCGACCAGGAAAGGTCGGGACCGACTCGGCCGACTTGGAGATGCCGGGGCCGAGCAAGGCCAACCAGGAAAGGTCAGGGCTGACTCGGTCGACTTGGAGATGCCGGGGCCGAGCGGGGCTGACCAGGAAAGGTCGGGGCCGACTCGGCCAACTTGGAGATGCCGAGGCCGAGCGGGGCCGACCAGGAAAGGTCGGAGCCGACTTGGCCGACTTGGAGATGCCGGGGCCGAGCGGGGCCGACCAGGAAAGGTCGGGGCCGACTTGGCCGACTTGCAGATGCCGGGGCCGAGCAGGAAAGGTCGGGGCCGACTCGGCCAACCTGGAGATGCCGGGGCCGAGCGGGGCCGACCAGGAAAGGTCGGGGCCGACTCGGCCGACTTGGAGATGCCGGGGCCGAGCGGGGCCAACCAGGAAAGGTCGGGGGCCGACTTGGCCGACTAGGAGATGCCGGGGCAGAGATGGGGGTATAATAGGAGAGCGCCACGTGGTAGGACCTCGATTATCGTCGCTTAGAGATGGGGGTATAAAAGCACCCTAAGGGCCTGAGAAAAACTTTTACATTGCCATTGCTTTCTCCCAGCTTTCCTCCTCCTGAGTTTGTTAGAAGATTATTGAAAAATTATATGCCCCAATCCTTTTGATTTTGATGATTACCAAAAGCCATGAGTACTGTAAAAGATGTGATATGGTTATATACATGTGCAATGAATTTATCTTGAACAATCAATGAGAATGTTAAAGTTTGACATCAATCATTTTGAAAGTAACTTTAAGCTCAATGTTTAAGCTTTCAAAAAGAAATTTTATAATTCATATTAAAATCAATGAGTTTTTGGAATACTTCTTGAATAATTCTTAATGTCAATTTTATTGAATTCAAGTCAAAACAATGATTTAAAATGAATCTGGAACGTTTTTAAAGTGAATCAGAAAACTTTCTGATTTTTGATACGTTCCGGAGCCGACTCATGAGTTTCAGAGTCGACTCCCCTCAGAGAACAGAAATGTCTATCTGTCTCGAGTCGACCCACGTAATTTCACGAGTCGACCCCGATTCTGTCGAGCCGACTCCATGACTATGCGAGTCGACTCCGCTCAGACACCAGAGGTGTGTTTTTCTGAGCACTTTGCGAGTCGACCCCCAACTTTTCATGAGTCGACCCCCGACTTTCAGGAGTCGACACTTTACTTTTGGTGAGTCGACCCCCAAACTTTCTGAGCATTTCTATTTTTAGTATAACGAGCTCGAACCGACTCGGGGAAAAGCATGAGTCGACTCCAGCAAATCTGGGCGAGATTTTTACGGATGCCAACTCAGCTCCAACGGTAAGATTTTTGATTAACGGCTATTTTTCTTTGTGTCTAACGGCTATATTCTTGCAGAATCTATAAATAGAGAAGCCGTTTCAAATCCAAGAGAGACGAATAGAGAGATATTTATTTCAAAGAAAAAGAAGAGAAAAATCGGAAAAACAGAGCTTTAGTTGAAAAAATCCGTGATTCAAAATAGAGTGAAAGAAAGAGTGTGAAATCAAAGGAAGTTCCTTCTGTGTTCAAGCTCAAATCCAAGGAAGCTTCTGAAGAAAATCCAAGTGCTATTCAAGAGTATCTCAAGAGATTTTCAACACTCAAAGAAAAGAGGAAAAGTCCAAATCAACTCCAACTCATCTTCCGTGAAGAATCCAAGCTGAGGCCGGGTTCTACACTTCAAAGGAGTTGAAGAAAAGAAGAAAAGCTCAAAGCCAACCAACTGCAAATCAGGCTTATCTAAACTCTATTCTTACATTTGTTTATCTGCTCATTAAGGAGCCTTGTATCTAAACAAACAATATTTCTATTCCTTGTATCTAGCTCAATCTAGGGGATTGAACTAGAGGAGGTAGTCTTACCTCAGTTCAAGCTTGGTTAAGCTTGGGTTTAAGGGTTTTTGTGCTGGTGAGCCCTTGAAAACCAGCTGGGTTCATGTGCGCCCGGAAAAATAACAAGTTTGAGTTGTGAGCTTGTGAAACAACTCTGCTGTAATCTAGGGTGATTATAGTGTGGACCCAAGTGAATCTTGGGAGTGGATGTAGGTGTTGGATACACCGAACCACTATAAAATCCTTAGTGTTTGCCGTGATCTATTGTCTCTATCTCTATCTCTGTTTTATTCACTGCAATTTATCTTTGCTTGCATTTGTCTTCATTCATCTCAAGCTAAATAATTTAAAAGGCTAATTTTTTAAAGAACCCAATTCATCCCCCCCCCCTCTTGGGTTGTCATCTGGGCCAACAATTGGTATCAGAGCTAGTGCTCATTAGATTTTGATCACACGATCAAGAGCTAAAGTTCCAAATGGCAACACAAGTTGGTTCATTGCTGAAGGTCATTCTACGAATAGACCTCCACTATTTAATGGCTCAAATTATTCTTATTGGAAAGCTAGAATGAGGATATTCATTCAAGCTTCTGATTATGAGCTATGGGGTGTTATAATTAATGGACCTAGTACACCCACACATTTATAGATGGCACTATTGTTCCTAAGCCCGAAAAGGACTGGAATGATAATGATAGGAAGATGGCACAGCTTAATGCTAAGGCCATGAATGTTTTATATTGCTCCTTAGATGCTAATGAATTCAATAGAATCTTCACATGTAATTCCACAAAGGAGATTTGGGATAGATTAGAGGTTACCCATGAGGGTACTAACCAAGTAAAAGAATCTAAAATTAATATTCTTGTTCACAAATATGAATTGTTTAGCATGGAACAATCTGAAACCATTGCATGCATGTACACTAGATTTACGGACATTGTAAATGGTTGAAAAGTCTTGGTAAGACATATACTAACTCTGAACTTGTTCGGAAAATTCTTAGGTCATTACCAAGATCATGGGAAGCAAAAATGACTGCAATCCAAGAAGCTAAGGACCTCAACACTTTACCCTTAGAGGAGCTTCTAGGATCCCTTATGACCCATGAGCTGACTATGAGGCAGCATGTTGAGGAGGACTCAAAGAAAAGAAAGTTTATTGCCCTCAAAGCTGCAAAAGAAGAAGAGAGCAGCAGTATTGATGATGATGATAATGATGAAGAGACTGCTCTCTTGGCAAAGAAATTTAAGAGATTTATGAGGAGAAAGAAACCCTTCCA
>UESW01004620.1:609608-666241 GCA_900491605.1 Calamus simplicifolius | reverse complement strand
AAGAAAGGAGGAGTTGTTACGTTTGGTGATAATGGTAAAGGTCAGATTATGGGCCTTGGTAAAATTCCGTATAACTCCATCCACTTTAGAAATGTACTTTATGTTGATGGTTTAAAGCATAACTTAATTAGTATAAGCCAATTGTGATAAAGGTTTTAAAGTATCATTTGAATTCTTTCTGCACAGTATCTAATCCCATTGATAATAGCATTGTTTTTATTGGAAATAGAAATGGCAATGTATACTTGATTGATTAGACAATTTATCTATGAGTAATCATTGCTTAGTTGCTAATAATGCTAATATGAATGAATTGGATGGTTATGGCATCGTAGATTAGGTCATGCAAGCACACACCTAATTTAAAACTAATTAAAATGGACTTAGTTAAAGGGTTACCTAAAATAGATTTTGAAAACAACAAAATATGTGATGCATGTCAATTTGGAAAACAAACAAGAAGTTCTTTCAAATCTAAAAATGTTGTTTCAACTTCTAGGCCATTAGAGCTACTTCACATGGACCTTTTTGGACCAACTAGAACCACAAGTCTAGGAGGAAAGAAATATGGTCTTGTGATTGTAGATGATTACTCTAGATACACTTGGGTATTGTTTTTAGCTCACAAAGATGAGACTTTCTCGATATTCCTGAAATTCTTTAAGAAAGTCACAAATGAGAAAAACACTACCATAGTGTCTCTAAGAAGTGATCATGGAACTGAATTTGAAAATCACCTATTTGAAAATTTTTGTGCTGAAAATGGTATTAATCATAATTTTTCTGCACCTAGGACCCCACAACAAAATGGAGTTGTAGAAAGGAAAAATAGGACTTTAGAAGACATGGCCCGTACCATGCTATGTGAAAGCAAACTACCAAAGTACTTTTGGGCGGAAGCTATAAACACGGCATGTTACATTTTAAATAGAGCCCTAATAAGACCAATACTTAAGAAAACACCTTATGAACTATGGCAAATAGAAAACCTAATATTAGATATTTTCATGCATTTGGTTGTAAATGTTTTGTTCATAATAATGGTAAAAATAATTTAGGCAAATTTGATGCTAAATCTGATGAAGGAATATTCTTAGGATATTCAACAACTAGTAAAGCATATAGAGTATTTAACAAGAAAACTTTAGTTGTTGAAGAATCCATTCATGTAGTTTTTGATGAATCTTTAGCAACTCGTTCCGAAAAGTTTGATGATGAGGAAGATACAAACATAATTGAGAAAGATCTTGAAAAATTAAATATTGATGTATCTTCAGATCATGAGCAAGAGCTAAAGATAATGATTCACCTAAGGATGATGATACTAACACTAATCATAATGATATAGATCTTCCTAGAGATTGGAGATACGCTTATAGTCACCCTAAGGAATTGATTATAGGTGATCCATCTCAAGGAATAAGAACTAGATCATCTATGAGAAATATTAGTAATCATCTTGCATTTGTATCACAAATTGAACCTAAAACTATTGAAGAAGCTGAAAAAGATAATAATTGGATGTTAGCTATGCAAGAAGAATTAAATCAATTTACTAGAAATAATGTATGGACATTAGTAGAAAGACCTAAAGATCATTCTGTTATAGGATCAAAATGGGTATTTAGAAATAAACTAGATGAAAATGGCATAGTAATTAGAAACAAAGCTAGATTAGTTGCAAAAGGATATAATCAAGAAGAAGGTATTGATTTTGATGAAACCTTTGCACCAGTAGCTAGATTAGAAGCCATTAGACTATTACTTGCATTTGCATGTCACATGAATTTTAACTTATTTCAAATGGATGTAAAAAGTGCTTTTTAAATGGATTTATAAATGAAGAAGTGTATGTAGAACAACCACCAGGTTTTGAAGATCATGAATTTTCAAATCACGTTTTTAAATTGCACAAAGCATTATATGGTTTGAAACAAGCACCTAGAGCATGGTATGATAGATTAAGTAAATTCTTAATTGAAAATGATTTTATAAGAGGAAATGTAGATAAAACATTATTTTTGAAAAGAAAAGGTAAAGATTTATTAGTAGTTCAAATATATGTTGATGATATTATTTTTGGTGCTACTAACAATCTTCTATGTCAAGAATTTGCTAAGTTGATGCAGGGTGAGTTTGAAATGAGCATGATGGGAGAACTCAACTTCTTCCTTGGACTCCAAATCAAACAAGAAAAGGAAGGGATTTTCATCAACCAAACCAAGTACACAAGGAACTACTCAAAAAGTTTGGTATGGATTCAATAAACCCCTTGGAACTCCAATGAGTCCTTCATGCAAGTTAGACAAAGATGAGGAAGGTAAGAAAGTTGATCAAAAGTATTATCGAGGTATAATCGGATCTCTACTCTACTTAACTGCAAGTAGACCTGATATAATGTTCTCTGTTTGTCTATGTGCTAGATTTCAATCAGAACCTAAAGAATCTCACTTAATTGCTGTTAAAAGAATACTAAGATACTTAAATGGAACAAAAAATGTAGGTTTATGGTATTCTAGAGACTCAACATTGAACTTAATTGCATATTCTGATTCTGATTATGCTGGATGTAAGTTAGATAGGAAAAGCACAAGTGGTGCATGCCAATTCTTAGGAAGTAACTTAATCTCATGGTTTAGCAAAAAGCAAAATTCAGTTGCATTATCAACTACTGAAGCTGAATATGTTGCAGCTGGAAGTTGCTGTGCTCAAATCCTATGGATTAAGCGACAACTTGAAGACTATGGTATCACACTTGATAAAACACCTATAAAATGTGACAACACAAGTGCAATTAATCTAACAAAAAATCCAATTCAACATTCTAGAACAAAACACATAGAAATTAGATATCATTTTATTAGAGAACATGTAAATAATGAAATATGTCTTGATTATGTTAATACTGAAGATCAATTAGCAGATATATTTACAAAACCCTTGAGTGAAGAAAGATTCTGTTATCTTAGAGGAGAGTTAGGGATTTGTGATCCATTAGAATGAATTTGAAAACCCCTAAGGAAATTTTATCTAAAATTCTTTCAAATCCTGATCTTTAAGGAAATCTTATCTAGAATTCATATCTAATTGATCTATTAAAATCCAATGATTTTTTATCAATTTTTATGATCAATTTCCGGACACATTTCAGATTCTCTGAAACTGTTTTTGCTCTGAAATGGTCTCGGAGCCGACTCGGTCAGTATCGGAGTCGACTCCATGTTTCTGCTGAAACTCTGGAGCCGACCCCATCTCTGTGCGAGTCGACTCCACTTCGGGATGGTTTTCTGTGACTACCCGGAGTCGACTCCACACTTTGCGGGAGCCGACTCGAAGTGGTCCCAGGTCGATTTATCTAGGGCAGAGTCGACTCCTCGTTCATTTCTATCTTTCAAATCTCTCAAAATACTCTCTCCAAAATTTTCCAACCTTCCAAATCCAAAATCCTGATTAACCTTCCAATCCCAATGGCACCTAAAACTGTGGTTCCAACCTTGGTGCGGCCGGGAAGAGAAAGAGGGTGAGGAAGACGGTGAGGCGTCCCGCTCGCGAACCGTCTCCGAGCATGGATTCCACCTCATCTTCAACCCCGAGTGCTTCTCCTGCTGCGGCCACCTCTCAGGTAGACCGCCTAGCCGATAGAATTATTACAACCGGGAGAAAGGTGGATTTTGAACTATTTGAGGCGAGGGTTTTCTTGTAGGAAGACAATTAATTGAAATGGGATGGGAGAAATGTGTTCATTAGATTGCCCAACCTACCCGCCTTGTTAAAGAGTTTTATAAAAATTGTCAAGAGGAGATAATGGATTGGCAGCTTGATTAGAGGAAATAGATATTGTGACAGTGGATTACTCTCAAGATTTTGGATCTTCCAGTGTCTGGTCCTTCTACATTTTCACCTGATGATAGGAGCCCGCTTTATCAAGATTGTTAAATAAAGAAATTGTTGGTTTTGAAGAAGTCCAAGCAAATCAACTATCTTAGGAATTAAGGATTCTCCATAACATTTGCAGTAGGATTCTTTTCCCTAAGATGGGAGGTTTGATTATGTATCTGAGAGAGATATTTTGTATGGATGCTATAGTGACTGGGAAACCTATCAATCTTCCGAATATGATAATTTGGTACATTGCTGACTGTGGGAGCAAGAGAAATCAAGTCTACCCTATGGCATGATATTAACTAAGATTTTTCAAAGCCAAGGGATAATTATTTCCGATAGTGAGCCAATGAGAAATTTGAGACACACTGATTACTATAGCTTGGCCACTATTCATAGGATGGGATTTGTGAAGAAAGATGGTAGATGGGAAAGGAAAAATGTTGGAAGATAGAGCCGCTGATGTTGAGGCACCTGGACCTTCAGTTAGACATTCATCACCTGTGCCTCCGAGTTCTTCTGTTCCTGTTCCGCTCCTTCTCCTGCTCCATGTTTGATCAGCCATCTTCTTCATGTTGGTTTTTCAGATCTTCAGTTAAGCAGCTCAAGAGTCTTCTTGATGATCAAGAGATAAATGAAGACAGAGTTTGACAATAAATTCATGAATCTTAAAGAAACTCTCTATTCATTAGATGATCGGATCACCAAGATTGAATCTACTCTTAGCTCTCTACTGAGTCTTTAAGTGGTGATTTAAAGAATATTTTTGAAGAACTTAAAGACATTTGTGGAGATGGTGAACTTATGCAAAGTGCAATGCCGAGCTTCAAGACAAGATTTTAACTGCTTGTACTTTTGTGATGAAAGACTGAAAGATATGTCAAGCTTCAAACTGATGGAATGAAGAACATCGTAGATCACTTAACAAGGATTGTAAGGACACATTTTTGTATGTAATGATGTTTAGTCTTTGCAATGTAATGAAATTTATTATGTTTTACATTTTGATATAATGAAGTAATGAAAAGTTAATGTTTGAATGTTTGAATGAAGTGAAATGTACTTCTCTTATTTATCAATGAATCTCAGTTTCATATCTTAAATCGAATGAATGAATGTTTGATGCTTCTCTACCTTTTTGTTGATAACAAAAAAGGGGGAGAGTTTTATACATGATTGAATATGCATATGAGAAAATCAAATTAATCAATGAGATAATTAATTGAATGATTAAGTTTCATAGGGGGAGCTACCTCATTCAGGGGAGCCTAACTATGAAAATAAAATAAATTCTTCAAATTAATCATGCATATACTCAATGTTTTTGTCATCATCAAAAAGGGGGAGATTGTTGGGGAGATTGTTGAGAAATTGTTGCCCCAATCTTATTGATTTTGATGATTACCAAAAGCCATGAGTATATTAAAAGATGTGAATTTATTTACATGAGCAATGAATTTATTTGAACAATCAATGAGTATGTTAAGTATGACTATAATCAATTTGAAAGTAGCTTCAAGCTCCATGTTTAAGCTTTCAAAAAGAAATTTTATACTTCATATTTCAATCAATGAGTTTTTGGAACATTCTTGAATTGATTCTTAATGTCAATTTTATTATATTCAAGTCAAAAATTGATTTAAAATTAATCTGGAACGAATTTCAAAGTCAATCAGAAAATTCTCTGATTTTTGATACGTTCCGGAGCCGACTCTAGAGTTTCAGAGTCGACTCCACTCAGTATACAGAGATGTCTATTGTCTCGAGTCGACCCCGAATTTCACGAGTCGACCCCCGATTTGTCGAGCCGACTCCATGACTGTAAGAGTCGACTCCGCTCAGACACCAGAGAGTTATTTTTCTGAGCACTTCTCGAGTCGACCCCTTGCTTTTCATGAGTCGACCCCCGACTGTCAGGAGTCGACACCTTATTTTTCTTGAGTCGACCCCTTAACTTTCTGAATTTCTATTTTTGGCATCGCGTCTTCGAGCCGACTCGCCTAAAGTGGAGCCGACTCCAACAAATCTGGGCGTGATTTTTCTGATGCCAACTCAGCGCCAACGGTAAGATTTTTCATTAACGGCTATTTTTCTTTGTTTCTAACGGCTATATTTTTGCAGAGTCTATAAATAGAGAAGCCGTTTTCAAATCAAGAGAGACAATAGAGAGATAATTTCAAAGAAAAGAAAAGAAAAATTGAAAAAAATAGAGCGTCATTTGAAAAAATCCGAGATTCAAAAATAGAGTGAAAGAAAGGTGTGAAATCAAAGGAGACTTCATTCTGTGCTCAAGTTCATCAATCCAAGAAAGTTCTAGAAGAAAATCCAAGAGCCATTCAAGATCAAATCAAGAGATTTTCAACATTCAAAGAAAGGAGAAAAGTTCAAATCAACTCCAACATCTTCCGTGAAGAATCTGAGCTGAGGCCCGATTCCACACTTCAAAGGAGTTGAGAAAAGAAGAAAAGCTCAAAGCCAACCAACTGCAAATCAGGCTTTCTAAACTCTATTCTTACATTTGTTTATCTGCTCATTAAGGAGCTTGTATCTAAACAAACATATTTCTATTTTGTATCTAGTCAATCTGGGGGATTGAATAGTGGAGGTAGTCTTACCTCAGTTCAAGCTTGGTTAAGCTTGGGTTTGGGTTTTTGTGCTGGTGAGCCCGTGTAAAACCGGCTGGGTTCGTTGTGATCCCGGGAAAACAACAAGTTTGAGTTGTGAGCTTGTAAAACAACTCGACTGTAATCGAGGAGATTATAGTGTGGACCCAAGTGAATCTTGGGAGTGGACGTAGGTGTTGGATACACCGAACCACTATAAAATCTTGTGTTTGCCGTGTTATTGTCTCTATCTCTATCTCTGTTTTATTCACTGCAATTTATCTTTGCTTTGCATTGTCTTCATTCATCTCAAGCTAAATTATTTAAAAGGCTTAATTTTTTAAAGAACCCAATTCACCCCCCTCCCTCTTGGGTTGTCATCTGGGCCAACAGAGTTCTTCTGCGACTTGAGCCCTTTTGTCTCCAAATCTCCTTCGATTTTCAGGTTAGTTTCATCTTTCCTTTTCATCCATGGACCATCATGCCATTAGAGAGGGTAAAAGGCCTATAGTTGAATCTTTCCCTTCCGATAGCGAAGACCAAACCTCCCTAGCCCATCAGGTTCCTCATCCGGCGGGCGGAATCGCCATCCGTGGTTGACCAACGGTGACCGGGCCTCCGTCCGCCTCAGCCTGCCCTATTAGGGCAGTTCCTGTGTCCTCTCACCATCCAGGACAACCTCCGGTGGTGAGTTCTGATCCAGCAAGCCCGTTTGGAGTGGCCTCAACCGTAACCCTGAAGATGTAGAGGCCATTAGGGCCAAGTACATGGTCCCTAGCTTCATTCATCTGTCCGCACCGAGGCCCGAAGATAGAGTGACCTCCACCTACCCTGATTGGGTCGCTCTATATGAGAAATTTTTTGATGCGGGCTGCGCCTTCCTCTCCACCCCTTTTTCTTGAATCTTTTAGATAGATATAGGCTAGTGCCGGCGCAGTTGACTCCGAACTCGATTCGGATCATCTGCGCCTTTGTTATCCTTTGCTATTTTCAGGAGGCCCGATCGGGGTAATCACTGTTCCGGGCGTTTTATAAACTCCACCGCCAAGGTGAGGGGGCCTGGTGTGCCTTCACCGCCAGGCTGGGTAGGGCCTTCCCCCTAAGTCTTTCGTCCAAGATTAGGGGATGGAAATCCCGCTACTTATTTGCCCATGTCGAGGGGGTGAGGACCAATTGGGTGGAGCCGAACACCAGCTCTAATGACAATGCCACTGTGGGGGAGAGAGATAGGGAACTCTTTACCCAGTTGTCCAACTGCCAAATACCTGGCTACAAGGAACTCCTATCCGAGGAGAACCTGATAGAAGCCGAGTTGGCCCCGACGGTCGGTGAGCACGACGCTTGATTCCTTATGTCTTGACCGGAGGACTGTTGTATGCTTTTGTTAACACTTCTCATTTTTGGATGCAGCGATGAAGTTCTTCGCTGGAGAGTTTGAGGCCGCCTTGAAGAAAAAGAGGCCAGCAACCGGGGAAACATCAAGGCCGGCAAAGAAAGCTCAAAGGAGGGAGCGGACCAAGCCGACCCGAGCTGCTGAGGTCCCTAAGGCTCCAACGCCTACGAGGGAGCCGGCTAAGGAAGCGCCGGCTGGAGAAGTAGTCCCGAGGCCGACCGGGACCAAGATGGAGGAGGGAGATATTCCAACCACCCCTAGAGCCGCCGTGATGGTTGTGGATCTTGAGGAGAAAGCTTCTGCCACCGCCAACGTGCCTGAGGTGGGGCAGGTCACCATTGCTATCAGCCCTCCGGCTGCCGTCGAGCCGGAGATGGAGAGGGCTCCCCCTACTGCCGGAGGGAGGGAGCCAGTCGCGGAGAAATCCCATGCTGGGATGGAGGCGACCGGGGAGCAGAGGGATGGGCTGGAGAGCTCATCCCAACGGTTGGTGCGCCACTCGACCCGTCCTCGGGTCGAAGGTCTACAGGAGGGGCCGACGTGGCCGGTCCCTATGTTCAACTCGATGGCGGACGCCGCACAAGCCGCCCGTCTTCTGTCAGGTGTCCGGACTGCCGAGTTCGAGGAGGAGATGCGGGGATTGAGCTACTCCGTGCTCCTGGATATGGTGATGGTTGCCGTTGTCCAGGTAATCTTCTGAGCTCTCTCTGTTTCTGGACGTATCTTTGGATGCTCCAATCTCTTAGAGTTAACATGTTCCCTTTGCTGTAGATGGCCAACGACGTGATCGGCCTTTGTGAGGCAGTGGTCCACTCTTCGGACACGCTCACAAAGGCCATGGCGCGGGCCGAAAGGTATAGGAAGGAGAGCATGGTGCAGTCCCAGAGCCTCGCTCGACTTCACCAGGAGGCCAAGGCCCGGAAGGAAAACCTGGGCGGCCGAATAAAGGAGGCGGAATGCTGGGCCGAGGCCAAGAGTGGCTGGGCATCCACGGTCGAGGCCAGATTGGAGCTGGTCTCGGACCAGCTGAAGGCCGCCGCGGCGCAGAATGAGGAGCTAATACACCAGCTCCAACGCGCTGAGAGGGAGGCTGGGGTGGCGTGTGAGGAGGCTCAGGCCACCGCGGAGAGAGCCGTTGCCGTAGAGAGGGCGGCGATTGATGCATGCCACGAGAAGGCTGGGGCTGTGGCCTGCACGGATGAGGCCCATGCGCGCACCGAAGAAGCCGAGGGCTGAGCCAGGGAGGCCGAGGCCAGGGCACAGTGGGCCGAGGCCGAAGCGGGGCAGGCCGTCACCAGCTACAAGTCCTTGCCGGAGTTCGGGAAGGAGGTCCTCGAAGCCAGCCTCGATGCTTACGTCAAGGGCTTCGAGATGTGCAAGACTAAGGTGTCTGCAGCTCTTAAAATCGACATTGCTGAGCTCGAGGGAATCCGGCCCGAGAAACCTAATGAGGAGTCGGCGGAGGAGGGGGACGACAAGGGAGAACCGGGCCCAGACGAGCCCTGAAAAGTTGTTGTTTCTTTTCCTTTTTCTTTTTCTAACCGACCTTGGGCCAAATTTTGTATTTCAATTTCATCATCAAAGAAGAAGAACTTTTTTGCAAAGACACTTTTGTCCTTTGTCTTGCTCATTTCTTCTTTCTTCTGAGCTGAATGTTTCCATCGTGCGACTAGCAATAAAATGGGTCCCGTACCTATTGATGAGAGAGGGTCTTTCTTTTGAGATGCCTCTTTACCCTGAGTATTGTGCACGTTGATAACGCCGTGGCCGAACCGTTGCATCAGGTTGGCCAATGTTGAGATGTGTCTTCGAAGTGTGAGCCGACCGCATAGGAAATTGCCTAGGATGCCTTAAGCCGTCGCAGGCTGTTTGAAAAGAGATTCGTCTGTGCTCGAATACTCAAAGAACTTAGAACGACCCAAGGGAAACTTAGCGCCGAGATCGGCTTGAAAATGCCGGGGGCCGAGTGGGGCTTGATCGGGAAGGCCTGAACTAACTCGGCCTGATCTTGGAGATCGCGAGAGTTGGCGAGCTCTTTTAGAACCATTTCGGAGGTTTGTGTGCCGCCCGAGGGGCGACTCAACCAGGTATGGAGCTGTTAGGGACTTGAACCGACTCAGGGGCGTCTCCAAGCCAGACCGAGTGGTGTTCGTTAGCCGCGATGCCGGTGAGCTCCTTTTGAACCGCCTCGAAGGTTTGTGTGCCGTTCGAGGGGCGACTCGACCAGGTACAGAGCTGTTAAGGACTTGAACCGACTCGGGGGCGTCTCTAAGCTGGACCGAGTGGTGTTCCATTAGCCGTGATACCGATGAGCTCCTTTTGAACCACTTCGGGGGTTTGTGTGCCGCCCGAGGGTGACTCGATCGAGTACGGAGATGTTAGGGACTTGAACCAACTCGGGGGCATCTCCAAGCCGAACAGAGTGTTGTCCCGTTAGCCGCGATGCCGGTGAGCTCCTTTTGAACCGCCTCGAGGATTTGTGTGCCGCCTGAGGGGTGACTCGACAGGGTATGGAGCTGTTAGGGACTTGAACCGACTCGGGAGGCGTCTCCAAGCCGGACCGAGTGGTGTCCCATTAGCCGTAATGCCGGTGAGCTCCTTTTGAACCACCTTGGGGTTTGTGTGCCGCCCAAGGGACGACTCGATCGGGTACGGAGCTGTTAGGAACTTGAACCAACTCGGGGGCGTCTCCAAGACGGACCGAGTGGTGTCCCGTTAGCCGTGATGCCGGTGAGCTCCTTTTGTGAGATCTGGTCCTTGGATGCAGGAGAGAGCAGGCTGTGGCATTGGAAGGGACTTCTTTTATTGCTTATGTTCTGGGGGATAAATTATTGATAATATCGGCAGAGATTATCTGCATTCCAGGTACGTGGAATGGATTGTCCGTCGAGCTCTTCCATTCTGTATGCCCCCGGTGGAGTGTCTCGACGATGCGACCCTCCCAGTTGGGGGACAGTTTGCCTTTCTTAAAACCACAGTTTTCCTCTATGGGCTTAAATACTTCAGCCTTTCTTAAAACCAGATCTCCGTGACGAAAAACCTTGGGATGAACTCGGGCATTGTAGTATTTGGCTGCCCGCTGACGGAAGGTCGCCATATGTAGCCTTGCCCGGTCGTGTGCCTCGTCGATAAAGTCCAGGTTGGCTCGTATCAATGTGGAATTGTCTTCCTCGTTGAAGGACTTTACGCACGGACTGGGCAGTCCGATCTCAATAGGGATGACGGCTTCGGATCCAAAATAAGACTGAAGGGAGTTTCACCCGTCGGGGCTCTGGGGATCGTGTGGTAAGCCCATATCACACTGGGGAGCTCCTCCACCCATCGACCCTTGGATCCATCCAGTCTGGTCCTGAGCCCCCTGAAAATGGTGCGGTTCATGACCTCAGCCTCCCCATTGGTCTGGGGGTGGCCGATAGAGGTGAATCGATGGCGAATACCCAGCTCACTGCAGAAAGCCTTGAATGCTTCATTGTCGAACTGGCGACTGTTGTTCGTGATGAGAGTGTGAGGTAGGCCAAAGTGGCATATGATCGACTTCCAGAAAAAGGCTTTGACTTTACCTTCGGTGATCTTAGCCAACACCTCGACCTCAACCCACTTGGTGAAATAGTCGATGGCTATTAGCAGGAATCTCCGCTGTCCCGAGGCCGGGGGGAATGGTCCAAGGATGTCCATTCCCCACTGAGCGAAGGGCCAAGGGGCTGAGAGCGGGTTGAGCGGTGTAGACGATTGATGCTGGATATGTGCATGGTGCTAGCAGTCATCGCACTTCTGAACTAACTTGGTAGCATCCTCCCTCATGGTAAGCCAAAAGTATCCCTGCCGAAGGGCCTTCTGGGCCAGGGACCTGCCCTCTAGGTGATTTTCGCAGATACCTTCATGGATTTCTCTAAGGATGTAGTCAGCGTTGGTAGGTCCTACACATCTGAGCAAGGGGTAAGAGAATGACCTCCAATATAGACGTCCGTCTAGGAGGACGAATTTGGAAGCCCTCCACTTGAGCAGCTTGGCTTCATTGCGATCATCTGGGAGAGTGCCGTCAGTGAGATAGCGAACGTAGGCATCCATCCATGTAGGCTCTTGGGTGAGCAGGAGGACTTCCTCGCCATCCTCTATGCTGGGCCTTTCTAAGTACTCAACGTAGGTGTCTAAATGGGAGAGGATGTCGGCCTTGGCATTCTCACTCCGGGGAATATAATTGATACTGAAGTAAGCTAACGAGGAGACCAAGAACTAAACCTTGCCTAGGTATTGAGTCATAGCAGGGTCATGCGCTTCGTATTCTCCATTGATTTGCCCGGAGACGAGTTGCGAGTCGGTGAAAGCTCTGAGACGCCTTACTCCCAACTCCTGGGCTAGCCTTAATCCTGCCAGTAAAGCTTCATACTCGGTCTGGTTGTTGATGGCTTTGAATATAAACCGCAGGATGCATTCCACTCTCTCTCCACCCGGCCCGGCGAGAATAAGGCCGGCGCCGCTCCCTTGAGAGTTTGATGCGCCATCCACATGGAGGATCCAAGTTTCTCCATCATTGCTCGACTCAGGCTCGTGCTGCTCTATGGAAACCTCCCTGGTTTCCTCATCCATCCAAGTGCACTCAACCAGGAAATCGACAAGAACTTGGGACTTCAGAGCCGGTCGTGCTTAGAAGGAGAGGTCGAACTCCCCTAGCTTGATGGCCCACTTGGCGAGTCGGCCTAAGGTGTCCGGACGGGCCAGGATGGCTCGAAGAGGCTGGTCCGTCAGCACCACAATAGGATAGGCTTGAAAATATGGATGGAGACATCGAGCAAAGACGACCAGTGTGAAGATGATCTTTTCTGTCTTGGAGTACCTAACCTCCGCATCATGGAGCACCTTGCTCACGTAATAGACTGGCCTCTGGGTTCTGTCAGCATTGAAATGCACCAAGACTGAGCTAACAGCCTCCAAAGAAGCAGCTAGGTATAGGAAGAGACTTTCCCCATCTCTTGGCTTGGATAGGAGCGGAGGAGAAAACAGAAACGCCTTCAGGCCGTCGAAGGCTTTCTGGCAGTCGTCTGTCCACTCAAAGCTGTTTACCTTCCACAGGGCCTTAAAGAAGGGCAAGCATCTCTCGACCGATTTGGAGAGGAAACGACTTAGAGCCGCCACCCTCCCCGTTAGCCGATGTACCTCCTTCTTGCTGGATGGTGGCCTCATGTCGAGGATGGCGCTGATCTTCTCTGGATTCACCTCGATCCCTCGTTGAGTCACCATAAAGCCTAGGAACTTGCCTGCCGTGACTCCGAAGGTACATTTCTTGGGGTTCAGCTTGACCTGGAAGCGGCGGAGGTTGCTGAAAGTTTCCTCCAGATTGAAAACATGATCAGAAGCACGAATACTCTTGGTCAGCATGTCATCCACGTAGACTTCCATGTTCCGACCTAGCTAATCCTGAAACACCCTGTTCATCAATCTTTGGTAGGTCACCCCCGCGTTCTTGAGACCGAAAGGCATCACTTTGTAGCAATAAATCCCCTTTTCTATCACAAAGGATATGTGCTCTTCATCACTGGGGTCCATCCTTATCTGATTATATCCGGAGAAGGCGTCCATAAAGCTGAAAAGCTCGTGGTTGGAGGTGGAATCCACCAGTTGGTCAATCCTTGGCAGAGGAAAACTATCTTTCAAACATGCCTTGTTGAGGTCGGTGAAATCGATGCAGATTCTCTAGCTCCCATTTGCCTTCCGTACCATGACCATATTGGCCAGCTAGCTAGGATAATGCGCTTCTCGGATGTGGCCGGCACTAAGCAATTTGCTGATCTCCTCATCGATGGCCTTTTGCTGCTCGGGAGCAAAACTCCTCTTCTTCTGGCGGATCGGACAGTGCTTCGGATCGATGTTGAGCTTGTGGGTGATTACTTTTGGAGGGATACCGGGCATGTCAGATGCCGACCAAGCAAAAACATCTGAGTTGGCTCGCAAGAAGGTTAGAAGGTGATCATGATCCTCCGGGGGAAGGAGTCCGCCGATGCGCACGGTCCTCGCCGGATCGTCCCTGAGGGGAAAGGCCGGGAGGTGCTCGGCCGGCTCCCCTCCCCTGTCTGACTCCCTGGGGTCCAGGGCTTCTGGGACCGGCTTGGCCTCCAAGGGGCTTGACGCCGTGTGATAGCAGGGTAGAACTGAGCCGATCTCACCCTTCATCTCCCCAACTCCTCCGCTAGTAGGGAACTGCACCAAAAGGCGTCGGGTGGAGATAACCGCATCCAATAAATTTAAGCCTGGGTGCCTAAGAATGGCGTTGTATGCCAAGGGGATCCGCACAACCAAGAACTTCATGATCATTGTGCTTTGGCATGGTGGTGTCCCCACTGTCACAAGCAAGGATATCTCACCCTCAACCCTTACCGAATCTCCGGTGAATCCGACCAAAGGGGTTGCCACAAGCTGAAGAGAGTCTAGAGACAATCCCATTCGAACAAAAGCGTCATAAGTAAGGATGTCAGCTGAGCTGCCACTATCAACCAATATCCTTTTTACAAGGTGCTTGGCTATCGTCATGGAGACGGCTATGCCTTCATTGTTTACATTCTCAAAATTCACCGGTCCCCCCCCCCGAGAACTACATTACCCGGCGCCTCTTCCCCTCTCGGTCGCTTAGATGCGAAAGCCGCTCCCTAGGACACCATTCCAACTGTCCGCTCCGTGGGGGTGTTGTCGATAGCGGCCTGAGCAGATGGGGGTCCCATGAGTGCCGGCAGCGGTTATGGCCCCTTCTGGACATATTTGCCGAGGTAGCCCCGCTGGATGAGTTCCTCGATGGCCCACTTTAGGCTATAGCAGCTGTCAGTGTCATGGCCGTAATCCCGATGGAATCGACAGTAATGGCTCTTGTCGCGGGGAGGACCTTTCTTCATAGGAGGAGGGCGCTGGAGATAAGGCTCGCCCTCGATTTCTATCAGGATATAGGATCGAGGGGCGAGGAGAGGCGTGAGCTTGCTCTCGTCAGGGACACGGCTTTGACACTTGTTGTCGGGTCGGCGAGGCCAGTCAGGCCGCCGATGGTGAGAGGGCCTGCTCGGCTCAGGGCGATCAGGCTTGCGGTTGGAGTTCCTTGATGATTCCCGGTGGGTGAGGTCGGCCTTATCCGCGCGGATGTACTTCTGAGCTCGAAGGAGAAGGTCGGAGTAGGAACCCGAGGGCTTCTTATCCAGAGAAAAGGTGAAGCGGGATGGGAGGAGTCCCCGCTTCAGTGCTAGTGTAGCCACCGCATCGTCCAGATGGTAGACTTTAAGGGCGGCGGTTTTGAACCGGGACACGAAGTCCCATAGCAATTCTCCCTTCTTCTGGCGCATAGAGAAGAGGCTGTCTGCAACCCTCAAGATTCACTAGCAAGCATCAAAATATGCCAGGAAGGCCTTTTCCAGCTCCCGGAAGGAGTCGATGCTATGGGGGGACAAGCGCGAGTGTCATGCGCGAGCAACCTTCCGCAGAGTAGCAGGGAAAGCTTTGTAAAGAAGGGCATCTGACGCACCCTGGACCTGCTTCATGGCCTTGTAGCTCTCGAGGTGGTCAAGAGGATCCGTCGTGCCATCGTACGGATCTATCTGGGAGAATCGGAATCTAGAGGGGATAGGTTCCTCTAGTATTCGGCGAGTATAAGGAGGACGGGTGTCATACTCCTCCTCCGGTTGGTTGTTGATTTTCCTGGCGAGCTCGTCTAGTCATCGGTTATACTTGTCCAAGCGCTCCTCCGCCTAGCGGTTGATTGTTGGGGCCCTCCGAGATGGCTCGAAGGATGAAGAAGAGGAAGATGAAGAAGAAGGAGAAGGATGCGGAAGATGGGATTTCCGCTTTGACTCCTCTTGGTGGGGTGGCTCCAGAGGAAACTTGCTCGAGCCACAATATGAAGATCACGGTCGCTTGAGGGACTCACGGCGAGGCTTCCTTGGAGAAGCTTGGCGACGACCGGTCTCTCACTGAGGAGAACCTCCCCTTGCATATTGTTGACTTACATGGGGAGCGGTCTGATGATGGGTGGCCACGGACTGCTGCTGCTGAAGTCCGTGGACCATGGCGGTAAGGGTCTGAACTTGTCGAGTGAGGGTTGCCAGCTGCTCCGCAGCCGAGGCAATCGCTTCTGGTTGAGGGTGAATGATGGGAGGATCAGCGATAGGTAAGTTGGTCTCCTGCAACTTAGTCGGGGGAAAATGCCCCCCGGGGTGGCTGACTGAGGCATCCTGAGCTCGTGTCATTACCATTGTTGGGAGAGGGAGAGAAAAGAGAAGTATACTGTAGGGTTTGGGCCTTCTTTTCTTGCCTTGCCCCCCTACCTGGAGCGCCAATCTGATGATGCCTGTTCACTGGTCTTGAACATCGGGAGAAGAGAGCCACTTAATCCGCCGTCCTGCGCCTGATCGAGTGGCCTGCAAAAAGTCCCAGGACCGGAGGAGTGCTCCAGTGGGGACCCTCCGATGCTCAAGTCAGTAACCTGGGTCACAGCTGAGGGAGAGCTCAAACGAGCTCTGGGAGAAGAATGAGATCTCCGAAAGAGAGGAATCCCCTTCTGGGTATTAGGGTAGCGAGTGTATGAGTTTATGTACCTTGTTTCTGAGTGGACTTACCATTTTATAGGGGGTTGACACCTACACGACCACGTGGAGTTCCGTAAGAAAAGAATATCCGCGAGGTTCATGGGGTTGCATGAATTTGGGTTGGTCTATGGGTTCTGTCCCATCAGAGAGGGGAAAACAGCGGTTGGTGGGCTACGTCCCATCAGTCAGCAGGGCTAACAGATAGTTAGGCCTTGTCCCATCAGCTGTGTGGCCAGTGGGTAGTTGGGCCTGGGGATGCCAGGCGGCGCGCATCAGAAGGACGGCGGTGTGGACTACCAGGACCGTTCTGGGATCGACTTGGGGCAGCCTCGACCCTCATGAGGGCGCCGAGGCCGAGCAGGACTGGCTCGACTGACCTGCAAATGCCGGGGCGGTGCCAGCCCGGAAAGGCCGGGGCCGACTTGGCCGACTTGGAGATGCCAGGGCCGAGCGAGACCGACCAGGAAAGATCAAGACCGACTCGACCGACTTGGAGATGCCGGGGCCAAGCGGGGCCGACCAGGAAAGGTCGGGGCCCACTCGGCCGACTTGGAGATGCCGGGGCCGAGCGGGGCCGACCAGGAAAGGTCGGGGCTGATTTGGCCTACTTAGAGATGCCAGGGCCGAGCGGGGCCGACCAGAAAAGGTCGGGGCCAACTTAGCCGACTTGGAGATGCCGGGGCCGAGCAGGGCCGACTAGGAAAGGTCGGGACCGACTCGGCCGATGTGGAGATGCCGGGGCCGAGCGGGGCCGACCAGGAAAGGTCAGGGCCAACTCGGTCGACTTGGAGATGCCGGGGCCAAGCGGGGTCGATCAGGAAAGTTCGGGGCTGACTTAGCCGACTTGGAGATGCCGGGGCCGAGTGGGGCCGACCAGGAAAGGTCGGGGCCAACTTGGCCGACTTAGAGATGCCGGGACGGGGCCGTCTTAGAATTTTAATTTTGCCATAATTGCCCTCATGGCTACGTCAGCCTCATCTAAGCAAAATAAGAAATAAAGGCTGAACATTTGGCCTACCTAGTGGTTGCTTGGTCCTCAATGGCGGTGATCGACGATGGCTAGCAGTACTCCAAACTCCGGCAAGCCTTCCTACATTTCCAATTAAACCAGATCAACTTCCTTGTAATCTAATTTGTCGGTGCCGTTCCAAACTCCGGTAAAGTCCGGTGATGTCCGGGTACTAAAAGATGAGAATGGAGAAGGATAAGGAGAAGAAGAAGAAGAAGAAAAACCGATTCTAATTTGAACCCCATCATTGCATTATGAGTTAGTTAGGATCAATGTGATCTAAGATTGCTAATAGAGAAAAGAAGTGTTTGTTGGAATGCAGAAGAGAATCAAGCTAGCTCTAGAAATTTAACTGCTGAGTTTAGTTTATATTTAATTAGTTTGCTTTAATTTAAATCGGTTCAGTTAAACCGGTTTAAGCATCTCATTTATATTGTTAAACATATGAACTGGGGCTTAGTGAAGATCTAGTCGTACTTGCTATTAGTTTGCAATTTTTTTTTTGTGTGGAGAACTGGACTCTGCTACATGAAGAACTGGCTTCATATTCAGTCATCCTTAGATTCATAATTCATACAAATCCTAAAGTGACTTTATTATTTTTTTTATCTTTAAAATTTGTGATCTGTATGAATCACAGAATGACAAGAACAATCAGATCTAAGCTTTGCTGCATTCCGGTGTAATCAAGACTAACTCTTTTTTTTATGCTTTCATAGTACTTGGCGTTTGGTGAATTTACCATGGAACTTGATTGGATGATCAGCATTAATTGTTGTGGATGTTAGGAAATCACTTTCATCTTTTTGGTATCCTCCAGGATAAAGGGGGAGAAACCTGGAGAGGTCATTTATCTAATGCTTCATAATAAACTTGTGAGAGGTGAATAAAGAAATTGAGGTTATCCTGACCAGAAAACAACCATGATGCCTTGATGATCACAGCAGGAAAGCTAGAAATCTCATTATCTGCAGTGGTGTATGTATGGAGAGATCAGAGTTGCTTGAAAACCCTAGGATGCAGCAAGAAACAACCATCTTCCATCACAGGTGAATTGGGTGATGTGCAAGATTTCTCGCAATAGGGATTAATGGTGTCGGGGATAGCAGGAATAAGCAACCAAGAATATGCTTCAAGAGCAAGATACTTGCCAAACCAATGCTGAAAATTCTTAACATAATCTGATGCTGTCTTAATTGACGCACCAATCTAAAGGTAAATGAAAAATGCCCCTTTGAGAACAAGAAATTATATGACAAATCGGATACCAACTGAATCCCTGATCAAGCTTCAATTACAAATTCGTGCTCTAAATCTTCCACCGTCAAGACATGAACTCCCAATGGCAGTATCCTTTGGCCTTCTTCATTCACTGTGCCGAGATGCTTGCAGGGTTCCACCATAATCCTAGCTTCAGTAGCTTTGCCAGCTTCTGTATGCACACGCGTGAAACCAACCAACTGTACCAGAGGGGAGCCTTTGATGTTTGCTCTTGATCTTGAGAACAATAGGACAGTGTGGCTCCCATCCATATTGCCATTATTAACCACAGAAATCTGTACATGAAATCTTAAAGCCTTGCAAGATGAGATCCCATTAATGTGGAAGTAGTCTAGTCCATCTTTCCTGGCATATTGGGGTTTCTTACTGATATGAGCTTCAGCTGATGAACTTAGCACACTAATTTTCTCAGGCACTGACGAGAACTTATATGAGTAGCTTGAATAACTCAGACCATATCCAAATCCATAAACCACCTCTCCGGTATAAAATCGATAGGTTCGTCCAGGGTATCCTCGCGAGGGATCAGGCCTCATATGCATATCATTCATTGGCACATTGGTGAAGGACTCAGGGTACCAAGTCACCGGCAACCGTCCCCCTGTTCTAGTACACAATAACATCAATTGACATTGTAAGAACTTCATAGCATTCAACAATAGTCCAACTACTTGCCTGGATTGAATTCTCCAAAGAGAGCTTCTGCAACTGCTTGGCCACCAACTTCACCTGGGTATCCAATCCATAGAATGCTTGCAATCCATGGATTGTCTTTTGCAAAGGAAATGTCAACAGGCCCGCCACCTGTAAGGACCAGTACCAGTGGTTGCTTGCTCACCTTGGCGATAGCGTTTACGAGATCCATTTGTTTTCCAGGCAGCAGTAGGCTAACCCGATCGAGATCTTCAGTCTCTTCTGTTAGGTTCAGTCCAGCAACCATGACCACTATGTCTGCTTCCCTAGCAACAGCAACAGCTGCATCGAATCCATCCTTAGAGTTGCAGGGTACATCAATGCAACCAGCAGCAAATGATGTTCTTGGCACATAAGCTTGGAGACCCTCAAACAAGCTCGTTGGGCGGCATGGGATGCCTGAGGATCACAAGAACCATGTTAGTGCATTTCAATCAAAACAATACAATGAAGATCAACAAATCAAATGGCACAGCTTTTACCTGTGTAATCACCCAAAATGTTTGAGTTATTACCAGCAGGACCGATTATAGCCAAGGAGCTGACCTTATCATTTCTAAGTGGCAAAAAGCTTCTATCATTCTTCAGAAGTACAATGCCCTGTCTTGCAGCATCTAGCGCAAGCTCCCTGTTCTCCTTGGCACATACCTCGCTAGGTCCAAGATTCCCAAACTGCTGATTAGCTGGGTTTCCATCAAAGAGCCCAAGGCGAAGCTGAACAGAGAACAAATTAAGCAATGCTCGGTCGATGTCTTCTTCTTGAACCTTTCCTGCCTTAACCGCATTGCTAGTGTACCGAAGTAGATAGGTTCCACAGTTGATATCCATTCCTTCCAAAGAGAGAGCAAACAAGTCCACAAACTTTAGAAAACATGTCATAAAATTCTTTCAGCCAATGCAAGCAAGGAATTTCTCAGGCCCGCACACTGATATTCACCTGCTTTCAATACATCAGCAATCGAATCTTCAGGAGAACTTGTGTACATTTGATTCTCATAAATTATCGCAACAGCATCGCAATCGGATGTAATATAGCTGCATCCAAATTTAATATATAGAAGTCCATATAGAAAAGGGCCCTACAATACTATCAAATATTTGTTGTGCATTAACAAAGAGCCTAAGAATTATGGTAGACGGAGTGAGTGATGATCGCATACCCCTCAAATCCCCACTCTTTTCGAGCTTTCTGAAGGAGATCACCCCGAGCGCAAGCAGGAACACCATCGACCTGATTATAAGAGCACATCAAGCAGCTGGCATGGCCTTCCTGAATGCAGCTCTGGAATGGTGGCTGGAATGTGTCCTCCATGTCTTGCTTCGTCACCTGATGATGCACAAGAGTAGCTTTGAATTCGATCAGGAAGTCGAAGAATTGGCAGCAAATTCTAATCGAAAACAGTCTTCTCACCAACCATAGCATTGAAAGTATATCTGGCGAAGTCCTTCCACTTCTCCAAATCATAAGCAGTGTAGTGCTTGCAGCAGGCCGAAAGCATCATCTTTCCGTCCGATCCCTTTCCAGTTCTATCTTCGTCATCGGCGTCATGCTCCCCTTGAAACCCTTTGACGTATTCGATGGCGTAGGCGGAGGTGAGCATGGGGTCCTCGCCGGGGGTCTCCTGGCCGCGGCCCACCGGGGGTCGCGGAAGATGTTGATGTTGGGCGCCCAGAAGGTGAGGCCGGCCTGGCCGACGTTGTACATGGCGCGGGCCTCGACGGCGATGGCCTTGGCGAGGGCGCGCCAGAGGGTGCGGTTGAAGGCGGCGGCGGAGAGGATGACCTGGGGGAAGGCGGTGGCGGAGCGGACGGTGCCGTTGAAGACGACGCCGGGGCCGTTGGGGGCGAGGCCGTGGAGGGACTCGGACCACCACTGGAAGGGCGGGAGGCCGAGGCGGGGGACGGCAGCGGCGCTGTTGGAGAGCTGGTTGATCTTCTCATCGAGGGTCAGGAGGGAGATGAGGGAGCGCGCGCGGGCGGCGACGGGGAGGGAGGGGTTGCAGAAGGGGTAGTCGTCGTAAGGGTGGTCGCACGGGTACGGGCGCAGGCCGGCGGCGGCGGCAAATCCTGAGTGGGAGAGGGAGAGGAGGAGTACGAGGAGGAGGAAGAGATGGAAACATCTCAGCGGCTGGGACAGCTGACGCCGGGAGAGAGCTGTCATTTTGTTGCCGAGAGCTGGAGGGCCGCCGTTGGATGGATTTTGTGCGGTTTTATTGCTTGCGACTTGCGATCTGCGAGCCCTTCCTATGATCTTGCGTCATTACTATATTTATTATATACTTCTAAAATAATATCAAATCTAATTTTTCTTGTACTAAATTTGTTCTATAACAAATTGTAGGTAGTAGGTAGGGGAGTTGTCATTCAGCTAAGATGCTAAACATATCTAATGGACAAGAATTGACGAAGATATAGTTTGATGATCGTTGTCACTTAATGGGAACCTTTACCACCGTTTTGTAAGGTGGTCACAGGGATTGATAGCTTCTTAGTCATTTCTAATATAGTGTTTAATAGAAAAAAATTATAGTATTTAAAATAGTTTTTATTTTTAAAAATTATAATTATAAAGAATAAATAAAAAAAAGTTAATCAAAGAAGATAATATTTTTGAAAAATAAAGAAATATATGCAGCTATTTTTTTTAGAACAAAACTGTTATTAAAAAATAAAATAAAAAACTAATTATTCGCTCAGCTATTTTCTAAATAAACTGTACCTATATACTTATTAAGAGATAGTATTTTTTATATTAAATGCTATTTGAATAAATGCACATGATAGAGTTTTTTAAGAGAATATTTCTAGAGATATTCCTGGCTATCTCATTGACCATATCAAATGCAAAAAAATAAATTTAAAATAACTTTTTGTTATTCTCTCTGATTATATTTGATTGATGGGATAAGAGAAGTTATTTTTCAAAAATTTATTGTTAAACCCCAAACTATCCTTACAATTTCTAGTACAACAATTGATTCGGATCGTTTAATTTCAGATCAAACAGTGCATATCAACCCGAATCATGCAAGCCATTCTCCCAAATACTTTCAATCGCAATTAGAACGTAAAGGCCGGTGATTTTGCAGTTGAAGCATTCATACAAGATCTTATTCAAACGCATAAAAAATCAGAAATGAAATAAAGAATTCAGTTAAACAGTATTTATAATCAATGGTCAAATTTCTGAACTAAATTGTTCATAGTTACAAGTTATATGCATACCATCCAAGATTCAACTTCAACCTTACAATGATAAGTTGATTGGGGATGGCTCCTCTGCTGATATTCTCCACTCAGATCTACCTCTATCTAGGTGGCCTTCCTTTTTCAGCACCGATATTGATAGTTTGAGGACTGTCAGTGATCTCATTGACCATAGCTCCTCGAAGTGACACACCTCCAATGTCACTCGCCTTTTTGGGTTTGATCTTGCATGCAGGATCTTTTCTATTCCTATCACGAGAGACCGTTCCCTGGATACTAGGATTTGGAGGACTTCATGCTTACTCTGTGCTCCGATCCGTGATCTTGTTCAGATATTCAGGCCTGATTCTGAGCATACGATTGATGCAGCTTGGATTTGGCGGCTTCCTGTCCACCCTAGGGTTCAAATCTTTTTATGGAAGCTTGCCTGGGATCGGCTTCCGACTTTCATGACTCTCCGCAGCAGGGGTATGCGAATTTCTCCCTTATGCCCGGTATGTGGTCTTCAGGATGAGACGACAAACCATGCCATCCTCCTTTGTCCTCGTGCTCGATTGATCTGGCAGGCTTTGGGAGACATCTCATGGGAGGGACTCTCGAGAGCTTTCTTTTTGCACTTACTCCGTCAGGTTGGCCTCAGCAACACGTTGGGGAGAAGAGGAGCTTCTTGGGCGTACACAGCTTATCAGATATGGTTATCTAGGAATCTTCTCGTCTTTGAGGATGAGCTCCCTCCCATTGACAGAGTTCTTAGGTGGGCGATGGCATTGGCGGCTGAGTATTGGCAGTATGACTCTCCCCACTGATCTGATAGACCCGGCATCTGGGGCTCCTCTACTACCACGGTAGCGAACCGTTCTACAGTTTTTATCTATTGGGAACCCCCACCTTTGGGTTTTGTCAAGGTCAATTTTGATGGGAGTGTCAGAGGGAGGATGGTTGGTGCGGGATTTGTTATCCGGGATCCTGATGGCTTGATGTCTGCTGCTGGTAGGCGGACTTATTAATACCTCTGTCCCACGGACAGAACTATATGCGGCTTGGGCAGGCATCACTTATGCTATTGGTAGCCTTGGAGCTCGACGACTAAATATTGAGGGTGATTCTGCTACAGTCATTAATTGCATCAGACCGAATGCTGAGGACCGTTCTCCAATCAATCCTCTTATCCACGATGTCAGATCAGCACTCCAGCTGGTTGATGAGGTTTACTGCCGTCATGTTTGTAGAGAAGCCAATTCCGTTGCTGATTGGATGGCTTCATCCGTTGCCCATCATATGGGAATCTGGTCTTGGACCACTGGAGATTTCTGTCCTTCTGTTTTACTTTTGATTTTACTTTCTGATATCATGGTTTGACTCATACCCGAGTGGTATGATCGCCCGTCTGTACCAAAAAAAATAAAAAATAAAAAGATAAGTTGATTGATGCAGTTGGACAACTCAAGTTTCAAAGTAGTTCAGCTATCATTTTTTTATATTATTTTTGAAAATAAAGCTCTAATCTACACAATCAATCTAGATTATTGCCCAGGGACAATAACAGGATTCAAACAAGATTATTGTCCAGGAACAAGATCGAATGTCATAATTTATTATTATTATTATTATTATTATTATTATTTGAAAAAAAAAAACAATGAACTGAAAATGTGAGCACAGAGTTTCTGTGCATAGCTTAAAAATCATCAGCTGCCCTTATTAAGCATGCGAGCATCCCCAGTACGGTAAGTTGGTAACTCCTAGATTTACACATCTGGAAAAAGCCGCAGAGAGATGCCTGGCAGATAACATTCATGGCAATCATGGGTGACAAATAGCATCTAATTAAAGTCGGGACAATAAGAAAGAAAAATGGAAGCAGACAAGGATAACAAGAGATGATCATCATATCCAGCAATGCTGCTATAAATTTCAAAGTAAAGTTTTATTTTAAAAAGGACAGGCATCATACACATAAAGAAGATATACCCATAAACACCAATAAGAGTTGCAACAGTTTGGATGTTTCACAGGTTTCCACCTACACATTATTACCCAACATCTATGACTCCAAAGCCTGGTTAATGTCAGCAAGATCAAACTATGGACACTGATGACGTCAAATCATCTTCCTTAAATGTCGGGGAAGACAGACGTCCTTCTCCTCGAAGTCCTGCAAGAAAAGTCCCCGGGGACCGATGGCGCCGGTGGGAACCCTCCGACGATCAAGTTAGTCACTTGGGCTCAGACAGAGAACCGCTCCAGCGAAGAAGAGCTGAGGCGGTTAGGGTTTTTTGCTGGGAGGAAGAAAGCTCAGAAAAACCAGAGTTCAGATCCCACTTACAGTGCGAGCACGTGCCTTTATACCTGTCCGAATACCCTAGCTTACAGCTCTAGGAGATCACCATCGTGTCATCGCTGCGCGTGCCGGAGATGTCCCGTACCGCTTGCTGGCGTGATATCATACGTGTCCAGTAGCTGTGAAGGCGTTCAGTGCACGCCGCCGGTTGATATGACCGGGCACCATTGCAAGCGGTAGCGAATCGTACGCCGTAGCGAGGCATGGCGATGCACAGGGACATGCAACGCGCCAAACACCGTTATGAGGCATGGCCCTCCATAACGGGGTGCAATCACGGGAGTACCGAGTCGTACGCCGCGGCGAGGCATGGTCATGCACTGAGAATCATGTGTGAGCACCGTGCAACCTGTAGTTGTCGTTTTCCTTGGCAGTTGAGTTGCATGCTGATCACTGGTGGCCCCACCCAGTGGCTCCGAGGAGGTCCGAGGGTGGGGGAATGCTGATGCACCCCGACCCCGAGGGGGTCCCGGGGTCAAGGACTGGTGGCCCCACCCAGCGACCCCGAGGGGGTCCCGGGGGTGGGGGAATGCTGATGCACCCCGACCCCGAGGGGGTCCCGGGGTCAAGGACTGATGGCCCCACCCAGCGACCCGAGGGGGTCCCGGGGGTGGGGGAATGCTGATGCACCCCGACCCCGAGGGGGTCCCGGGTCAAGGACTGATGGCCCCACCCAGCGACCCCGAGGGGGTCCCGGGGTGGGGGAATGCTGATGCACCCCGACCCTGAGGGGGTCCCGGGGTCAAGGACTGGTGGCCCCACCCAGCGACCCCGAGGGGGTCCCGGGGGTGGGGGAATGCTGATGCACCCCGACCCCGAGGGGGTCCCGGGGTCAAGGACTGGTGGCCCCACCCAGCGACCCCGAGGGGGTCCCGGGGGTGGGGGAATGCTGATGCACCCCGACCCCGAGGGGGTCCTGGGGTCAAGGACTACCGTTACCTTCTATTTTGATGACGCGGGATCAGTCATATCAGATGCCCCCTCGCCCCTGGGGCGAAGCGGGTCCCACTGCTGAGGCTCAAGGGGCGTTCTCCATGTGGCTGATCCCCGTCCTTGTCTTTTATGCGGACAGTGCGGGGAATGTAAGGAGGCGGCCTTCCGTACACTGCCTACCGCGATCGCCCTCGAGAGTGAGGACTGGCTCTTCGGGGCTCGCGCGAAAAGCCGCATCATCATTTCCTTCCATTACGGCGACGTCAGCGGGGTCCTACCACTGGCTGGGGGCATGCCGCACCACGCGCCGGGGCACTCCTCGAGGCAAGCCAGCGTATGGCAAGGAGCCACGTGGCCGACGAGACATGGCGGGACGTTTTGAAAGCCCGATAAAGCTAGGTGAGGGGGGGTGAACTGGCGCCATACCGCCTTTGCCATCGTCTCTTCCTCGCTTGCTCCCCAACTTCCTTTGCAACCTGCGAGCCTGCGCTTGGTTCCTTTCCCCCCTCCAGGTCAGCTTTTCCCCTCTTAGACTTACCTCTTCGCTTATGAGTTCCCCCTCCTGGACCTCGGAGGACAGTTCTGAGAACCGTCCTCCCTCTGTGAGCCGTCATATCTCTCCTACCCCCTCTCCCCCAATTGAGTGGTCCTCTGATTCAAAGGACCGCGTTCCTCTGGCCGGCGACGGGTTACCGGTGGAGCCCCATCGAGGGGCCGCCGGCCGGAGGCCGGTGCCTCCTCGAGGGCGGAGGAGTCCCCAGAGGGGATGGCCTCCACAATGACACGGTTGGACCTGGAGAGAATCCGGGCCCGCTATAGGATTCCGCGGGAGGTTAAGTTATTCCCGCCAACCCCCGACGACAGGGTCATCTCCTCCCGACCCGGTCGGGTGGCTCTTTACGAGATCTGCTTACAGGCAGGTCTCTGCCCTCCCTTTCCCCCCTTCTTCGTCAATCTCCTTGACTTCTATTCTTTGACCCCTTCCCAATTAGTTCCAAACTCTTACCGTGTCGTTAGCGCTTTCGTCATTCTCTGTCACCACCTAAACGTCACCCTCGAATCAGCCTGTTCCGATCTTTTTACTCCCTCCGAGCCCAAAAGGGTTGGTGGCTGTTTCAGCCCCGACCCAATAGGGTCCTAAAGCTCTTCTCCCTTCGTCGATTAAGGGATGGAAATTCCGCTTTTTCTTCGCCAATGTCGATCAAGTCCGGCCCCAGTGGGGAGACCCCGACCTCCGGGGGAATGCTGTTGCGATCCAGCCTGGGGACCGGGAGGCATTGGGATTACTGCTAACCGCTGTGATTCCCGATACACTCTGCTACTATCGGAGGACAACCTGGAGTCGGCGGGCCTCATCTCCCACCGGGGTAAGCGTTCTCCACCCTTAGCCAAAAAACTCCGCTCCTTTTCCCTTCTCCTCCTTTTTTTTTTTTTTACTTTGTTCTGAAAACCCAATTTATGCCATGCAGCAATGAAGATACCGGCGGCAAAACTGTTGAGAGCCGCCTCCAAGAAAAGGGCCCGGGAAGGACCATCCGGAGGTCAGCAGGCCCCAGCCCCGAAGCGCCCGATGGTCCGTGCCTCCTCTCCGGCACAAGTCTCCCCACCCCCGGCCCCGCAAAATGTCCCAGTTATCCCGGAGGTCGACCTCACAGTCGACACTCCACCAGAGGTGGGAACGACCGCGGGAGCTGCCGCTGAAGAGCCAGTCGCGAGGGAGTCCATATCGACCGAAGAGCTCCCGGCTCCTGGGGGATCGACCCCACCAGATGCCACCAGGACTGGGGTGAGGGACCATCTGGCCCCACGAATCCACCCTCCGAGGGGTCTCCCAGAGGTGGCCCGCGCAAGGAACCGGGGATAGCCGAGACGACGGAGGGAGGCGAGGATGAGCCTGGGCCGCCCGAAACTCCCTGGATGATGGCCGCTGGGCTGAGCGAGTCCTGGGCCCAACCTTTGATCCTAGGATCATTGAGGACCTCAGCCACCAGAGAGCGGGCGCGTTCTTTCGGGACTCCTATGCCGCGTCGTCAGGGTAAGCGATCTTCTTTCCCCTTACCCCTTGTTTTACATATACATTTTACTTCGCTGACCTGGGGCTTACACGTGCAGATCGCGCACTCCCTAAAGGCCGCCAGGGAGGTAATTCATGGAGAGAAAATTCTTCTGCGGGAGACACAGAAAGAGGTTGAGGAGGCCCAGCGCCATGCGGAGGCGGCCGAGAAGGCGCTGGAGTCGGTCAAAGACACCTGTGCGAGCGAGGTGAAGGCCGCCAAGAGCCGGGCGGAGATTGAAGCCGACCGTGCGCGCGCAGCGCTCTCTCAAATGACGGAGGCTGTGAGCGCTGTCATGGCCAGAGACATGCACATCTCTGAGTTAACCTCAGCTCTCCAGGAGGCTGAAAATCGAGCGGGTGCGGCGGCGGAAGAGGCAAGAGCGGCGAGGGAGGAAACCTGCCGGTGCGAGGAGGAGGTAAGCCGTGCTCAGGAGGCTGAAAGGATCGCGGCGGAAGCCCTTGCCGCAGAGAAAACCCGAGCTGCCGGGCTCATAGAGGAATACAAGGCGTCCGGGCGCTTCGCAGACGACTTGGCCGAAGCTTCGGCAGCTGTATTTCTTGACGGGTTCCAGCACGGCAAAGAGAAGGTGGCCAGAGACCTGAACTTCCCCCGGGCCCTGGAGGTTGAACTGGAGCGGTTGTCAGACTTGGCCCCTTCTGATGATGAGCCCGCACCGGCAGAGCCGTGAGCTCGCACTTGTAATTTTGCCCCCTCTTTTTTTTTTTTTTTTTTTTTAAGCCCGACAACGTCGGCATTTTGTAATCCCTTTCAATCAATGAAAATACTCTTCAAAATGCCTTCTGAATTGTCACTGACTTCATCGATTGATATGTAGCCTTATCGCCCCATTAGTTCTGATAGTTTCGGGGGCAACTCCCCACCCGAACCAGTCCGTCCTAGCTGCTTAAACCCGAAAGTTTAGAGCCAGGAGGGTTGAATTCTCGGAGCGGGAACACCGCCGGTTGGAGGTTAGGTAGGTAGGCTCCTGGGGCTATCGGCGCAATGCCCTGACCAGCGGGGCTATGCTGTCGGGTGTCGGGTCTTGGTTGTGAAGAGCCGGTGGTGCACCGCTCCGCCAGCGGCTCACTGGGCTTTATGCCTGGCTAGTGCAGGGCTTTGAGTGCCGACGGGGTGCCGGGCTTTTGTTGTTGAGAGCCAGTGGCACACTGCTCTGCCAGTGGTACACTGGGCTTTATGCCTGGCTAGTGCAGGGCTTTGAGTGCCGACGGGGTGCCGGGCTTTTGTTGTTGAGAGCCAGTGGCACACTGCTCTGCCAGTGGTACACTGGGCTTTATGCCTGGCTAGTGCAGGGCTTTTGTTGTTGAGAGCCAGTGGCACACTGCTCTGCCAGTGTACACTGGGCTTTATGCCTGGCTAGTGCAGGGCTTTTGTTGTTGAGAGCCAGTGGCACACTGCTCTGCCAGTGGTACACTGGGCTTTATGCCTGGCTAGTGCAGGGCTTTGAGTGCCGACGGGGTGCCGGGCTTTTGTTGTTGAGAGCCAGTGGCACACTGCTCTGCCAGTGGTACACTGGGCTTTATGCCTGGCTAGTGCAGGGCTTTGAGTGCCGACGGGGTGCCGGGCTTTTGTTGTTGAGAGCCAGTGGCACACTGCTCTGCCAGTGGTACACTGGGCTTTATGCCTGGCTAGTGCAGGGCTTTGAGTGCCGACGGGGTGCCGGGCTTTTGTTGTTGAGAGCCAGTGGCACACTGCTCTGCCAGTGGTACACTGGGCTTTATGCCTGGCTAGTGCAGGGCTTTGAGTGCCGACGGGGTGCCGGGCTTTTGTTGTTGAGAGCCAGTGGCACACTGCTCTGCCAGTGGTACACTGGGCTTTATGCCTGGCTAGTGCAGGGCTTTGAGTGCCGACGGGGTGCCGGGCTTTTGTTGTTGAGAGCCAGTGGCACACTGCTCTGCCAGTGGTACACTGGGCTTTATGCCTGGCTAGTGCAGGGCTTTTGTTGTTGAGAGCCAGTGGCACACTGCTCTGCCAGTGGTACACTGGGCTTTATGCCTGGCTAGTGCAGGGCTTTTGTTGTTGAGAGCCAGTGGCACACTGCTCTGCCAGTGGTACACTGGGCTTTATGCCTGGCTAGTGCAGGGCTTTGAGTGCCGACGGGGTGCCGGGCTTTTGTGTGAAGATTTAGTAGCTAAAATGAATCTTGTTAATATTGAACAAGGGGCGAAAACCCAAGTGAATACAGGATGATACTTAACATGAAAGAGGAATACATTACTGATAATACCGACGGAGGTTATCCGCATTCCACGTCCTAGGGAGTGGCGTCCCATCAAGTTCTTCAATTTTATAAGCTCCGTGGCGGAGCGTCTCGGTGATCCGGTAAGGCCCCTCCCAGTTTGGGGCTAACTTGCCTCCCTCAGCTGGCTTCGAGACCTCGGCCCGTCGAAGGACCAGGTCTCCCGGCAGGAACGTCCGGGGGCGCACGCGAGCGTTGTAGTATTTCGCGGCCCGTTGTCGGTAGGCTGCCATTCGAAGCCGCGCCCGATCTCGCACCTCCTCCACCAGGTCGAGGTTGGCTCGCAGTTGGTCAGGGTTACCTTCCTCGCTATAGGCTTCCACCCGGGGGCTGGGTGCACCGATCTCCACAGGAATAACAGCTTCAGAGCCAAAGACTAAGCTGAACGGCGTTTCACCAGTGGGGGCTCGCGGCGTTGTATGATAGGCCCATAGCACGTTGGGGAGCTCCTCCACCCATCGCCCCTTGCAGCCATCTAGTCGAGATCTCAGCCCCTGGAGAATGATCCGGTTAGTCACTTCAGCTGCCCCGTTGGTTTGAGGATGCCCGACGGAAGTGAACCTCTGACAGATACCCAGCTCGGAGCAGAACTCCCGGAAAGGCGCATTGTCAAACTGCCGGCCATTATCAGTGACTAGTGTGCGCGGCAGTCCGAACCGACATATGATTGACTTCCAGAAGAAAGATCTCACTTTGCTTTCGGTAATCTTGGCCAGAGCCTCGGCTTCAACCCACTTGGTGAAGTGATCCACCGCTACCAAGAGGAACTTCCGCTGCCCAGAGGCCGGGGGAAATGGCCCTAAGATATCCATGCCCCACTGGGCGAAGGGCCAAGGTGCTACCAAGGGGGTCAGGTGAGACGTCGGCTGTCGCTGGATATTGGCGTGACGTTGGCAGCTATCACATTTCTTGACAAGCTCGGCCGCATCTTCCTTCATCGTCAACCAAAAGTACCCTTGGCGCAGGGCCTTGTAGGCTAGGGCTCTGCCCCCCAGGTGACTCCCGCATACGCCTTCGTGGATCTCCCTGAGGATGTAATCTGATTCAGTTGGCCCCACACACCTGAGAACTGGGTATGAGAAGGATCTCCGATAAAGCTTCCCGTCCATCATCAAGAATCTCGGGGCCCTTCGCCTGAGCAGCTTGGCCTCAGCGGGGTTCTCCGGGAGAGTACCGTCAGTCAAGTACCGGATGTAGGTGTCCATCCAGGAGGGCTCCTGCTCCACTGGCAATGCTTCATCCGCGGCCTCAGTGCTTGGGACTTGTAGGTGTTCCACATATGTCCTTCCCAACGTCCGTCGACCGAAGTGGCCAAGCGGGACAGCGCGTCAGCCCTGGCATTCTCCGCTCTGGGGATATAGCTGACGCGGAAGTAAGAAAAATGAGACGCCTGGGACTGCACCTTGCTCAAGTAGCGGGACATGGTTGGGTCCCTAGCCTCGTACTCCCCGGCGATTTGTCCAGAAATGAGTTGAGAGTCCGTGAAGGCCCTCAGGCGCCCCGCGCCTAGCTCCTCAGCTAATCTCATCCCCGCCAGCAAGGCTTCGTACTCCGCCTGATTATTAGTTGCTGGGAACTGGAATCTGAGAGCGTACTCCACCACGTCTCCCTCCGGGCTCGCGAGAATGAGTCCGGCTCCGCTCCCTTGAGAGTTCGCCGCTCCATCCACATGCAGGATCCAGTCCTCCGCCTCCCAGATGAGGGAGAGTCCACACGCTCCTCCGGTCGCGCCTCCTCCATGTCCTTCTCGGTCCAGGAGCACTCGACCAGGAAATCCGCCAACACCTGGGACTTCATGGCTGACCTTGGCCGGATGGACAGGTCGAACTCACTTAGCTTAATGGCCCACTTGGCCAACCGGCCGGAGGTGTCGGGGCGAGACAAGATAGCTCGTAGGGGCTGGTCCGTAAGCACCACGATGGGATGGGCTTGAAAGTAAGGCCGAAGGCGCTGAGTAGAGACCACCAAGGCGAAGATAATCTTCTCGTTTTTGAATACCTGGTCTCAGCGTCATGGAGTACTTGCTGGTATAATAGATCGGCTTCTGGGCTCCGTCAGCATCCATGCGCACAAGTACGGAGCTAACAGCCTCGGGGGAAGCGGCCAGATATAAGAAGAGCTCTTCTCCATTTTCAGGCTTGGACAACAGCGGAGGAGTGGAGAGAAACTGCTTCAATTCTTCAAAGGAGCCCTGACACTCTTTCGTCCACTCGAAGCCGTTGATCTTGCGCAGCGCCTTGAAGAAGGGCAGGCACCTCTCCGCCGACCTTGACATGAAACGACTCAAGGCCGCCACCCTCCCCGTCAGGCGTTGCACCTCCTTCTTGCTGGCTGGAGGCCGCATCTCCAGGATAGCTCTAATCTTGTCAGGGTTGGCTTCGATCCCTCGCTGGGTCACCATGAAACCCAGGAACTTGCCTGCTGCTACTCCAAAGGCGCATTTGTGGGGGTTGAGCTTCATCCGGTACCGGCGCAGATTGTTGAAAGTCTCCTCGAGGTCAGCTACATGGTCTTCCGCGCTTGGTGCTCTTGGTCAGCATGTCATCCACATACACTCCATGTTGCGCCCCAGCTGATCCTCAAAGACCTTGTTCATTAATCTTTGATAAGTGGCCCGGCATTTTTCAATCCAAAGGGCATCACCCTGTAACAGTAGATCCCTTTCTCCGTGACAAAGGAGGTCGCTTCTTCATCAGCCGGGCTCATCTTGATTTGGTTATACCCGAGAACGCATCCATGAAACTGAGCGTCTCGTGCCCGGAGGTGGCGTCTACCAGCTGGTCGATTCGGGGCAGCGGGAAGCTGTCTTTGGGACACGCCTTATTGAGGTCGGTGAAATCCACGCACATTCTCCAGCTTCCACTGGCCTTGCGAACCATCACGACGTTCGCCAACCAGTCGGGGTAGCGCACCTCGCGGATGTGACCAGCCGCCAGCAGCTTCCGCACCTCCTCGTCAACAGCCTTCTGCCGGTCCGGGGCAAAACTCCTTTTCTTCTGTCTGACGGGCCGGCACTCCGGTCGAATATTGAGCTGGTGTGTAATCACCTCCTCTGGGATCCCGGGCATGTCGGACGCAGACCATGCGAAGACGTCGGCGTTGGCCCGCAGAAAGGTAAGGAGCCGGTCACGAGCTTCCTCCGGAAGTAAGGCTCCAACTCGAACCGTCTGCACGGGTCCTCCCCGAGGGGGAAAGTGAGCAGCCGCTCGGCCGGTTCCCCCCTCCTCTCCAAGTCTCGCGGGTCAAGGGCCTCGGGTGCCGGTGCAGATGGCGGTGCAGGTGCCGCCTCCTGGGGACTAGGGGCCAAGTGATAGCAAAGTGCCGGTAGGCCCTGCTCTCCTCGCATCTCGCCGACCCCTCTGCTGGTTGGGAACCTCACAAGGAGCCGCTTGGTGGATATGATGGCATCCAAGAGGTTGAGCCCGGGCCTCCCAAGAATCGCGTTGTACGCCAGGGGCACACGGACCACCAAAAATTTTATAAGGACAGTGCTTTGGCACGGAGCCGTTCCAGCCGTTACGGGGAGAGTAATTTCCCCCTCGACCCTTACGGAATCTCCTGTGAATCCCATCAAAGGCGTGGCGACCGGTTGAAGTAGATCATGTGACAGGTTCATGCGAACAAAGGCATCGTAGTTCAAAACATCTACAGAGCTTCCACTATCGACTAGGATTCTTTTTACAGGGTGCTTAGCAATCGTCATGGATACGACGACGCTATCATCATCTTTATTTACAACCCCTCCAAGTCCCTTTCGAAAAAAGGAATTACAGTTTCCGCTCCCCCCTCTCCCCTTGGTCTCTTCGACGGGCCTCCTGCCCCCCAGGAAATCATCGCCACCGTCTTCTCCGTCGGGGCGTTATCGATCACTGGCGGCGCGGGCGCTGATGGGCCGGGAGCTCCTGGGTTGCCCCTCTGGACGAACTTTCCCAGGTGGCCCCGTTGAATAAGGTCTTCAATGGCTTTCTTCAGCTGCCGGCAGTCGTCGGTGTTGTGGCCATGGTCCCGGTGGTAGCGGCAGTAGAGGTTCTTGTTCCGGGGATCTTCGGGTTGATGGGAGGAGGGCGTTGCAGATAAGGCTCCCCTTCAATCTCGAGCAGGATCTGAGATATTGGGGCAAGCAGCGGGGTGTAAGGCCCGTCTCTCGGTGCAGGAGGTCGAGGACGGTTGTCTGGTCGGCGAGGAGGCTCAGGCCTCCTGGGGCGGGCTTCTGCAGGTTCTGGCTGGTTTGGCTTCCTGGGGATATTCCCACCAGCTTCACGCCGGGAAAAGTCGGCTTCGTCCGCCCGGATGTACTTCTGGGCACGGATCAAAGTTCGGAGTAGGAGCCCGGCGGCTTTTTGTCAAGAGAGTACGCGAAGCGAGAAGGGCGAAGCCCCCGCTTCAGAGCCAGGGTAGCCACCGAGTCTTCCAGGTTGTAGACCTCCAGGGCGGCCTCTTTGAACCGGGCAACATAATCCCGCAGAGGCTCGCCATTCTTCTGCTGAACGGCAAACAAACTGTCCGCCACCCTCGGGATCTTCCGGCAGGCGTCAAAGTGGGCCAGAAAAGCCCTCTCCAACTGGCGGAAGGAGTCGATGCTTCGTGGCGGCAGACGAGAATACCAAGCCCGGGCAGCCTTTTTCAGAGTAGCCGGGAAAGCAACACACATAAGTGAGTCAGTGGCCCCCTGAACTTGCATGAGTACCTTGTAGCTCTCCAAATGGTCCAGGGGGTCCGTAGTCCGTCGTATGGGTCCAGTTGAGGAAGGCGGAACCTGGTGGAGATGGGCTCCTCCATGATGCGGCGGGACAGGGGAGGCCGACTGTCGTAATCCGTCTCTGGCAGGTGGGTGATCCGACGGCTAAGCTCCTCCAGCTTCTGATTACACTCCTCGAGTCGACGCTCAGCTCGACGAGGCATTCGGCCATCAAAGGAGCCCTCCCCCGAAGATTCAGAAGAAGAGCGAGGGCGGCGATGCCGGCGCGGGCGCTCCGCCTCCTTTCCGTGCCGCCGCTTAGGAGAAACGCTGGCGTGGCGAGAGGGAGACCGGAGCCTTTTGGATGCTTCACGGTGATGTGGCTTGGCCGGGGATCGGCGGCGATGATCTGCAGGAACTGGCGATCTCCGGCGGGAGGAATGCTGGCTAGGCTGCATCACCCCCGGGATAGACGGGTTCGGCTCCGGCTGCTGCAAGGCCGCTGCTGGTGCTGCAGGCCCTGAACCATCGCCGCCAACGACTGGACCTGCGTGGCCAGGGCAGTGAATCGATCCTCCTGGAGTTGTTGCGGAGCAGACGCAGGAACGTCATTCTGTGGAGCAGAAGGCCCTGCCCCCGGAGATTCAGAGGCTCCGGAAGACTGGATGCGAGAGCCGGGGGGGCCTCCGCGGGTGGACCAGCCCCGCAGCGCTGCCCCCCAGCGCGACCGGCTGAAACTCCTTTCGTTCGAGTCGTCACCATGGCTTTAAGAGCTCGAAGACAGGAGAAGAAGAAAGCTGCTGGTTCGACGTCTTTCTTACACTCCCCCTACCTGGCGCGCCAATCTGATGACGCCAAGTCACCTTCCTCAAACGTCGGGGAAGACGGACGTCCTTCTCCTCGAAGTCCTGCAAGAAAAGTCCCCGGAGACCGGTGGCGCCGGTGGGGACCCTCCGACGATCAAGTTAGTCACTTGGGCTCAGACAGAGAACCGCTCCAGCGAAGAAGAGCTGAGGCGGTTAGGGTTTTTGCTGGGAGGAAGAAAGCTCAGAAAAACCAGAGTTCAGATCCCACTTACAGCGCGAGCACGTGCCTTTATACCTGTCCGAATACCCTAGCTTACAGCTCTGGGAGATCACCATCGTATCGCTGCGCATGCCGCCGTACCGCTGTGATATCATACGTGTCCAGTAGCTGTGAAGGCGTTCAGTGCACGCCGCCGGTTGATATGACCGGGCACATTGCAAGGGTAGCGAATCGTACGCCGTAGCGAGGCATGGTGATGCACAGGGACATGCAACGCGCCAAACACCGTTATGAGGCATGGCCCTCCGTAACGGGGCGCAATCACGGGAGTACCGAATCGTACGAGGCATGGTCATGCACTGAGAATCATGTGTGAGCACCGTGCAACCTGGTAGTTGTCGTTTTCCTTGGCAGTTGAGTTGCATGCTGATCGCTGATGGCCCCACCCAGTGGCCCCGAGGGGGTCCCGGGGTGGGGGAATGCTGATGCACCCCGACCCCGAGGGGGTCCCGGGGTCAAGGACTGATGGCCCCACCCAGCGACCCCGAGGGGGTCCCGGGGGTGGGGGAATGCTGATGCACCCCGACCCCGAGGGGTCCCGGGGTCAAGGACTGATGGCCCACCCAGCGACCCCGAGGGGGTCCCGGGGTGGGGGAATGCTGATGCAACCCGACCCCGAGGGGTCCCGGGGTCAAGGACTGTCGTTACCTTCTATTTTGACGACGCGGGATCAGTCATATCAGACACAATCACGGCTCCTAGCAAATAAAAACTTTCCTTTATCCTCCATCTATGGCTTCCACGAGAAAGGCTACATGGTTCAACTCAAGTTGGTTTCAAACTCCAGCTTTCAGACGTATATATTAGGATGGTTATTTTTTAAAATAAAGATAGACTAACTAATTAGAGATAAGTTTGGTACTTTATGGTCAATGATTTAGGATTCTCATAATATATTAAATGCAGTGAGCTTAGATCATCAAGATTTTACTACTAGTATATATTATCCAAACATTGGTGATCTTAAATTACTGAGGAAAAGATTATCTTAATATAAGAATTACTATTTACTAGTGATCCAACATGACCATAATAATTCTATTTAGCTTACCAAATATTCTTTTAAGAGTTATATAGAGAAGATTGATAAAGTGGATGCAATTTCAAGTGGGATTTTTTAGAGGGTACTTTTTTTAAAAGAAGAGTTAGGATTTTATAGAGAAAGAAGGTATTGATTTAAAGCTATGATTAAATAGATTTGATGTGGCCATTTTTTTTATTGATCAAAGAGGAAGATAAGAGGATTGGGGGATGGTTTGTAAAGATTTATAAAGGTGTGTCCATTTGGTTGTATTTTTTAAAAACATTAAGATTGTAGAAGAGGAAGAATGATTAGGATTAGGAGAGAGTTTGATCCAAGGGTGAGGTTGAGAACTAGCTCCAGGAATATGTTTAAATCTTTCTTCCTTGCAAAGGGTGATAAGTGGTTAGGATACTATATAAAAGAAAGAAAAAAAGAACTAATAGTCTATATTAATTATAACATTAGTATAGATGCCACTAAATCCAAAAGAAAAGTTAAGGGTCATTTAGATCTTTTGAAAAAGATATGGGGACTAAGCTATAGGATCCAAAATTACATCACTATGGATCAAGGATTTTAAGTTCATCATTTAGTAGAGTTAAAATTGGGTGTAAGCAAAGAAACATGTAAGAATTTTGTGAAGGTGGACAAAGGTAGGAGAAAAGTAAGAGAGAAATTGAGTTAGAAAGTATTGAGATAGGGTTCTCTTTAGATGTTACTTAGTAAATAGTAGCAAGGAAAAAGAGAGATTGCCATGGAAAATAAGAATGGTTTTGTCATAGTATCCTTATGCTCTATAAGTAAGAAAATACTTTTCTTCGAGTGCATTTATGGTAAGAGGGTATAAGTATCAAGGAATTTAATTAATGACATATAGGATTGGTTCACTTATATCAAATTTATGTTAAATTAGTTTGGTGCAAGCATGAGATTTGGTTACCAATGACTCAATGAGGCTCATGTATAATCCTTGGCCCTCAAACAAAGGAAACCTTAAAGTAAGATGCATGCTATAAAAAAGGGTGTGGGATTGGATAGGATAGGATAAGATTTGATAATATGTGATTGAGTATATTTGAGCATGATCAGTTATCATTGGTTGAGGGGAGAGGGTTGAATTTGTTGGACTTGAATAGGATGGGGTCAATTCCGATTGGAACCATGTTAGGTTAGATGGGCTATAATTTAGTTCAAATGATCCATGTTTTAATTAAGCGGACTAGGGTTTAGGTTAGATAATTTAGGTTAAGATCGGATTAGAGTTTACTACCACTATGCAAGGAGTTGTTCCCTACATTGTTTGGAATTATTTACAAAATAAAGTTAATAAATTAATCTTGCTTATATGACCTATTTCTTATCTTTGTTTACTTACTCCACCATTCTTTTTCCATTTCAATCACTCCATTGCTTTAAATCCTCTAAGTTAAGGTATGAAAACGAATTCAAACAATTTTATAGTTAGTTTAAAGTGAGATTAACCGTGAGGGAATAATAAAATATTTAAGTGGTTGTTTATCTTTCTTTATTTTTCATTGATTCATTAAAATCCTTGACCTACATTTTCTTTGTTTTATTTTTTTATATACATTATATTTGTCATCTTTCTCCATTTTAGTATCTAACATGTCATGATCCAAGTCCACAGTTGAAGTAGTATATTAAGTTTGATGCATCATCAACTCATTACTTAGTAGCTCAATTTTCTTTTGGTTAAATTACTTCTGTTTCTATATTTTTTTCATGATTCAATTAAATTTAGAAATTCCATTTGTCACCATCCCAATTCAAATTCTAAAAGGGTGAAAATTGGAGCTTATTATTAGTAGAATAAATTTAGAATCTTGGAAAAGAGATCTTGGGTGTGGTGTTGAATTTTGTTCATAATTGTTGATGTACAAGTCTTGGAAATATATCCAAGAATAAGAAATGTATTCGTATGGAAAAGTCTTTGTACACCGCTTCCGATGAAGCAAATCCTATATCGACTATACCACCCCTTCTTATTGATCACATAGATCCTACATGGCTTGACATGACAGAATGGGATAACAGAGATACGATCTTAAGTTTTGAGCATGATGTGCATTAATACATATTCAGCTTTTTTTTGAAATTTGTGTGCAAACCAAAATGCCCTTTCCCTCCAACCTTCTTCTACCTGCCATCTTTTTTGGACTTTGCTGATAGAAAACTCTTTCTAATTCTAAAACATTTTTTCTAACTCTGGCTTTCTGGTATAAGGAATCAGTCCAAGGTTGGAGCAAGATTCTCTCTCGCTCTAAAATGTACTATGAGAGTCCAGTCTAAGGAATCAATTTTCAAGTGGTGATATAAGCTTCTTTCTAGCTCAGAAAAAATGCTTTGAAAAGTGTTCTGATTTTCAAGTATAAGAAAATAGTTTTGGTTCAAGGCTGGAATAAGCCACTAAAGGCTTCTTCAATAACTTCAGATGAAAATGTCATCCCCAACAGAAAGTAAAAAATTATTCATGAAATATTATTTATGTATCTTTTTATAGTTCCTTAATTGCACCAACTATTTTGGTAGTTAGAGAAAATTAATGCATTAGAAAACCATATAATACTCATTTAGCATTCGTGGCATGTAATAACATTCTGAAAGTCATAACTCAGTCCACAAATAATAGATATTCCTAATAGGAGTCAATACCTTTAGTTTTATGTTTTCTATATGGATGTCATAATCTTTTAATTAGAATGTCATATTTTATGAACTAAGGTGTCATAATCCTATTTCGGCCTATATCAGTAAGAAAAAGTCCTTCTGCACCGTGCCCGATGCAGGAGCACATGCACCGCATGCTAATTGGCCGCGCATGCATGCGGCGATGTGTACAGTGCATGAAAGAACAAAATTATCGTGTAATTTTTTGAATAGGTATCGTAAACCTTAACATTTTTGAATGGATGTCATAATTTTTTAATTGAGGTATTATAATTTTTTTTGGCCTATACCACTAACCTTCTAGCTTTCGTGGCATGTTATGACACTCTGAGAATTATTATTAAGACCATAGATGAAAGGTATTCCAGGTAATAGGGATTGGAACATAAATCTTAACATTTTTTGAATGGGTATCATAGTTCTTTAATTGGGGTGTTGTAATTTTTTCGGTCTATACCACTAACCTTCTAGTTTCCGTGGCATATTATGACACTTTGTGAGTCATTATTTAGACCATAGATGATAGTTATTGAAGGTATTAGGGGTTGAAACATAAACCTTAACATTTTCTAAATGGGTGTTGTAGTTTTTTAATTGGAATGTCGTAATTTTTTTCCATAAGTACTATATTCCTGTGATATGTTATGACATTGTACAATAATTATTATGCTCTAAATAAAATGTCATCTAAAACTATGGATATCAATGTTTATGACTTTGTACAGTTATTTCTATAGATGATTTTGAAATTATAGATCTAGAAGAAATTGAATATAATTAATTGGATGACATTGCTGATGTTGTTCACAAGAGTGAACCTTCTCCTATTACCCTGAATGCATAGAATGATTCAGTTGATCCTCAAATTAGAATGGAGTTCAATTCAGCAAATAATGTATATAAGTTCTACAATAGATATGCAAGAAGAGTTGGTTTTAGAATCAAAATAGTGTATAGTAGATTCAACTACAACAAAGAAATATGCTTCAAGCACCTGGCTTATTGGAGGCAAAAAAATCTAGAAAAATTGAGAAGTCAATGAATATAGGGATACTGTTAAAATTGATTGTAAGGCATTGATAAAAGTAAGACTAAATTTTAAAAGTGGTAAATAAATATTGGTTAAAGTTTTTTCTAGAATATAACCATGTGTTGTCCATAATATCAGTTGGTTATCTGCGGGCCCATAGGAGGATCAACACACCATAAAAGGCAAAGATCAATAATTTGCATGCCATGAATATTTTTACAACTCAGATATACTATGTCATAGCAAAAAGAAAAAAGGGGTAGAAGATAATTAAATTTCACAGAGAATGATGCTGTAATTTCATTTGTTGCGAATGTCAGACTCAACTAAAAAAAGGAGATGCACAGCCAATGGTAATCCATTTCACACAAATGCAAGTAAAAAATATAAATTTCTTTTATACTTTAGACCTAAATAATAATGGACAACTTAAGTCTATCTTTTGAATCCATCCAAGGTCAAGATCAGTATGCACTTACTTTGGTGATGTTCTGACCTTTGATTCAACCTACTTAACAAATAAATATCAAATGTTTTTTTATCCATTTATCGGGTCAACCATCATGAACATTTCATATTGCTTGGATGCGCATTGTTGTCAGATAAGAGGACTAAGATATATAAATGGGTTTTTCAATCAAAGCTGGATGCAAATGGTGGTCAACCACCTAATACCATCATAACTGGCCAAGATAAGACAATCGAGGCTGTTGTTATGGAAGTTTTTTCCAATGCACGATATTAATTTTATCTTTGGCATATATTGAAGAAGATTCTTGAAAAGATTGGCCACATTTGCATTACAAATCCTAAATTTATGGTTGATTTGATGAGGCGATATATTATTCAATTACCATACAATCTTTCGAGGAAAAATGCACATATCTCATAGAGAAATAGGAAGAATGTAAGGATATAGATTGGTTAAATGATCTTTATGAATATCAGGATAAATGGGTTCTAGTTTATCTTAAGGATATATTCTTCACAGTTTGTAAGATATTAAAATTGTTTTATGTTCATGTTTGCAAAACTCTAACAAACTTTGCATATTTAATGCTTCTTTTTTTGTCATAACTATGTATAGAGATGTCATCTTCACAAAGGAGCAAGGGCATTAATCACTTCTTTGATGGGTTTATAAATTCAAAGACTACACTCAAAGAATTCATCGATAAGTATGAAGATGCCTTGGAGAAAAGATATAGGTAGAAAATAAGAAAGATAATAAATATTGTAAACAAATGCTTTCTGAAGACATCCTCATCTTTTGAGAGGCAAGTAGTAGGAAAATATAAAAGGCACATATTCAAAAAATTTCAGAATGAGATCCTTGAAATGGCTATATCAAATGCTAAATTAATCAAGGAAGTTAACAACTATGATGTATATTTTGTAAAGTCATTTGAAAGAATTAAAGTTGATGGAATAAAGAAGAAAATTATAAAAGATTATGTCGTTTAATATGATAAAATTTTAGAGGATATCAAATTCATGTGTCGATCCTTTTAATTCAAAGGTTACCTGTGCAGGCATGCCTTATTGATTCTTCATCAAAGCGATGTATTTCATATACCAAAATACTTTTTGAAAAGATGGTGCAAGGACATGTAATACCAATTCGACGATTTCAAATGCAATACTAAATTTTATAATAAAAGTACATAACAATCATGGTATGTAGTCACATTATTTAAATTGAGATGTCTTATTTTATATTTTTGAAAATCTATTATATGTCATGAAATCTTAATACAAATGTGATATATTATTGATTATAGATATGCTTTGATGAGTCATCGGATAATGAAGCTTGCAAAGATAGCTTCCATGTCCAAAGATGCATCTAATTTAGTGATAGATGATCTAACACAATTATTCAAAAGATCTGTAGAAGCTAACTGTGCAGCTAAGGCAAGTCCATAACTTATAATTCAAGATCCTGACCAAATTAAGATGAAAGGCCGTCCAAGAGAGAACAAATAAAGAGTGGAGTTGAAAAAAAAGTCAATGAGATCAAGAAAAAATATAGATAAGGCTTTCGTTAACGCTCTTCCTGTGAAAAATCAAATAAGAGCTAGTTCAAGCAAATAGCAGACTTCTAAGAAATAATCAATTGAAAGAACTATCACATCTTCTGATCATTTTTTGGATGAGTTAATGCTTATGTATGCCGTCAACTAACACAGAAGAGGATATAAAATGCTGAACTTTTCTACAGTCTTGTATAAATTTATATTATCTGAAGAAATATATAACAACATGTATTCGATATCAAAGTAAATTACAAGGATAATATATTTATGACACCCCTTGATATAAAGGATGACATCCAAAATAGGATTCTAATATAGGCCAAAAAAAAGTGCGATATTCCAGTTGTAAAATTACGATATCCTAGTTATAAAATTACGACACCCTTTCAGAAAATATTAAGGCAAAGCATTACGACATCCTAGGATAGGCTTCTAGTATTGGTCGAAAAAAAAAATGATATCTCAGTTGTAAAATTACGACACTCTAGTATAAGATTATGACACTCTTTTAGAAAACGTTAAGGCAAAGCGTTTGATATCGATTGAAAAAAATTACGACACTCTAGTTGTAATATTACAACACCCTAGTTATCAAATTATGACATCCTTTCAGAAAATGTTAATGCAAAGCCTTACGATATCCCGGGAAGATTTCTGATATCAATAAAAAAATACGATACCCCAGTTGTAAAATTACAACACCCTAGTTATAAAATTACGACACTCTTTCAGAAAACATTAAGGCAAAGCACGATATTCTAAGGTAATTTTCTGATATCGACTAAAAAAAATTATGACACCATAGTTGTAAAATTATAACATCCTAGTTATAAAATTACGACATCCTTTTAGAAAAACGTTAAGAAAAAGAATCTAATATCGACCAAAAAAATTTATACACCCCAGTTGTAATATTATGACATCTTAGTTATCAAATTACGATACCCTTTCAGAAAATATCAAGGCAAAGCCTTACGACATCCCAAGAAGATTTCTGATATCGATAAAAAAAATTATGACACCCCAGTTGTAACGTTACGACACCCTAGTTATAAAATTATGATAACCATTTAGAAAATATTAAGGCAAAGCTTTATGATGTCCAGAAAGATTTTGACATATGCTGAAAAAAACATTACGACACCCATTCAGAAATCTCTAAAGCAAAGCTCTACGACATCCCAAGGAAGACTTCTGATATGATTGAAAAAAAAATTTTATGAAACCCTAGTTGTAAAATTACGATATCCTAGCTATAAAATTATGACACTCATTCAAAAGTCCATAAACTAAAGAAAAAAAAACATTAGAAGTCCATGAACTGAAAAAAAAAATCTATACAAATAAAAAATTTATGTGCAACGTTATAAATAAAATATTTTGTACAATGTTATAAATAAAAAATTTATGTACAATGTTACAAAGATAGTGCTTTTGCATCCTAAAATTTAGAAGCACTATCTAGCTTTTAATTGAGGCCCTCTCTCAATAATTTTGCTACTAATTATCACCAATAAGAACTGATATCATCTTCCATAAAATCTATCTTCTGATCAGGCTTATCCTTGTGAGCGAGGAATTCCATATATTTTAAACAATAAAGGCCACAATCGAGTGAACCGAAAGGTTAAGATGGGCATTCAGCAATTCCTTCCATTGACCACTTCATTACCTCTGCATTATCACAGTAGATATGAAACATTCGACCGAGTATGTTTTGCCACTTCTTCGCAATGGCTTTGTGCCTCGAATTGCATTTTAATAAATTTAGATGCATGAACACCTTTCTCTCCATATCAATTGCAACCAGGTGCCAGTGCAAATTGTCTGAGTTGATGATGGTAAAAAGAAATCGAAACTCATTCTTTTCTTCATCACTAACTCCATTAATATCATACTCTTGGTCATTCCAGCAAGTTTGTGAAATGGTGATGTAGATGTCAGAGACATCCTGAAAGTCATAATAGGTGCAATGATGCACTTATGATATCCATTCGAATGCTTTATGCAGATCTTCCTCAGAAACTCCTACCCAGCATCAATTATCTAGTAATGCAATATGTACTGATTAATAAAAATAACATGATGTCATATAATTCTAAAATTAATATAAAAAATATTAAAAATATGTCAAAATATACATCAAGAATAACAAGAAAATAAAGTTATACTCTGATACTTACATAATCGATTATCATATCTTTATTAAGGAGATTGTAAAGACTTTTTCTTGCAATACTACTATCAACTTGATTGGTGTAGACGACCTTCTCTCTAACATGGGTAAGCATAAAAGATATCATACATTTTGGAAGATAAATTAGTATACAAAATAGAAAAAAATATATCACTTATGTCCTTATGCTTTTTTTAAAAAAGTTGTTAATCAAATTTTTATCCTCTTCAATTTGTAGATGAGTAGTTGATTGATCGGCCTTTGTTGTGCCTACTGTCTTGGACTTTTTTGTATGTCAGACTATTTCAAAAGTGGAAGTGGAATCTTTTCTCAACTGGGAGACCTTTCATAGCCTATGTTGTTTTTTCACCCTCTTGATAACTGAAGAGACCAGAGATATTTCTATATCCCCCTCAGCATCCTTAGTCACAAGGGTATCCTTTATTTTTCCTCAAACCTAGGTTCATCTTGGCCCACGACCTCCTCTACAAAATGCCCCTCCTTCCCCTTGTTCTCTTTCTTTATCTACATTGCTCTCCTTTTTTAGCAATGAACTGAGGAGGTTCTCAATTATGGCAAGCCTTTGGGTAATGTATTCGAGTTAATTCTTCACATGTTCGAGTTCATTCTTCAACTCGGCACAGCTTGTACAATTATTTGTTGGTTCTAGGGATGCTACTAATTCTGGAGTGATAAGCCACCACTCCTATGACATAGGTACAATAACTCTCTTCAATTGCAAGCTAAGATCAAAAAAAATTAAATAAAATTAATAATAATATTTATTATTCAAAATATTATGATATAATAGATTATCTTACCTGCTCATGGAGTTGCATGTTGGTAACCCGAATAATCTACATCTTCAATTGGCTGTCATATCACTTCAACAACTTAGATAGGTTATTAGGGTATGCTGGGGCTCTTATTAAAGTATGCTCAAAAATCATATTTATACATAATAATTTTATATTTTAAAAATATAAAATATTTAAAATAAAGAAAATTATACTCTTTCTGCGTATGAATGATTCTTACCACTAGTGCAGCTGAACATCCAAATAGGTTAGGTTGCCTCAACCTTGTCACCTCTCTTTAATTGGACTAGCTCCTCATCTAGCAAGCAAGTGGCAATCTTTGGGAGACCCAGAACAGTCAACTCCTTCATTGCGGAAGCCCAGTTGATTTCTCTCGATTGAGATAAATCATTCAAGTAAGGGATGAGATATTTTGGACATATTTGATTAGACTTTGGAAACAAAAATATTGCAAACATATACGCGATCCAAAATCTAATGGTGTCCTTAACATCCTCTTGTAACTTGGATGATTAAAGTTGATTTATCAACTTCTTCAGCCCCTTATGGTGAAGATCTAACGTCCAACCAAATCTTCGAAATAACTTTCCCTTATTCTTTTGGCCTATTGTTTCTATCTTCTTTCCATAGATGGAAGACCCAAAATCAATGCCACTTATTTGACACTGGATGTGACTACCTTACCACAAAAAATTAACTTATCTGCAAGTAGTCGTCCATGGGGTCTTTTGGATTATTTCTAAATAAAGTATATAAAAACCCATCTTCCACACATTTTGACTGTTGACTTGCAACAATTTTTAAATAATTGTGAAGCCTTTACACCAGGTAGTAGAATAATGCAAAGTCACCTAAAATATAGGAAATGCAGGGTGTCATAATATATGAGCTACTGTGTCATAATATCTAAACTAGGGTGTCATAAAACTATTTCGGATTGAATCCCTCTTGATTTTTTTTTCACCGCATTGTGGGTGTCATAATTTACCCAATGGATGAAAGACTTGGTAGGAAGGTTTAATACAATCGGTATCTTAAATATGTGCAGGTGTCATGATATCCCAACTAGAATGCCATAAAATTGTTTACTTATTTTTGATTTTGTAACTTCTTTTGAGATGGCACTTAAAGGTGTCATGCCTTCTAAATAAAAAACTATTGCTATACTTCCTTCCATCATATGCATTTCTTTCTTGAAGTGCTTTTGTGTTCACGATTTGCATTGACATACGAAACCATTTTTCTTCATGGAGGTAACTCTGAGACACCAGCGATTACTCGATCACCAAAGATAAGAGAAAAAGCATAGGCAAAAACAATGAAAGGAACTCTAGGATGCAAAGGTTTTTTATCCCATTTGAAGAAGAAGAAATGGCAGAGGTTATTTATCCCACCTTCAGAAGGAGAAGAAACGACACTCACCTTCAAAAGAAGAAGAATCAACTTTTAAAAAATTCAAAAAGAAAAGAGGGCAAAAATGACCTTTCTTATGTGTGAAAAGACGATAGAAGCGGTAGGATCATGATTATGAATTCGCAAGGAATACGCTATCCATTTCATTGCATCAAATTATGTAGAATTCATGTGAACCAATAATAAAGGCCATGCAGTCCATGTAAGATTTGCACAAAAACTTTTCATATTTGTTCACCCAGTGTGCCTTAATCCACCGGCTATCATCGGGCCCAAAACAATCCAACATCGGACGGCTTTGGATCAAGACACGTGGGCAGACTGGCGCAGTCTTCTGCGTTCCATCAACATTCTTACACGCGCGCTCCAAATCTCCCGTACCTTCCACGTTTAAAATCGAAGGAACGAACCGCTGTGATCGCCCCAGCAACATCTCCTCCTCCCATTGGCGGCAACACGGAGATCTCGAAACTCTATTGGTCCACGTCATCACGATGACATGTTCGCTCTTTCCGGAGTCGTCGAAACGGATCCCGTATACGCTTCTCTTAAATACCGCAGGAACCCTTCGCCTCGCGAGAGAAGCACTCCCGAGAAGAGAGCGAGCGAGCGAGCAAGAGAGAGAGAGAGAGAGAGAGAGAAAGAGGGCTCCATCAGATCCGCTTCCGGCGCAGGGTTTTCGAAGAGGAGAAGCTCCTGAAGGAGCCATGGATCGATCCATGAGAAATCGCGGATCTGCGATCTTGTCCGTGCTCTTGCTTGCAGGTACGAAGTGTTTGGATCTCTTAAGCTTTTCTTGATTCGATCTAGTTTTGATGGTTTAATTACTGGGATTTGTTTTCCTATCGTGATTAGTGGTTTTGATCCGGTTGTTGGTTTTATTTTGTTAGATCGGAGCGGGTTTGTGTGGGTTTGGGTTGCTGATCTGCTTTGAGGGAAGGGTTTGTCTTTGATCAGACTGAGAAACCGAGTTTTCTAAAGTTCGGATTTTTCTCCCGCTTTTGGACTTGTTAACTTCCATCGGTTTATAGCTTGGATTGTGAATCAGAAATTATCTTAATCTTATTTAGAAGTGGTAGATTGCTTGTGGAATGACTACCTCTTTTGGATCATAGATTGTGAGCGTTTGGTAGTCCGTAATCTGGATAGATTACGGGTAATTTACCAGATTGGCATATATTTTAAATACCAATCTATTTTGTAATTTAGATTATCGGTTAGTGGTTATTTACATTACCAGAAATGTCATGATCTGATAAAAAAAAAATTTTTGATAAAATTACTCTTGGTTCCTTTGATCCCTGTTGTTAAAACCTCCGTTTCAAGTTACACTCTCTTCGCGAATCTCCGCTCAGCTCGAGATCCACTTTTGCCGATCTAAGATGCCATATAACTTCTGATATATGGCCTTCGAATATTGTTTATAAATATAAAATTTTTAAATATTATTATTTATAAATACAATTTTTAAAATTAAATATATATATATATATATATATATATATATATATATATATATATATATATATATATATATATAATAAATTTATTTAGGAATATTTTGAAAATTTGATGTAATGTGATTGTATTTGTTATATTGAACACGGTAATCAATCAACATTAATGATAATCTATCAAGTGGTAATGTATTTTGTAGGCAATCCACATTATCGTTTAGGGTGATGCATTATTCCAGTTATTTCTTTCACCAATAAACGTTAATGTCTCTTCATGTACGAAATTGGTTGTCCAGACTTTGAATTCTTTGAAACAACTAACCTGAATCTATAATAAATCTTTATTCTATACTGGTTGTCCATCGTATGGTGGTAAACCTAATTCCTATATTACTAGTGCACTGTCTGGAGGAGAAATTGAACTGGTCAAAAAACTAGTCCTATTATCATTAGTGGTTATTATTAGAAACAGGAATGTATTTGGGTTCCTTAGAGTAACTCTGTGTGCTAGTTTTCTAGACAGGGAGTTAGGAATGAATGGTGAATCTTTTGGAAATATTATCCTGTATGTTTGAAAGGTTAATAAAAATCGTATTAATCATTTTCTGGAAGAAACATACGCAATCATCAGGGAAGGCTAGAAGGCAACAATATCAGCAAATATTTATTGATCACTATTCGTTGGCACTTTGTTTTGGAATCTAGCAAGCAGGCCTTTGTGCCAATTAAATGATAATTATTTTCGTATACTGTTTTGAGATGTACACTGCTATGTGCCTCCCTATGCTTGTTTATATTTATGCAGCAAATATTTATTTGATCACTATTCGTTGGCACTTTGTTTTGGAATCTAGCCATGTTTATGTTGTATCATTAACATGAAGAATTTGAAGGTTATGTGGTACGCTTCTTTCTTTTAGAGAGGAAAAAAAGGATCATACATGTTTTTACTCTTAGTTTATGGTAGTGTACAAAGGCAATGAGGTATTGACTTGGTATGATAATTTACGCAGGATGTCTGTTTGCATTTTCAATTGCAAAGGAAGAAGCCTCCAAGTTGGGGACCGTTATTGGTATAGATTTGGGTACTACATATTCCTGTGTTGGTGTTTACAAGAATGGTCATGTGGAAATCATAGCCAATGACCAAGGGAACCGTATCACGCCATCCTGGGTGGCCTTCACTGATAGTGAGAGATTAATCGGTGAGGCAGCAAAGAACCAGGCAGCTTTGAACGCAGAGAGAACCGTTTTTGATGTTAAAAGACTTATTGGAAGAAAGTAAGTTTCGTTTTCCTCAATCTCCGTCTGCATTCTGTTGACCAATGCGATGTTCTAATTTATGTGCTTTTGCAGGTTCGATGATAAAGAGGTACAAAGGGACATCAAACTTGTGCCATATAAAATTGTGAACAAAGATGGCAAGCCTTACATCCAAGTCAAAATCAGGGATGGAGAGGTCAAGGTTTTTAGTCCTGAAGAGATTAGTGCCATGATTCTAACTAAAATGAAGGAAACAGCTGAAGCGTTCCTTGGGAAGAAAATCAAAGATGCTGTTGTTACCGTCCCAGGTAATAGAAAAGGGTTTAATTTATAAATTATTTATTTAGTTAAATTTTGATATCAACTATCTTCTTACATGCGTTGTCCTTAATCTATTCCAGCTTACTTCAACGATGCTCAGAGGCAAGCAACCAAGGATGCTGGCATAATTGCTGGTTTGAATGTTGCTAGGATAATCAATGAACCAACAGCTGCTGCTATTGCCTATGGTCTTGACAAGAAAGGTGGGGAGAAGAACATCCTTGTTTTTGATCTTGGCGGTGGCACATTTGATGTCAGTGTCTTGACCATTGATAATGGAGTTTTTGAGGTTTTGGCAACAAATGGTGACACTCACCTTGGAGGTAAGATCTGACAGTAGATGTTTTATGCGGTTATGTGACTATTTTTTCAACTTATAATTTTGGCATAATCAATGATCTGGGGTATCTTTTAGTAGTTTTGATTCCCAGACCATGCATCAATTATTTTCAAGTTCTGTGTTTTACATTGTGACTTCTAGTTCATAAGAGTTGCTTGAACTATTTAGGCATCTCTGAATCTCAACGTCTATGTCTATATATATGACATGAAAGGCTTGGAGTCCAGCATGTTCTGTTTCCCTGAGGAATGCATGGATGTCTTGACCTCCAGGCATGGGAGTTCCATTCCTAGTAAAGAAATTCCTTGGTTTTAACAGAAACATACTAAGCAAACCATATTATAAGGAAAATTTATGTTCTAATTGGAAGTCTTGAATACTAAAATAATCAGTAGTAAGGACTGATAGATAGAATTTAGATTACAGCACATGTACATTTCAAGGGCTTCCAAATAATCACAGCCATCCTTGCTCCTTTGCATGTGCACATCATGAGCCAGGCAATAGTGTACGTATAGCTTCACTCGTTATGTGAGAGCAAGTTGTCATGCTGCAGTTATTCTGTTGCCAAGTGACAGGTTTTCATGGTAGTATGGCTGACGCAGGCTAAATTGTTTCTATCCTGCAGGTGAAGACTTTGATCAGAGAATCATGGAATACTTTATCAAATTGATTAAGAAAAAGCATGGAAAGGACATCAGCAAGGACAACAGGGCTCTTGGGAAGCTGAGGAGGGAAGCTGAGCGTGCCAAGAGGGCTTTGAGCAACCAACACCAGGTCCGGGTGGAGATCGAGTCACTCTATGAAGGCTTGGACTTCTCTGAGCCTCTGACCCGTGCCCGTTTTGAAGAGTTGAACAATGATCTCTTTAGGAAGACAATGGGACCTGTGAAGAAGGCTATGGAAGATGCGGGACTGCAGAAAAACCAGATTGATGAAATTGTCCTTGTGGGTGGAAGCACCAGGATTCCAAAGGTTCAACAGCTTCTGAAGGACTATTTTGATGGGAAGGAACCTAACAAGGGGGTGAACCCTGATGAGGCAGTTGCATATGGGGCAGCTGTTCAGGGAGGCATTTTGAGCGGGGAGGGTGGTGAAGAAACCAAAGGTAATTATCTTCTATTATTATTTTTTCTGTGAGCTATTTATATGCAGAGTTAGAGCACATCAAATTGTTCCACTGCATCCTTGTAAGATGCAACATGAGTAACTCAAAAGAAAGCATAATAATTTAAACTAATTAATTTTATTCTTGGTCTCTGTGTCTGTTCCTAATGTTCGCTGGTTGCAGATATTCTGCTGTTGGATGTGGCACCCTTGACTCTTGGGATTGAGACTGTTGGTGGAGTGATGACCAAGCTGATTCCAAGAAACACTGTCATCCCAACCAAGAAATCTCAAGTTTTCACCACGTACCAGGATCAGCAGACTACTGTCACTATTCAGGTATTGAAACCATCCTTGAAATCAATCTGACATCTTATCATGCTTCCCCGAATGATGCGCTGTTTTTGTGAATTTGTTGCATGTGTGAATTAGACGCTCAGCTCTGTATATCTATGTTTAAATGCAGGTCTTTGAGGGTGAAAGAAGTCTCACAAAGGACAACAGGCTGCTTGGAAAATTTGATCTAACTGGAATTCCTCCAGCTCCAAGGTTTGTTTCTTGGCTTTCAGTCTCTTCACATAATTTTTCATCTTCAAGAGATTAGAACAATTTTTGTAATTGTCATCTTTGCCTACTAATATTTATTGTGGTTGATGAAAAAACAGGGGCACTCCTCAGATTGAAGTCACATTTGAGGTCGATGCCAATGGCATTCTGAACGTCAAAGCAGAAGATAAGGGAACTGGCAAGTCAGAAAAAATCACAATCACCAACGACAAGGGTCGTCTGAGTCAGGAAGAGATCGAACGCATGGTTAGGGAGGCAGAGGAGTTTGCCGAGGAAGACAAGAAGATAAAGGACAAGATTGATGCCCGCAACCAGCTGGAAACATATGTTTACAACATGAAGAACACAATCAATGATAAAGACAAACTTGCTGACAAGCTTGAGAGCGAAGAGAAGGAGAAGGTTGACGCAGCTCTTAAGGAAGCCCTTGAGTGGCTTGACGACAACCAGAATGCCGAGAAGGAAGACTACGATGAGAAGCTCAAGGAGGTCGAGGCTGTGTGCAACCCCATCATCTCTGCTGTCTATCAGAGATCTGGTGGTGCACCAGGCGGTAGCTCGGATGAGGATGATTCACATGATGAGCTTTAAACCTTCATGGTGAAGGGTGGAGCAGTGTAGATGACAAGACACTAGAAAGTATCTTGTAATTTTTTTTATTTTAATAGTCGGGAGTTAAAATGGAAGAGGAAACAACAGGGTGGGCCCTGCTTCGATTTTAAATTTGGATTTTGGATTCTTCTTCCATGAGTGGATTAGACTATCAAATCTCACTGTGAAAATTTTGTGCTTCTGAGAAGACCATTTATCCAATTTAGTTGGATGGTATGCTGTTGCTTTTTTATTATTATTATTGTTATTTGATGGCAAGTGAGGGACTATCCCCCAACGTGCTGTTGCTCTGTGTGCTGTTTCTTGTTGAATGGCTTACAGTCAAGTATATTTCTACGGCACAAACTTTATATTCTTAGTTTATCATGTGGTTGAAATGATTCACCGTGGTTCCATTATTAATGCTACGGGGCAAGGGTTTAAACAAGGTCGGAGAGAGTTTAAGACGGATGAACCCGCTTTTCATGTATTTATAATGTGACCTGATTGCTCTAAAAGAAGCAGCTCATGGCAAATCCTTGTCCCTTGTTCAGAGACGCCTTAGATATTATGTATGATTATTTTTAGCTTTTATTATCTTTGTCAGATCAATCTTCATCGGGCTTTGCCCATAAATAGATATGGAACCAGAGTAGTGCTACAGATTTTGGCTCAAACCTTAGTGGTTGTTGCAACAATTATCATAACGCAGAATCAAAAAATATGAATAATTAATAACTTGTCTAATTTTTTTTTTTTGGGAAGTTCTTGGATTGTGACAAATGGTATCAGAATGGATTAGTGGATCAAGTGATACTGCAGATGAACTCTATTGCGATAGGATTTATATATTTGTGATTGAATTTGATTATGTTTAGATATAAATTTAGACAAATAATACTGAACTCCAAATTTAAAGGAGAGTATGCGTTATGTTTAGATATAAAAGACAATAATACTGAACTCCAAATTAAAGGAGAGTATGCAAATAAGAAAAGGTCTATTTATGAACGTTACACTAACTTGTCATATGGATTGAAAGTATATAGATGACACTGTCATGGTCCGTGAAATCTTACTTTCTTTGGCCCATGCTCTCTCATAAAAAAGTCTTTATACATTAGAGGATTTTCTTGCCTCATGCTCCCTCATGAAAAAGTCTTTATGCATCACCTTCGATGCACAAAGGCGCACACCGGATGCACAGCCAATGCGCACACCTGATGCGTGCCTTTATGCATCGAAGACGGTGCACAAAGACATTTTCACTCCCTCATAGCTAAAGCTTCAAATGCCTTCTCTCATCTTCTAGAGAAGCGTAGAGCCTACTCACTGCATTCAGCCCATCAGGTACCGTAAATGTCAGGCTTGTGACTCCAAAAAAGCATATAAAAAGGCATATTATCGCTTGACCATTTCATTAATAGGACTATCTTGTAAATGATATTAGTTTCACATTCCAATCCATTCTAATATTTCGTAAACCATGTGGACATGAAATATTTATTCAATTAGATATTACATTTCATGAAAAATATAAAAAGAGATTTACTTGCAAATTATATGTATTAGTATTTATTGTATATGAAAAATATATCATAATTATAAAGTATCTTGTAGACAACAAGTATTATATATTATATGCATAAATACTATCCTTCAAGATATATTGCATTACACATTTAATTAAATATTATATTCATTCAATATGATATATAGATATTACGTTCTTATTTTTATATATTTGCATATCTATTGATTAGATATTATGATACTTTTATAATGACTACAATAGCTTTGGTATCACCATATAATAATTCATACAATTATGAATTATATAATGCTATATATTATAAATTGTGTTGCATTTTTTTGTGTATAGTATTTTTGTGTGTAGTAATTATATTATGAATAATTATAATATTAATATTGAAATTATTATATTATATTATATTTACATTGCTATAGGGCCTATTTTGTTCTTTTGAGGCCATTTAAATTTTTATAACATTCACTTTCAATAATTTTTATAAATATATTTTTAAGAACGATAAATTTATTATTAAATTTTATTCTTCAAACCAATTGCGACTATTAAGCAAGAGCATGCTAACGACTTTATAAAAATGATCTTGTAAGCTACAAAAGAAAAGTAAAATTTAGCCGTCTAATTCTTTTCCCTGTTCTTCGGCGAAAAGTCAATGTTAAAAAAAAAATTTGCAACATTTGTTAAAACAATTATACTTTCTTATGTCTAATAACGTATAGAATTTTTATTGATTATTAAATTTATTGTGTTAATCAATTATTATTTCTAAATTATCTTTTGATAGCAATCTTTTGGTGCATGATACTTGTTAAGGTTTGATTTTTTGATGTATAATTGATAGATTCAAAATTGTTAATACCCAGAAATAAAATTGCTGCTATTTTATACTAGAAAGTATTAGATCTAGAAATTTTTCTCTCCTTTTCTTTTAAACAAGTTCTTTTACTATTATTTTTCTTTAAGACAATAGGATCTCAAGTGGTCAGCCATATAACAGGGGTTTACCTCTCCCAAAGTATCCTTGTATAATAAAGTTGACTATAATTACACGTTGACTTATCATTAGATGGAGAAGGGCACTTTTTTTAAGTCTAACCTTGCTTTTTTATGATCGGTTTTTTTTTTTTTCGCCCTTTTTGGTAGAACGAGGCCTTTCTCGTCTTCTAACGGGAGGAAAAAAAAAAAATAGCCGCCCAGTTCAAACTCAAATAAAATCCCTACCCTCCAGCGTTGACGGTTGACCGAAGTTTCCGGCTTCGATCCCCATATTTCGCTGTCCCCTCTCTTCCTCCCCTCGCTCGTTTGTCGCTTCCCTCTTCCACCTGAATCCTTCCGCTCTTCTCCTCCGCCCTCTCTCTCTCTCTCTCTCTCTCCATGCAATGACGTCCCACCTCTCGTCCCCTTCTCCCCTCCCCGCCCTGCCCCACAAACCCATCCCAAAGCCAAGCCCCACAAATCCATCCAAGCCCTCGGCTCCACCATCCACCGCCGAAGACCCCAGCAGCGGCAGAAGGTCGGCAGCCCCGAGCCCCCGTGGCCCGTCCTCCCTCCCAACGCCCCCCTGAACCCCTTCTCCGGCGAGACCCCCCCGCTCTTCGACTTCCAGCTCAGGAGCCCCGCCACCGGCATCCCCTTCTCCCTCCGCCTCGTCCAGCTGAGAAAGAAACGGATGAGCTCCCCCCGCCCCCAACCTCCCTCCCCCGACCTCGGCTCCATCGGCAACGCCGTCTGGTCCCTCGCTTCCATCATGGAGGAAATCCAACGATCGATCCTCTCAGTGGACGACGAGTCGCCGGAGGACGCCCTCGATAGCGTCTCCCGAGACACCGGCGACTCCATCGTCTGGCTCTTCCGGAAGGTCTTCTCCTCCTCGCCCAATCTCGCCGTGGATCTTCTTTTCCTCATGGCCAAGTTTTTCGTAGCGCCGAAGCAGATGGAGACGAGGAAGGCGCTCGCGTTGGTCGCGGAAGGGATGAAACTGGACGATGTCAACGGCTCCAAAGCTGGTCCGTCGGAGATCGGGAAGTATAGAAGCTGGTCTGACGTCGGAATTCTCGACGAGGCCGAGGAGAAGACGTTCGTCGATAGCTGGCCGGCCTTCTTGCGGAGGGGCATGACTTACGAGAACATGATCATCAATGAGAAAACCAACTCACTGATCCTTTCAAACTACGCGCAGCTCCTCTATCAGTATGAGCAGGACCTTGATAGGTAAAGCCTAGCCTTGACAAAACTAATTAACAATTTAACACATATTAATATTATATTAGTGAGT
>UESW01004620.1:438970-600309 GCA_900491605.1 Calamus simplicifolius | reverse complement strand
TGCAGAAAAACCAGATTGATGAAATTGTCCTTGTGGGTGGAAGCACCAGGATTCCAAAGGTTCAACAGCTTCTGAAGGACTATTTTGATGGGAAGGAACCTAACAAGGGGGTGAACCCTGATGAGGCAGTTGCATATGGGGCAGCTGTTCAGGGAGGCATTTTGAGCGGGGAGGGTGGTGAAGAAACCAAAGGTAATTATCTTCTATTATTATTTTTTCTGTGAGCTATTTATATGCAGAGTTAGAGCACATCGAATTGTTCCACTGCATCCTTGTAAGATGCAACATGAGTAACTCAAAAGAAAGCATAATAATTTAAACTAATTAATTTTATTCTTGGTCTCTGTGTCTGTTCCTAATGTTCGCTGGTTGCAGATATTCTGCTGTTGGATGTGGCACCCTTGACTCTTGGGATTGAGACTGTTGGTGGAGTGATGACCAAGCTGATTCCAAGAAACACTGTCATCCCAACCAAGAAATCTCAAGTTTTCACCACGTACCAGGATCAGCAGACTACTGTCACCATTCAGGTATTGAAACCATCCTTGAAATCAATCTGACATCTTATCATGCTTCCCCGAATGATGCGCTGGTTTTGTGAATTTGTTGCATGTGTGAATTAGACGCTCAGCTCTGTATATCTATGTTTAAATGCAGGTCTTTGAGGGTGAAAGAAGTCTCACAAAGGACAACAGGCTGCTTGGAAAATTTGATCTAACTGGAATTCCTCCAGCTCCAAGGTTTGTTTCTTGGCTTTCAGTCTCTTCACATAATTTTTCATCTTCAAGAGATTAGAACAATTTTTGTAATTGTCATCTTTGCCTACTAATATTTATTGTGGTTGATGAAAAAACAGGGGCACTCCTCAGATTGAAGTCACATTTGAGGTCGATGCCAATGGCATTCTGAACGTCAAAGCAGAAGATAAGGGAACTGGCAAGTCAGAAAAAATCACAATCACCAACGACAAGGGTCGTCTGAGTCAGGAAGAGATCGAACGCATGGTTAGGGAGGCAGAGGAGTTTGCCGAGGAAGACAAGAAGATAAAGGACAAGATTGATGCCCGCAACCAGCTGGAAACATATGTTTACAACATGAAGAACACAATCAATGATAAAGACAAACTTGCTGACAAGCTTGAGAGCGAAGAGAAGGAGAAGGTTGACGCAGCTCTTAAGGAAGCCCTTGAGTGGCTTGACGACAACCAGAATGCCGAGAAGGAAGACTACGATGAGAAGCTCAAGGAGGTCGAGGCTGTGTGCAACCCCATCATCTCTGCTGTCTATCAGAGATCTGGTGGTGCACCAGGCGGTAGCTCGGATGAGGATGATTCACATGATGAGCTTTAAACCTTCATGGTGAAGGGTGGAGCAGTGTAGATGACAAGACACTAGAAAGTATCTTGTAATTTTTTTTTATTTTAATAGTCGGGAGTTAAAATGGAAGAGGAAACAACAGGGTGGGCCCTGCTTCGATTTTAAATTTGGATTTGGATTCTTCTTCCATGAGTGGATTAGACTATCAAATCTCACTGTGAAAATTTTGTGCTTCTGAGAAGACCATTTATCCAATTTAGTTGGATGGTATGCTGTTGCTTTTTATTATTATTATTGTTATTTGATGGCAAGTGAGGGACTATCCCCCAACGTGCTGTTGCTCTGTGTGCTGTTTCTTGTTGAATGGCTTATGAACCCGCTTTTCATGTATTTATAATGTGACCTGATTGCTCTAAAAGAAGCAGCTCATGGCAAATCCTTGTCCCTTGTTCAGAGACGCCTTAGATATTATGTATGATTATTTTTAGCTTTTTTATCTTTGTCAGATCAATCTTCATCGGGCTTTGCCCATAAATAGATATGGAACCAGAGTAGTGCTACAGATTTTGGCTCAAACCTTAGTGGTTGTTGCAACAATTATCATAACGCAGAATCAAAAAATATGAATAATTAATAACTTGTCTTTTTTTTTTTTTGGAAGTTCTTGGATTGTGACAAATGGTATCAGAATGGATTAGTGGATCAAGTGATACTGCAGATGAACTCTATTGCGATAGGATTTATATATTTGTGATTGAATTTGATTATGTTTAGATATAATTAGACAAATAATACTGAACTCCAAATTTAAAGGAGAGTATGCAAATAAGAAAAGGTCTATTTATGAACGTTACACTAACTTGTCATATGGATTGAAAGTATATAGATGACACTGTCATGGTCCGTGAAATCTTACTTTCTTTGCCCATGTCTCTCATAAAAGTCTTTATACATTAGAGGATTTTCTTTGCCTCATGCTCCCTCATGAAAAAGTCTTTGTGCATCACCTCTTCGATGCACAAAGGCGCACACCGGATGCACAGCCAATGCGCACATCTGATGCGTGCTTTATGCATAAAAGACGCACAAAGACATTTTTGCTCCCTCATAGCTAAAGCTTCAAATGCCTTCTCCCATCTTCTAGAGCGTAGAGCCTACTCACTGCATTCAGCCCATCAGGTACCGTAAAATGACTCAGGCTTGTGACTCCAAAAGAGCATATAAAAAGGCATATTATCGCTTGACCATTTCATTAATAGGACTATCTTGTAAATGATATTAGTTTTCACATTCCAATCCATTCTTATATTTCGTAAACCATGTGGACATGAAATATTTATTCAATTAGATATTACATTTCATGAAAAATATAAAAAGAGATTTACTTGCAAATTATATGTATTAGTATTTATTGTATATGAAAAAGATATCATAATTATAAAGTATCTTGTAGACAACAATATTATAGATTATATTATGCATAAATACTATCCTTCAAGATATATGCATTACACATTTAATTAAATATATTATATTCATCAATATGATATATAGATATTACGTTCTTATTTTTATATATTTGCATATCTATTGATTAGATATTATGATATTTTTATAATGACTACAATAGCTTTGGTATCACCATATAATAATTCATACAATTATGAAATATATAATGCTATATATTATAAATTGTATTGCATTTTTTTGTGTATAGTATTTTTGTGTGTAGTAATTATATTATGAATAATTATAATATTAATATTAATATTAATTATATTATATTATATCTACATTGCTATAGGGCCTATTTTGTTCTTTTGAGGCCATTTAAATTTTTATAACATTCACTTTCAATAATTTTTATAAATATATTTTTAAGAACGATAAATTCATTATTTTATTCTTCAAACCAATTGGCTATTAAGCAAGAGCATGCTAACGACTTTATAAAAATATCTTGCAAGCTACAAAAGAAAAGCAAAATTTAGCCGTCTAATTCTTTTCCTTGTGTTCTTCGATGAAAAGTCAATGTTAAAAAAATTTTTTCAACATTTGTTAAAACAATTATACTTTCTTATCTAATAACGTAGAATTTTTATTGATTATTAAATTTATTGTGTTAATCAATTATTATTTCTAATTATCTTTTGATAGCAATCTTTTGGTGCATGATACTTGTTAAGGTTTGATTTTTGATGTATAATTGATAGATTCAAAATTGTTAATACCCAGAAATAAAATTGCTGCTACTAGAAAGTATTAGATCTAGAAATTTTTCTCTCCTTTTCTTTTAAACAAGTTCTTTACTATTATTTTTCTTTAAGACAATAGGATCTCAAGTGGTCAGCCATATATAACAGGGGTTTACCTCTCCCAAAGTATCCTTGTATAATAAAGTTGACTATAATTACACGTTGACTTATCATTAGATGGAGAAGGGCACTTTTTTAAGTCTAACCTTGCTTTTTTTTTTTTTTCCTTTTTTTTTCCTTTTTTTTTTTTTTTTTTTTTGGGTAGAACGAGGCCTTTCTCGTCTTCTAACGGGAGGAAAAAAAAAAAATAGCCGCCCAGTTCAAACTCAAATAAAATCCCTACCCTCCGCGTTGACGGTTGACCGAAGTTTCCGGCTTCGATCCCCATATTTCGCTGTCCCCTCTCTTCCTCCCCTCGCTCGTTTGTCGCTTCCCTCTTCCACCTGAATCCTTCCGCTCTTCTCCTCCGCCCTCTCTCTCTCTCTCTCTCTCCATGCAATGACGTCCCACCTCTCGTCCCCTTCTCCCCTCCCCGCCCTGCCCCACAAACCCATCCCAAGCCAAGCCCCCACAAATCCATCCAAGCCCTCGGCTCCACCATCCACCGCCGAAGACCCCAGCAGCGGCAGAAGGTCGGCAGCCCCGAGCCCCCGTGGCCCGTCCTCCCTCCCAACGCCCCCCTGAACCCCTTCTCCGGCGAGACCCCCCCGCTCTTCGACTTCCAGCTCAGGAGCCCCGCCACCGGCATCCCCTTCTCCCTCCGCCTCGTCCAGCTGAGAAAGAAACGGATGAGCTCCCCCCGCCCCCAACCTCCCTCCCCCGACCTCGGCTCCATCGGCAACGCCGTCTGGTCCCTCGCTTCCATCATGGAGGAAATCCAACGATCGATCCTCTCAGAGGACGACGAGTCGCCGGAGGACGCCCTCGATAGCGTCTCCCGAGACACCGGCGACTCCATCGTCTGGCTCTTCCGGAAGGTCTTCTCCTCCTCGCCCAATCTCGCCGTGGATCTTCTTTTCCTCATGGCCAAGTTTTTCGTAGCGCCGAAGCAGATGGAGACGAGGAAGGCGCTCGCGTTGGTCGCGGAAGGGATGAAACTGGACGATGTCAACGGCTCCAAAGCTGGTCCGTCGGAGATCGGGAAGTATAGAAGCTGGTCTGACGTCGGAATTCTCGACGAGGCCGAGGAGAAGACGTTCGTCGATAGCTGGCCGGCCTTCTTGCGGAGGGGCATGACTTACGAGAACATGATCATCAATGAGAAAACCAACTCACTGATCCTTTCAAACTACGCGCAGCTCCTCTATCAGTATGAGCAGGACCTTGATAGGTAAAGCCTAGCCTTGACAAAACTAATTAAAAATTTAACACATATTAATATTATATTAGTGAGTCTTAATTCAATATTGACATTAATCATAGACCCACGCAATGTGCTAGGCATATATAAATGCTAAGGTGGTAACAAAAATATATGGTTAGTGCTTATTTAATCAAATATGTACTAAAAATTCAAAGCACAAAAGCTAAAAATCATTTAAATGCATACCTATTTCAATTTAATCAAAATTCACTTCATCTTCTGTTTCAGTTCACCTCAAATGGAAACAAAACATTACGCATGCCATCTGATCTAAATTTACTAAACTTAATACATGTTTAACACTATACTCTTAAGCTATGTTTGGATCTTTGGAGGGAAAGAAAGGGGAAAGTAAAAAGAAGTAAAGGGATGGAAGAAAAATGAAAGGGTTGTTCTTCTTTTCTTATTTGGAAAGGTTGAAGGAAAAGGAAAGGTAATATTAATTGTCTTGTTTGGATAAAGAGGAAAGAAAAGAAAATAAAGAGTTAAGTAACAATTATCCCTTCAGAATAGGAAATGAACTGTAAGTGATGGGCCAGTTAACCCCATGGGCAATGATGACGCATATTCTAGGCAGCCCCATTCTCGGCCTTTCAAGTCGGCCCAGTTTCTTGGCGGCCTTCCAAGTCGGCCCAGTTTCTTGGCAGCCTTTCAAGTCGGCCCAGTTCCTAGGCGGCCTCCCAACTCGGCCTCCCAAGGCGGCTCAGTCCTAGGCGGCCTCCTAACTCGGCCTCCCAATACAGCTAAGTCCTAGGTAGCCTCCCAAAGCGGCTCAATCCTAGGCGGCCTCCTAACTCGGCCCAGTCCTAGGCGGCCTCAGACTCCCAAGGCGGTCGCGACCGACTAGACAAGAACTTGGCTCACTCTCGCTTCTCGAGCCATCAATGAATGCCAAGGGGCCACTCTTGGAAGGAGTGTCGCACTCTGACACAGTCTCTTCCTCTACGGTGACCCAGCATGTTAATATTTCCACCTTAGCTCAAGCCAGGCCAGAGAGACCGAAAGTCAAGGATGTTGATAAAGTTCATTGAAGACAACATTGCCGTAGGCCTAAACTAAATTTTTACGGCAGCAACAGAGGGGTAGTTGTACTTTCCAAAAGCCATGCGAACTCTCCTCATTAAAGAGAGGGTTGTGAGCCGTCTTGTCACCCTTTCTCATGAATCTGGACAAAACAATCCATGGTGACTGATTCAAAGCAAGATGAGGTGGGCCTCATCTTGACTACAACCGTCCTCTCAGATGGTTTTGTCATCCATGCTGGAAAGGAGGAACTTTTGCGCTACCACGAGGATGGTGATGCAAGACACCGGCATGCTATAGGCCGAGAGCTACCTGCTGCACCTCCACGGACGGCCATCTTCGTCCCCAAGTCCATACAGTGTCTCCCAGCTTCGGTTTCAGCATTCGTTCTGGCTCCACGCAACTGGCACCAGTGAACGAAGACAGCTCTCGGCTCCAGCTACCTCCGAGCCCGACGGACCCGGCTCCCACTTCCCTACTCCACCATCGAGCTCCAGGAGGTGTTGCTCCCGGCTCCCACTTCGGAGCTAGGCGGCCGACACCCTCTGCTCTCGGCCTCGTCCTCGTGATCCAAGATCCAAGACAGAGGCAGCAAAGTGTAATGTTGAAGGCACATCTAATAATCGCTTAACAAAACTAAGCTCACCAACCACTTACAGCCCACATACCTGACAGGACTTTACCCCTCAACCATACGGCTGTCCACACCCTGCTACAACCTGCAATAACTGTACAACTCAACTAGCATCCACCAACCAGCTGTAGCCACCCACTCTGATGGGACTTAACCGATAGATCTGATATGCCTACAAGGAAGTAAGCCTCACTATTGCTACCATCACCTTAAATACTCTGACAAGTGGTAGCACCTCAAGTCTCACAGACATCAGTTCTAACATTCCATCTACAAAAGTCATCAGTCATCATGACACCCCAACCACTCAAACCAGATGAGCCCCAAAAGTCATGGTCCATTATGAGGCTCCACATGACTCATTCCTTCACTAGATGACAAAGCTCCAAACCTCTCAGGCAGGACACACAAAGTCCAAAGATGAATAAATTGGGTAAGAGGGACCCCCGATCAGGTAACCACAACGAACTCAAACAACTCACTACGTTCATTCTGGCTCACAGAGAGCTCCTCTCTAAACTCTCTCACTTTCTCTTTTGATCTTCCTCAAGCTCACGACTATTGCTCAGAGCACTGACTTGAGCGTCGGAGAGTCCCCATCAGAATCTTCAGTCCCCAAAACTTTTTGCAGGCTCCCGACCATGAGAAGCTCATTGAAAGATCCTGGGCTCGCTGGAGAAGACAATCGGACACTCGTGGACATTCAAGGAGAGTCATCAGAGTTCTGCGACACTAAGCTACAAACCCTCACTCCCTCTACGACAATCATGGTAGATAAAAAGATGGTAATGACAAAATCCCAAGAGGCTTTCGCCAGTAATGCTGGGGGACACCCACAACGAGCTGAGCAACAGAAGGCCGGCTCTCTATTACATCATCACCACTATCTCGGGTCATTCAGGCAAAACATTATGCCACCCTCACCCTACAAATCCAAACATTAATAGCAGGTGCGCAAAGCTGTGAGAGTGATATTCCATGGTTACACAGTAGCAAACAAGAGCTCATGCTGCTCCTTTAGTTATTGCTCAAGCCAACCATCATCCATCCGGTGAAAGATCTCCCCAGCGAGAGATTCGCCACCATCATATCTCTCCGAGGCTCATCAGCAAGAGCAAACTCAAGCTATCAGTAAAGAGCCCCTTCAAGCTTACCAATAAACACCACAAACGTGAAGCCCCCAAACGAAGTAGAAGGAGATAAATTTCTCCAATGAAAAAGTTAAGTACACTGTGTTTTGAGAAAAAGTTTCTTTTAATTAGTGTTTGAATGCATTATAGGAAAACCGACAAAATCAACCTTTGAAAAGGCTCTCAACGATCTCGCAATCATAAGATCACCCTCGGGCCGGCCGCGAAACCCCCGAGGCGGTTCAAGACCTATGGTTTTGGTGACCTCGAGCCACCCCTCGGGTCAGCACATAAACCTCCGAGGTGGTTCTGAAGGAGCTCGGCTGCATCGCGGCTAATGGGTCACCACTCGATCCGGCTTGAAGATGCCCCCAAAGCGGTTCAATACTCTAACAGCCCCATACCCGCTCGAGTCGCCTCTTGAGCCGACCACGAAACCCCCGAGGTAGTTTTATTTTAGCCCTAGCGGCTCTATTTCTGCTTCGGCAATTTTATCTCAGCCTCAGCGGCATTATCTCTATCTTAGCAGCCTCAAGTCGGCGAATAGCCACGAAAAGACTTTCAGATTTTATGTCAAAAGATAAAAACCAAGTCGGCTCACAGCGGAAGAGACCAACTCTCCGGTTCACAGTTGATGGGCATCCACTTCTGGACCCTATGTTGATAAAGGATTGCTGGCTGCCCTCAGCCAGTTGAAGGTAATTAACTTATCTTCAAACTTTGTTTAAAGTTTTTGAGCAAGCAAATGCACAGCTCCAAGGAGTGTGCAGATGTCCACACAAGGCAGCGCAAAATAAAAGAAAATTTTCCATTTGGAAGGAATCATAATAAAAGTTAACGCGAAAAGATATGTGCAAGGTAAAATGCTCTACACTCCTTTCGCTTAACTGATGCAGGGCACATAAGCTCAAGGAGTGTGGGGGGCATCTAATGGGGCCAGTTAACCCCATGGGCAATGATGACTGCATGTTCTAGGCGGCCCCATCCTAGCCGGCCCCATTCTCGGTGGCCTTTCTCGGTAGCCTTCCAAGTCGGCCCAGTTTCTCAGCGGCCTTCCAAGTCGGCCTAGTTTTTCGGCAGCCTTCCAAGTCGGCCCAGTTTTTTGGCAGCCTTCTAAGTCAGCCCAGTTCCTAGGTGGCCTCCCAACTCGGCCTCCCAAGGCGGCTCAGTCCTAGGCGGCCTCCCAACTCGGCCTCCCAAGGCGGCTCAGTCCTAGGCGGCCTCCCAACATGGCCTCCCAAGTCGGCCCAGTTCCTAGGCGGCCTCTCAACTTGACCTCCCAAGGCGGCTCAGTCTTAGGTGGCCTCCAAACTCGGCCTCCCAAGGCGGCTCAGTCCTAAGCGGCCTCCCAACTCGGCCCAGTCCTAGGTGGCCTTAGGCTCCCAAGGCGGTCGCGGCCGACTAGACGAGAACTCAACTCACTCCCGCTTCTCGGGCCATCAAAGAATGCCAAGGGGCCACTCTCGGAAGGAGTGTCGCACGCTAACACGGTCTCTTACCCTATGGTGACCCAGCACGTTAGTATTTCCACCTTCGCTCAAGCCAGGCCAGAGAGACCAAAAGTCAAGGATGCTGATAAAGTTCATTGAAGACAGCATTCCCTCTTTCCGTAGGCCTAAACTAAATTCTTTACGGCAGCAACAGAGGGGGAGTTATACTTTCCAAAAGCCATGTGAACTCTCCTCATTAAGGAGAGGGTTGTGAGCCGTCTTGTCACCCTTTCTCATGAATCTGGACAAAACAATCCATGGTGGCTGATTCAAAGCAAGATGAGGTGGGCCTTATCTTGACCACAACCGTCCTCTCAGATGGTTTTGTCATCACGCTGGAAAGGAGGAACTTTTGCGCTACCACGAGGATGGTGATGCAAGACACCAGCATGCTATAGGCCGAGAGCTACCTGGTGCACCTCCACGGACGGCCGTCTTCGTCCCCAAGTCCAGACGGTGTCTTCCAGCTTCCGGTTTCAGCATCCATTCCGGCTCCACGCAACTGGCACCAATGAACGAAGACAGCTCTCGGCTCTAGCTACCTCCGAAGCTCGACGGACCCAGTTCCAACTTCCCTACTCCACCATCGAGCTCCAGGAGGTGCTGCTCCCGGCTCCAGCTCCGGAGCCAGGCGACCGACAACCTCTGCTCCCGACCTCGTCCTCGTGATCCAAGATCCAACATAGAGGTGGCAAAGTGTAATGTGGGAGGCACATCTAACAATCGCTTGACAAAACTAAGCTTACCATCCACTTACAGCCCACGTACCTAACAGGACTTTACTCATCAACCATACGTCTGTCCACACCCTGTTACAGCCTGCAACAGCTGCACAAGTCAAGTAGCACCCATCAACCAGTTGTAGCCACCCACTCTGACGGAACTTGACCGACAGCTCTGACAACCAACAAGGAAGTAAGCCTCACTGTTGCTTATATCATCTTAAATGCTCTGACAAGTGGCAACACCTCAAATCTCACATACATCAGTCCTAACATTTTATCTACAAAAGTCATTAGTCATCATGACACCCCAACCACTCAAACCAGATGAGCCCCAAAAGTCATAGTCCATCATGAGGCTCCACGTGACTCATTCCTTCACTAGATGACAAAGCTCCAAGCCTCTCAGAGTCCAAAGATGAATAAATTGGGTAAGAGGGACCCCCGATCAGGTAACCACAACGAACTCGAACAACTCACTACGCTAATTGTGGCTCACAGAGAGCTCCTCTCTAAGCTCTCTTTCTCTTTCGAGCTTCCTCAAGCTTACGGTGTTGCCCAGAGTACTGATTTAAGCATCGGAGGGTCTCCATCGGAATTTTTGGTTTTCGGGACTTTTTGTAGGCTTTCGACTGCGAGAAGCTCGCTAAAAGATCCCGGGCTCGCTGAAGAAGGCAATCGGACACTCGCGGACGTTCGAGGAGAGTCATTTGGCAACAACAGTAAGAATGAAAGAATGAAGAATAGATAATGAAGGAATATTTTGGCCTTTCAAAAAAATATAACTTCAACCTTTTTCCTTCCCTCAGCATAGGGGATTAATAAATTTACCCTCGTTGAGAGAAAAAGAAGGTAAATCGGTTACTCATTCCTTTCCTCCTCTTTCTTTCACCCTCTTTCCAAACAAAATAAGTTATGACTTTCTTCTTCTTTTCCTTCCCCTCCTCTCCATTTTCTCCCATCCAAATAGACCCTTAAGTTTTTTAGCCTATCGTGATGTTTCTTCAGTCCTTCAGTATGTTGAACTATGTGGATAACATTGGAGTCTCGTGAATTCTAGCGTTCTACTATAGTGATAATTTGACTCATTGATTTCGCTCTGCTTTCATTTTATATATATAACATTGCAACATTGAACTGCAGAGAAGGTCTCTCTATATCTTTGTTTTTTTATATAATGTTGCCCAATGGAAGTATAGAAAAGGGCTCCCTCTGCTTCATACATATATATATATAATGATTCGCAGTATTGGCTTTTGTTCTGTTGCTGTGAAAAATTTGGTGGCAGGGCGAACCAGTACTTCAGTTGGGCGGTGAATGCGGAGCCGGCGGATGGGAGGCGATGAGCAGGTATGCGTTCTTCCTGTGGCACGCGCGCGGAGACCTCGAGGGGGCGGAGGAGATGTTCTTGGAGGCGATTCAGGTCGACCCGGAGAACGACTACCACAGGAGCAACTACGCCTGCTTTCTATGGAACACCGGTGCACAGGATACCTGCTTTCCTTTGGAAGATAACCAAGGAGGAGACTGTGAGGAGCTGTGACTCTTTTTAACTCTCCTGCCAGGTTTATAGGTTTAAAGGTAGGTAGGCTCTCTTAGTTTTCTTTGAACCAAGCAGGCTTAGAAAGTGTGTTGAGGTTGCTCAACGACTCGGAAATCTGTAGCCTAGATCTTGGGTGTTAATTTATCTCGTTCATTTGTTCGGCAACATCAGAGCAGGGCTCTCGGAAGAAGCCTCTGTTCATATCTTGATGCATCTTCACATAAATAAAGAACTAACTTTTGTTCTCTTGCTGTCTGATTTGCCACTCTATAGCTCTCTAAATCTATAGCAGAGATGAAGATGAATTTACTTCACAAATTCAATTGTGTTTCTCAGATGAAGGTTAATCTTGCAAATCCTGCTAGTATTTCCTCTAAATTATTATTGTTATTTGGATCAAACATTTTTATGATACAGTGTTGATGTGAAACAGTGTGACAGAATTTTTTTTTTTGAGGTATGCCAAGGTCTTATGTAAATAATCATTTTTATAATCTGTGTGCAAAAAATTTTACTTTTCTATGGCATGGGTAAGTTTTGCTTGATGCTTCACTAACAATTTGACAGAAACTTGTGGTAAAATGAAGCCAATATCCCTGGAATGATCAGTTTTGATTCAAAAAGCAATCAGTCACCAGTGAAACAATGCTACAGAAGATGCTCAGCTGGGTCTTGTGCTTGTTTATTGTAGGCTCATATTACTAGTATATTATTAAAAGGATGAAAGCCAAAAGAGACAGAAAGTTGTGCAGAAATAAAAGCAGTTAAAGGAGTAAACCTGAAGCATGCTCCTAATTTAAACATTTTCTGCAGATGCTAAACTACAGTGAGCTTGTTCAGCTTTCATATCTACGAGTAGCTCCTTGCCAGTTTATGATATGATCACTTATAATACAAGGAAGAGCAAGTTATTCTGACCATTCATGCTAAGCATGGTCTTGAATATTCCAGGCATGATTACTCCTGAGAAATCTCCATATGAGCATTGCAATAATACAGGATTTCACTCGAAAAAGCTAGCCAAAAATATATTATTTATGCTCCTTATTTTCAACACATAATTGATGTGGAACTAGACATTTACCAGCATGGACTATTACGAGCTCTCCTTCCTCAAATTTGGCATTTTTGTCAAGCTCAGTGTTCATATCTAAAGTCATATCCACATCCAATCAAATTCAATCATAAGCACATTAGAGCTTAACTACATTGTTTCTTAGTCTAAATGGGTTTGGTTCACTTTGTACCATTTGTTATAATTTAGAATTTCATGCAAAAAGGTTAGTTAGAAAGTTATTATTGGAATTTCTTGATTCTCTATAAGCACTTAAGATCTTCTCAACAAATAATCCATATGAAACTAAATAGTCATCAGCAAGAAACTCTTATATGCGCAATTATGTAATTTCTAAATGCATGAATATCAATTGAAATTATCCTTTATATCAATTGAAATTATCCTTTCCACTAATCATATTCATGAAACCGCATGCAGATGTTATGTTTTATTGGAGAAGGTTAATCACCAACATTGAAACAAACAAAAGGGATTCATTGAGATAAACATTCCTCATCGGTTATACAAATTATGTAAAGAATGCAGAATAAACAACAGTGAACAAAGAAAGCTCAAAAGCATATTATAAAACCACTCAGTTATATAGCCTAAGCAGAAGACCTATAAGTAGGGATGGCAATTTTGGACATAACTCATGAACACGACTCAAATCCGGCACAAAGTTAACACGTTCAGATTGAGTATAAACATATTTGCGTCAAAAACAGGTTGACCTACTAACCCAAAATTGATCAAATTATTAATGAGTTAATTTCATGTAACCTGACCCATCAATCCAGATATAGCCTGCCAGGCTTGTTTAACTAAGTTAATGCCACATTTTAATTAATTATTATTTTATGATAATGATTATATACTTATGTAAATATTTTATACTTATCTTTTTTTTTTCTCTTGAATGAAAAATTTTGTGTGCTTTAATTTTAATTTTTAATATATAATTACTTTATAAGTGATTTGATATTAAATATGTTATGTGGGTCACATGGATTTTTACAGGTTATATGAATTACATGAAACTATATGAGTTTCACAAGTTATATGGGTGAAACGAGTTACACGGATCATGCCGTGTAACCCATATATATATAGGTAAGGTTTGAGTTGATCAAGTTGTCATTATGCTTTAAAGTTGATCTAATCAATTTACGGTCCATTGACATGATTTGCTACCCCTATCTACAAGTAGTTCTACTAAAGTTAAATAGTCTAGAAAATTAGAATTAGAGGGATCTGTTGGGGAGCACGGAATACCCCCAAGATCACGGCTATAGCGTATATGAGTAATACAAAAAACTTTTACCGTTCTAATCTATGAGTATAAGATCATACCTTCAGATTTGAACCTTGGAACACTTTGATTCGATTGCTCGACCTCAACCTTTTAGCCTTCCGCCGTATTTCCGAAAATACCTTCCTTCTCTCACAAGATGGTGGGATCTCTCGGTCGACCTAGGGTTTCTTGTTTTTCTTTTTTCTCAAAACGTTAACCCTAGCAACCAACTGAGAGGGTATTTATAGGGCTACAACAGGGACCAATAGGCAAATATGAAAAGGACTTCCCACGTAATTAAATCTCTCAATCCTTTCCCGAGTTAGGATTCAATTACGTAAATTACAATTCATTCCATTAAAGAATTATAATTGTACTCCTAATCATATTCGAATTTATATTTTCGAGCCTTAATATTAAATACTTATTATCTCCCCACGTTAAGATTACAGATATCCACCAATTAAATTTAATTACTGACAATATAATTTAATTGGCTATTATTATCCTTGAGACTTATCCACTTAACTTATTTGATGTATCGGATTCAAAATCCACTTGCAAGATTTGATACAATCAAAACTTATAAGCTTTCTCAAGGGGATATCATCAATCCAAATTAACAGGACGTGGATTCCTTTATCTATTAATATTCACCATATATATAATGTTATTGCCCAACCCACTGAGTTTATTGACTCATATAGAATCTCACTTTATGTGTAATCAAAGCAATAATCACTACATACAAGTGTCTAGAAATAGAATTCAGATTAAGAGCATAAGTAATCATAATATTCATGAGTTTTAAATTATTTTATAAAGTCAGTATAAAATAATTAACTCAACTGGGTCCTGTTCAATACACACAAAGTGTACTAGCACAATAGTTAGAATAAACCATTCCCCGTAGTCAAGACAGACCTACTAAAAATTTGTGCTACAGTTCTACTGATGGTGTGTCCAATTCCATCTAAAACTGTGAACAATAAACTTGTATTCCAAAAGAACCGATGATCTAGTCTTCTGTGTGTAAGCCGTGCTCTACACACTAGATCAAATACTCTTTGTAAATACTAGACACATGCACATATATAGTAAATGGCATACATTGCTCAAAATGAATTCTCATTAAAATATAAAGATATAACATAAAGCATATCTTTTAGTCTATATCTCTATCAGGATCAACATTCAATCCTTTGGGAAAAAGCCTATAAAAACATCTGAATGCTACTTGGAAACCACAGTAGGTGGGAGATGGATGTAGATCAGGTGGAAGACATATGATTTCCCTTCAGGAGTTCCAACTGCTGTAGCCTCTGCAGATTCTGGGAAGCATGGCATACCTTGAAGACAAACCAGAAAAGTTCATTTTTGATCTCAGACAACTCCAGCATGTCATCAAAAATCATAAGCCAACTCAGTTCCCTCACTGCAAGGGTGACAGCATCTCTACCAATGTACCAACCAGGAAACTACCACAGTGGTGGCCCATCAAGCTTAATGAACGAACATGCAAAGCCAATGGGTGGGAGATTGTTCAACGTTCTTCCAGCATCTTTTTCATGATAAAAGATCATGCCTCACAATTTGTAAGAAAGCACCAAGAATAAAGTCATTCCCTATTTTTGTTTGAAGAGACCCCCTGGAAGATTCCATTGCCTGGCATACCCCTGACCATGAGCAATTTAACAGCTTACCTGAAAGTAAATGTTGCACAAGTTTGCCCAGAACTTTTGAGTTGCAAAGCATTTCACCATTGAGCTCAGACATTCTCAAGAATGTACTTGTTCTCAGCAGCTACAGCCAATTTTCAGATCAAATCGTTTCCTCTTCCAAAGGTAGAGTTCATGATCATCCTGTTAGTCAATCTTCCAAATGACAAGCCATGAAGGAGCTCTGGGATGGCAATGGAGAGAAAAATCTAAACCCATCCCTGATATTTTTTTAAAAAAAAATTATTTCTTTATTAAATAGGCATTTGTAATGGGATAAACTTAAGATTTCTCCTGCTAGGTGTGATTTTTTAAGATGTTTCTTTGCATAATGTTGCTGAATGTGTTTGTAATGTGATAAATGATATGTTTAATTTATATATTTACTTTAGGTTATGCTGTATGTGATTATGTACAAGATAACGGATGTAATTTTGCAAACTTAGGTATTATATTGCATTCTAAATCTTAAGTTTTGGCTTTTAAATTTTGAGTCTTTTAATGCATTTTAAATTTGAGTCTCTTAAATATAGCTTCAAATTTTTCTTTATTTTTTATTTTTAATTTTTTTGAAGGAGGGAGGGCAAGAGTGAGGGCAGGAAATATACTCTCTGCCCCAAATTCGCTCCATGCCATTGCTAAGAAGACCGGCTAAATGGACGCTTAAACCGTCACTTGTGGATAGAAACTCTAGCATAATATAGCAATATAAATAAAATCAAAACCTTCTTACCAAAATAATAAATAGACTCAACACCTAAATCCTTTGCAATAAATCTTAGAGTATATTAGCCAAAAATTATATAAGCTATTAAAGAATCTGAAATCATCTAGAAAACTTTTAATCGACATAATGGTTTTGCAAACTATGCACAATTGATTGGATTTATTAACAATTCTATTAACAATTCTCACAAGAAAGTTAATTGTCTAAACTCTTTATGAACTTTCATGCTTCTCAGTCTGAGTACTCATGCACTAGAAATTAATGATGCTTGATTGTTATTTATGCCTCTCCCATTCTTGTACATGTATGTTGAATTTTGTAACCATAACTGTATATTTGTGACATTAACTTTGTAGATTAGTATTTTGTATATAATTTTTGTGAAAGCTTTGGAAACCAAGTTTGGGGATAGACTACTTGAGGTGTGTTCTTTAAGCTCTCCAGAAACATTGGCAGTAGTCTAGAAGACGGATTTCAGTAGACATTGGTGGTTTGGAAGGAAAGCAAGATTGGTTTCACACTGAGAAAATCTAGCACAGCAGGGAGTGAGCATCAAAGTAGAGAACAAATGTTTGCTTGCATAATAAACAATCCAATGTAAAAGGTTGGGAACAGGGATAGCAATTTTTTTCGTTTGACCGTTTATTCGATCGATACCATTTCTAATGGATCAAAGAATTTTCGATTTAAACAGCTTAGCGGATAAACGAATAAATAGTTGTTAATGGCTAAACGGATAAACGGTCAGGAACGATATCCTTCACCCCATCCCCATTTACCCATCCCTATTTATCCATCCTCGTTAGCTTTAATATAATATATTTAAAATAATATATTATTATATTTATATATTTATATTAATATATTAAAAATTTAAAATAAAAAATATATACCCTATATGTTCTCTTCCTTCATGCAACCGCACTAAACATCAAAGCCAGAACTTTTTATTAGTATTTTTTAAGTTTTCAATAAATTATAAATTTAATAAAATAATTTTATTTTTTTATGTAAACGGCTAGGTATCCATTTACTGTATCCTGGTTCCTACTCGATTAACTATAGCAGTTTAACGGGGCAAAGAATGGGGAGGTTTTCTCTAACGAAAATGAAGACCGATAAAGGCTACTCTAGGCCATTCCCAAGTCGTTGCCATCCTTAGTTGGAAACTTAGAAATCATTAGAAACCTTCTTATCTTGCCATAACAATGGTATTGACCTTTAAATTTTGATGACGAAAGTCAAAACTAAAATATTCTGATTTTACTTAGAATCAATTTGGAGGTTATGATCAAAACTTAGATACAGTGTCACATATAATATATGTTTTCACAAATTATGCCATTTTTTGGTCATTCACATATCTATTTAACTTAAACATACAGTTAAATCCAGGATTTATTCATTGGGAAAAAGATGGGAGCAACTTGATAAATTTATCAAGATACTTTTAAGGGAAAGGGGCAAAGGAGGCTTATATTGCTTATCAGATATGGCTTTCTCGAAATCAGATTGTGTTCTCAGATACGGTTCATTCTCCTCGTAGGATCCTCAGGACGGCTTCCTCCCTCTTTGCTGAGTATTCATCCCATCAGGAGTCCTTTGATTTTGCGAACCTTGGACACTGGGTCTCCCCTGCTGCTGCGGCAGCGAACCGGCGTACGGTTTTCATTTCTTGGGAGCCCCCTCCTCCAGGGTTTGTTAAAATTAACTTCGATGGGAGTGTTCGGGGTAGAAGTGCTGGCTCTGCTTATGTCATTCGTGATGCTGATGGCAGGATGCTGGCGGCTGAAGGATTTAGCCTTCTTGATCCCTCGGTTCCAATGACGGAGCTCTATGCGGCTTGGGCGGGTTTATCCTTCGCCATTCGGACTCTTGGCGCCGGCAAGCTCATCATTGAAGGGGACTCTATCATCGTTATTCGATGGATTCGTCAGCAGTATAGATCCCGTTTGCCTTCTATTCCTATCTTATGTGATATCTGAGCTATGATCTTGGAAGCTTCCAACATTCAGATCCGTCATGTATATCGTGAGGCCAATGTTGTTGCGGACTGGATTGCGGCCAGGATGGCCTCTCACTCTGAGCAGTGGATATGAAGACCGGGCGACTGCTGCCCTCTGGTTATGTTCCAGTTATTAGTTTCAGATGTAACGGGTCCGTCCCGATCTAGGATGGTATGAATCACCGTCTGTATCAAAACAAAAAAAAAAAAAAAAAAAAAAGAGGTTTGAGGACTGTAGTTGTCTCTCAAAAGTAAAATCTCAAGATATTTGAGCTCATATTGGTGAGATAATGAGTTCAAATGTCTCCTGTAGGTGTCCAGTTCCAATCATCCCCCAGGAAATCCAAGTTTTGTGGTTCAATCAAATATAAAAGCTAATTAGGAGGAGGGTAAAGTCCTAAAGACAAGCCGTGAAAGCAGGGAGTATAAAAGAGTTGATAGCTTGGCCAACAAGACTGGACACCACTTGTGGATCTAGGTGAAGAATTTCCATCATGAATTGAATGGAAGGGTACGGATTCATCTCTCTTTCAAACGAGGCCTCGATGGACAAAAGGCGACGACTAGAAGAGGCCTTTTAACTCTGCCTAAATTTCAGGTCCTCATAGATGGTTTTTTTTCCACAAGCTTCTCTGCTTTGTTTTTCAAGCAGTAACAAAGAGGCCTTGCCATGTTTCGTAATTGGTCAAAATAGGCCTAAAATAGGTTTTGAAGCTCATTATCTTTTTATATGGGTGAATAAAAAATTATGAAGACATTTAATTTTATATTGAAAAAATTAAGAAATGAAGGTTCACTTATATGAAAACTTCTTTCTTGAAGCTTAAGTTCCTTAGGCTTACCATAAGTGAAGAGCTACGTATTACCCCTGCATGCATATATGCGAAGGGCACAATGAACGCTTTTAAACCATAGGGTGCTTCCAAAGGGCATCTAAAACTTATAAATATGACCCTAAACCCTTGCATTTCATTCAATTCCTAATTGATTCCACATTCAATTCAATCATTTTCTCTTTTAGGCATTTACATACTCTTCTTAGGAAAGTATAGCTATAGTACATTAAAAAAGAGAGAAGCATTCTTGATTCGATATTTTTGATGAATTATAGTGCTGCTTTCATCAAAAGGAGACTGTTGTATCCACCGTAAGCACCATTGCGGAATGAAATTATCTTAAGGATATAGAGTATAACTCTAGACTCAATCTTATTAATTAGATAACCATTATCTACACAACGTCACTTGCTATAAAATAGTCTGGTACTTCCCGAACATTTTTCAAAAAAAAACTGGCACCATGGCCTGCAAGACGATAGGTCCATTGATCAAGGTAGGCATTCTCGCCAGCTCAACCAGCAACTCTTTGCTGAAGTCCTCCAAATAGGCTGCATACAGTTCAATCCTCTTAAAGTCCCACACCCTCACCAACTTTCCGAGTTCTTCCGCTAACTCTCTTCACACTGGGACACTAGTCTCGCATCCTTCTGCCAACTCTCTTTACAATGAAACACTAGTAGTCCGAATGAAATATTAGAATCATCATATTTTGTTATACGATCCTACATGATGATAATCCTAAATCATTTCTGCACATAAAATTATTTTTCTAATATGATGATCCCATGCCCATGTCCTTGTAAATGAATATCCAAGATTACCCCCAGATGGCTCTCATCCTTTAAAAAAAATACTTGATATTATTTTTATATTAATATTATAAAATTTATTGCTATAAGTGTTGAAAAATGGGTCGTTTATAACCCTTAGGTTATATCCATTGATTTGAATGAGAAATTGATGACCTCCTTTTAGTCCTACATGAAAAGTTTTAAAAATGTAGAAGTACCTTATATATGAAATATCATCCCATGCTTATGCATTTGGGCTCATCTTAAGTAGAAAGCTTGAAGGTGATTTGTACCCCACGCATGTGCAAAAGGCGCAATAAGCGCTTTATAGGCACACTTTGCATTTTGCTCTTCGCTGATCAATAAATCAAAACGGCATATAGATACGTACCCGATCGCTGATCGGCAGATCGAATCTTGAAAAGGCGTATAAATATGCACCGATCAACCTAAAACAGCGTATAGATAACATGATCTTCAGATCAAAACGATGAATCGGCATATCAAAAGCTGATAAGCCCCTTCCTTCACGTCTCTTGATCACAACCGATCAAGTCAAACCGGTTTTAATTTTTTCTGAATGAGTGCTTCGAAGAGGTACCTCAAATCTATAAATAAGACATGCCACATACATTCCAAGCATCGATCGAAGAAACATTTCCTTCTTAGGCATTTGGATACTCTAAATTTAAGAGAACATAGCATTCTTGGTTCGCTGTTCTGATGAATAGTAGTGCTGCTTGCATCAGAAGAAGATCGTTGTATCCTCTCTAGACTCGGTGTTTTTTTTTTTTTTTTGATTGAGTTAGCCATCACATTATCCTACATATCTACCAACAATAAAATGATATTATAATGATATAATATTATTATATTATAATAATAATATTATAATTTAATTTAAATATAATCATAATACATAAATAAATAATATGAACTAACAATAAATTTATGGTAGTTGCAAAATATAATAAGTGCAGTTTTGGTATTATATAGCTAGTAACATTTGATTCTCATGGTATACCAAGCAATTTTATCATAAACATTCAGGGATTTTTAGTCACTAAGATGCAATATACCAAAGGTGATAATCTTAGATCATCGACGAGAAGATCACTTCGGGATGTGATTTAAAACCATCATGATGATCCCATTTAAATGATCAAATCTCTCTAAATTGTGTTAAGTGCTTTGCTGCCTCACACCCCCTAATTCCTTTTATTACAACTCATAAGTTTCATGAAATTTTGGTCATTAGCCATTATTAAGAGTTTCATGTCACATTGACTCGAACTAGAAGATTATTTTGAGTGATCCATCTGCAGTTTTATATAAATTATCATTCCCCTAATCAATCTCAATGTGTTTCTTTTCTTTAACTTAAATTTATAAGTTACGTGTATATATATATATATATAGCAGGACGTGGCCCTAGACACCGGATCACCACAGCCACCTCAAAAGTCAAAAGGCAGTCTTTATATTATAGTATAAAAACTTGTTGAGTCAACTCGAAGCCCGAGAAGGTCAATTTGACTAAGTTTCAAGCTTTTATTTTGAGTCCGTGTTGACTCGGTTAACTCATCAAGTTACATGATAGTCAGTCCAATTTGCTTCACTTAATCAAGTCTTAAATATCAAATACAATTGATTCCAATGCTCCTTTTCCAGACTTTCATCCAAAGCAAAAGAGATCATGGCTATTACTATAATTGGTCTGAAGATCTAATAATATAAAAGAAGCATGAAGGATTAGGGCTTCCATTCCTCTCACACTCACATGATCCTTCTCGTTCTCTATTTCCATCATGATTTGAAGGAGAACAAGATGGAACATTTTTGTCCCCTTATTTTTGCATATTAGGTTGGAGAATAGGGTGAAAATTACATGTGAAGCCAATGCATATTTCCATTCCTTCCATCGGAACAAAAAATATTATGAGGGATGTAGTATTTGTTTTTCAATTCTTTTTTTCTCTTCATGAAAAAAAATATATTTGGCACTAAATTATCAAAATTATCCCTCATCATTGATAGGCCTTAAATAATCCATTTAATTCTCTTGTAAAAAAAATGTAATTACTTGAAATTTTTACCCTATAGGTATTCTAGTCAAATTGATAATTTTTCATCTAAAATTACCTCCAATCAATCGCAGTAAGTATTGTTCAGAGCTATTTTCTCATGCAATTTTTTTATCAATCAAATATCATAAAAGCCATTTTTCTCCGCAAAACTTTTGTCAAAAAAATGGGTCTTTAAAAAATTTCTTAAGAAAATATTTTTTGGAAAAATATAAAATAGGCACTAAGAGGATGTTCAGTACATAAATTTGAAGATTTCATTTCTGGCATTACATTACCAAGCATGTAATTTCTAAGATTTAAATGTTTGGACATGAAAGTTATTCATATTTGGTTCGCGTAGTAATCTAATTACAAATTGCTAAGCATTTCGTATTGATATATTAATTGACAAATCAGATTACTACGTAGAAAGCATGCTAAGATTTAAAAAATATTTTTATTTTCTAAATTGAAAAGACCAAAGTATAGCAACATTTTTAGATATAATAATATATTATATAAAATAAAATTAGCACACAGCAATAGAATCTACTGCAAATTTATATGATATAATTATTATAATATATATTAAAAAATATAATATTATATTTTAATATAATAAATATTTAAAAATGTAAAAATTAAATAATATTCATAATATATATTATCTATTACATTACAAATAGATACAATATAAAATAATCATGTATATTATTAAAACAATAATAATTTAATAATATACATATTTACTATATTAACAAAAATATTAATATATTTATAATAAAATATATTTTATATTCATAATATGTACTATTTATTATTATAAAATATATAAAATATAAAATAATAATGTAATATTATTACAATAATAATAATTTATATGATAAATTTAATATTATATATATATACTAAATTTTATTAATATATTATATAAAAAAATGCATTAACTATTATAATAATAAATATATGAATATGATTATATTAAAATAATAATTATATATAATTTCATAAAATAATTTTTATTATTTATATAATATGTAATAAAAATAATAAAATTTCAATATCATATTATATTAAATGGTCTTTCTCTCTTTCTCCCGGTGATGCTTTGTTGGAGGGGCTTTTCATCATCTATTAGGTGATAAGTGGTTACCCAACTCCTAGTAGAATTTAGATTGCCACAAAATATAGTAATCTGATTTATAAAATAATTTTAAATGTTTATTATTTTTTTAAATATGTTGACATTATCATAAAATTCACAAACCAAACGCCAACAAAAGCATTAAAAAAAGAAAAACTGTTTAGCAGAGAGCGAGAGAGAGAGAGAGAGAGAGAGAGAGAGAGAGTCGTTCTCCATCTTTATTGAGTGGATGGCTCAATCTTTAAAGAAAAGAATGGGATATAATGCACGATCGAATGAGAGGGTTGATGGATGGTTATGACAATAAACGAAGAGGAAGTGAGTGAGCAAGAGGCTCCACCATAAATAAAGCTGATTAGAAGTTTCTTCCCAAATGACCTTTGAATCCAACCAAGCTCCGCAAGACTCTGTTTAAATTGTATAATAGACAATAAATGCCACTGAGAATTTACAGTTTTTCCACATCTTCGTGTTTACGTTTTCAATGATTTCTTCTCAAAGCATGCGAAGAAGACAGAACTGCAATCAATTGATTGCAGTCAAACAACAGATGTATGCAGTCGGTTTGATTTCAAAAATTGTTTAGGGTCAGAGAAACAGGAAAATTGCTTGTGGCTAGGAAATAGGAATCAAAGCTCACGGGTATTCGAAAACTCCAAAATTAAAGGTCTGGTGTAACTTCTAAGCTGACATCAATGCATTAGATCGTGCAAAAGATGACATTCTCTGTTCAGTTTGAAGTTAAGCATCATTCACCTGATGAGAATTTTAGTTGACCTCTTCAAGTAACCAATCACATTAAGGATCACAGTCAAAGTTTCACCAACCTGTACTTTTTAAGCCTCGTTTAGAATCAGTCAATTTACCCTGAAACATCCTGCCGGATTTGCCCATAACTCGAGTTTAAACTCTTTCTGTACTTTTGATAGCCATGCAATATCTTTCCTGAGGAGGAGCAAACAGTCAAAATGGTCACTCTCAGTGAATTGATGCCTGCCATCTAATTCCAAAGAATATACAAATTGATAATGGGCACAAACAAGGACAACAAAACAGCTACAGTGGCAAGAGGTTAATGGAATTCCCAAAGTCATTTTCAGTTATATCATCCACAGGTTAGACAATAAGAAATTATTAAAAAACGTTCATGTTGATACCTAATAACAACATCCTACCAACTCATTTAGAATCACAAACTTAAAATATAAATGCACCAGTGTCACCTGAACTGTTAATGCCCAAAATGCAGGTATATTGGAAATTTTTATTTGCAGTATTATTATTTACTTGATTATTTAATAAATAATTTCTTTCTCGTATATAGAAAAAAGGGTTGAGTTATAAACATTATCAGTTCAAGGCATGCAATGAATCATACTCCTTTAAGAGTTGAATTCGCCTTTCTTTGAGGTAAGTAGTTGATATAGGTCTGCTCTAATATAAAAATACTCCTTTCTCAAATGCTTTAAGAATACACCTGAGTTTACTTGTATCTACCCTCTTAATTTACCTCTCTGTGTACATTGTGAATGGCTTTTCAAGAAGAAATAATTAGGGACGTGTAAGAGGTAAAAGAAAGTGAAAGATTAAAACTTTATCCCCTTGATATATTAAGGTAGTATTTAATAGAAAAATATTATTTCTAGATAAGTGTATGAGATAGAGTTTATTCTCTGGCTATTCCTAGGGATATTCTCTGGCTATCCCATTGATCATATCAAATGCAAAAGGTAAATCCATATGATAACTTTTTTTTTTACTTTTATTTGAAGGAATAACCAGCTATTCTGCATTTCCTAGAGAATAAATTGAGAGGATTATCCCTCTGGTTAACTTTATTCCCAGCTATCCTCGTAGTTATGACTTTTGGGAATAAAAAAGGAATATCTTTTTTCTATTTCAAACACTACCTAAAAGATTGAATTATTTAAAATAAAAATTAAGTAAGTTGGATATCCCTTATTATTTTCTATTTCAAATACTACTTAAAAGATTGAATTATTTAAAATAAAGATTTAAGTTGATACTTAGTTTAATACATGGGATTGCTCTTGAAATATAAAAATTTTAAATTACTTGTTAAATAAGCCAACAAGTTATGCTCCTAAAGCACTAAGGTCACATGCCACTGACAAGGATAGAGACCAGTTTTGGTTTGGTTTCCCTCTCATCATCATGTTTTTTTTTTATTTCTTTTTTTTTTGTCCTTTTATCTCCATGGATGCCATTGACCAAAGTAGGCAGCATAGAGAGGAGGACCATGCTAATTAACCAATAAACAAGAGCAAATTGTTTTAATAATCATAATTAGTAGATTAAAATCATAATAAACTGCTGTCAAAGAGGAGGAGGAGGAGGAGGAGGAGGAGGAAAACCGACAAATGGTTGGCGCGTGCCACCCAAGCGATCCTGTGGGCCCCTTTGCATCTTTTAACGCGGAGTTGGATCCGTTAAAAGGAAGGCAAATAGGCCACATTTTACGGTCCAGATTAGCTAATCTCGAACAACTCGTAGCCAAAATAACGATTAAAAAAAAGGACGAGTAAGGTTTCTTTTTACCGGCGGTGATCGCGGTTGCCGATAACTTGCTTGTTGTCTCTGCCCAGATAGATCTCACTGATCAGTGACCGTTGATTGGATGGACTCTCTGAACGGATCGTCTGTAATTTGGTATAACAAAACGAGGAGCAAATGCAGAGTTCTAACGGTCCAGATTTCACGTATTTAATACTCCCTCCGCGTGGCCGTTCATTTCATCTCTTCTTCTTTACCTAAACAATAAAAATTCAGTGGTACAATTTAAAAAAAAAAATCCCCATTAACCCTTTTTTAGAATAATCTTTTACTTCTGAATCTAAAAATATTTTAAAAAAGAGTCGTTCCAGCCTGTCAGCATCCATTATTATGAGGCCTTAAGTCTTCTCGGCTTCCGTCGCGTCTCCACACCGAAAGGCAGAAGAAGGCCCTGCGATGCCGTCACCGCCGGAGCTCCTCCGGCTCCTCCTTGTGCTGGTTCTGCTCAGCGCCGGCAATGCGGCGTCGGAGCTGCCGGAGTTCCGGGAGGCCCTGGCCTTCCGCAACGGACGGGGGTGCGGCGGCGCCCCACCATCCACGTCGCCATGACCCTCGACGCGACCTACCTCCGCGGCTCCCTCGCCGGCGTGCTCTCCGTCCTCCAGCACGCCTCCTGCCCGGAGAACGTCGCCTTCCACTTCCTCGCCACCGCACCCCGCCGCCTCCGCCGCGCCGTTGTCGCCGCTTTCCCGGGCCTCCCCTTCCGCATCTACCGCTTCGACGCCGCCCTCGTCCGCGGCAAGATCTCCTCCTCCGTCCGCCGCGCCCTCGACCAGCCGCTCAACTACGCCCGCATCTACCTCGCCGACGTCCTCCCCCGCGCCGTCCGCCGCGTCATCTACTTCGACTCCGACCTCGTCGTCGTCGACGACGTCGCCCGTCTCTGGGCCATTGACCTCGGGCCCTATGTCCTCGGCGCCCCCGAGTACTGCCACGCCAACTTCACCTCCTACTTCACCGGCCGCTTCTGGTCCGACCCCTCCTACCCGTTCACCTTCTCTGGTCGCCGCCGCTCGCCGTGCTACTTCAACACCGGCGTCATGGTCATGGATCTCGACCGGTGGCGCGCCGGCGACTACACCAGGAAGCTCGAGTCCTGGATGGAGATCCAGAAGAAGGAAGCCCGGATCTACGAGCTGGGGTCGCTGCCGCCGTTCCTGCTAGTGTTCGCCGGCGAGGTCAAGGGGGTGGAGCACCGGTGGAACCAGCACGGCCTCGGCGGCGACAACGTGGAGGGGCTCTGCCGGGACCTCCATCCGGGCCGGTGAGCCTCCTCCACTGGAGCGGCAAGGGGAAGCCCTGGCTCGCCTCGACGCTGGCCGCCCGTGTCCCCTCGACGCCCTCTGGGCTCCGTACGACCTCCTCGCCCACAAGGACCGCGACCTCCTCGCCGACGGCTGACCTGCCGGCGATCGCCGCCGAGGACCTCACGTTTCTTTGTTGGGATCACTCATCTTTTCCATGGGATCGATCGGCCAATGAGCTGGCGAGACGGCGATCCGGGAAGACAGCTAGCGATTGGCGAATCGAGCGGCGCGCTACGAGGTTTCTTTCTTTTGAAACATCAAACAGTTGGAGGCTATAATTGGGGGAAAAAACAAAGAATGAAGTTGGATTATTTTAGATAAAGTTTATGATGCGGCCTCATGGATACAGAGTAGAGAGGCGGTAATTTATACGAACATAGAGTTATAGAAATGGTTAATGGGGGTACAGGGGTAATAATTGATATATAATTTGTTATTTTATTCTTCCATAAGAAAGCAGAAAGCAGGTGGGAAAAGTAGAGAGTATTTTGTTGTTTTTTTTTTTGTTGTCTGTGGGCTCAAAATGTGATGCTAGTCGGTGATGGAAGAACTGGGTATGTTTATTATTTTTTATGTGAATTTGTTATTGAGATGTGAAATGGTTTAAACTTTAAACTGAGGTGCTAAGTTTGATGAGAAAGAAACGAGCCTTTCTTTTCTTTGTCGAGAACTCACGTGGGTTCTCTGTATAGAGTTCGAGTCTCTGACGGTGGTGACTCGTGATAGGTGCTGTAGTGGCTTTGGGTTTGTCTTGGAGTGGTCCAACGAATGGGGATGTAGGCTGTCATTTTATTTCCTTGGTAGCGTTTGGATGATCTATTCTGGTAGTGCTCTATTTTTGATTAAAATAAAATTTTATTTTATGCTTTTTTTTAAATAAGTATAAAAAAAATAATGAACCTTTTAAGAATTGATATTCTGGTTAAACATTATTATTTTAGAATTCATATTTCATCCTCTTTGATGGAATATAGTTCTATTTTCATTTATAGTGACTAAAAAAAAATTTAACTATTATCCTTCTATCGTAAAAATTTATGATATTAAATATAATATCACTTTCCTTGGACATGCAAAAGTGAGGATCCAAAGGATGGATGGATCTGAGAATCTTCAAACACCTTCTTCCCAAATAAAATAGGAATCTTGCAAGGAAGTCTTTGAGACCGATTGCTTCGGTGAGGATCCTTCGATGTTCAAGTAACTTGAAAAATAGTTAGTAATAATGGACTAAAAGACTTAGCCAAAAACTTGAAGTTCATATCATCCTAATAATAGACTAAAAGACTTAGCCAAAAACTTGAAGTTCAAATCACTCCTCTCGTTATGATTGAAGGTTCTATATCTGTTCAAAAGTCTCTCTCACCTCCTTTTTTGGAAGGTTGTTGAATTCGAGATGTCATCGTCTAAACTGCGCTTATTAGAGGTAGCTTGCTATCTCCCGTCAGGCGTAACTCCACAAATGGTAGATGGGCCTAGTCATGTTGGGTGGCTGCTATCTTCCCGTCAGGCGCAACTCCACAAATGGTAGATGGGTCTAGTCATGTTGGGCGTGCATCGTAACTGATAGTGGCTACTTGGGGTCGTAGGAGGTTGGTGGGCCACGTGGCGGTTGTAGGTATATGCCGGTCTATGTAGAGGCCAAGTGCTAAGGCCAAGAGAGATTCTGGAGTCCCTCGGTGCCGAGGCCAAGGGGGACTTTGGAGTCCCTCGGTGCCAACTAGTCCGTCCGACCTTGGCTCAATCACTTGGTCCGTTAGCCCTAACGTGGCTTGATCAGTCACATCATTAACCATTACTAATATGTGCATAAAATGCAAACTTTAATAGATAATAATAATAAATTAATTAATCAAAAAATAATTTATTTAAGTAATTATATTAATAAATAAATTAATATTTTTTTATCATTTGATCAGAGGTATTTTTAGATTTCTAAAAAAATCTTTGCCTATTCCTAATGGAATATATACTTATTTTCATTTCATTCAAACATTTAAAATAACACTGCATTAACTACACTGAAATAAGATAAATACAAGATTTAAATCAAACAAAAATTTAAAATAATAAAAAAAAATAATTTTTTTAAAAAATTATATTTTTATTTCTGTAATAATTATTTTTGATATCCAAACACTACCTAATTATTATTTTTTTTTTGCTCCTCCAAGGTCTTGTTGCAGTAGAAATTGCTGGTGCCTTCTACGGAAGGATAAAAGAAGAGGTCAGCTAGTGGACCGAGGCTTGTGCGGTTGTGGTACCGCGGGGCGGCATCCTACCTTGGGACCTGGGTTGTGGTCTCTCTGCCAGCCGGGAAAAAGGGAAGTCTCCTTCAGATGTTGGCCAGTACCACTGGACCACAATCTTATTCCTGCGTGATTGTGACTCCAGCAGTCTTTTTCTTGTTTGCTTCTTTACACTTGATTGAATTAAATTCAGTTTTGTTGTCGTCTAAATAAAAGTGAAGACATACTTTTGATCGTCAAGCTTTTACTCAAAATTCATTTTAACTCTTAACTTTCAGTTACTATGATTTAGTTTCTAAAAAGTATTTCTTTCATGATGTTTGTTTAGAATATGTTATTCTTAAAATTGGAGAGAGTAAGCAGGTTTAAGGACTAAAATAATCTTTTAAGTAAAAGTTTGAGGACTAAAGTATATTTTAGCCTTAAATAAACTTAAGCCATTCCTTAGTCTAATAAATGTGAATTTATGACGCCAACCACTAGACCTAGAGAGGAAAGAGCAGTGTCACTTATAAAATATAACCCTAGGCCAAAAATATGATTGTTCTCTGTCAAATTTAGAAATTTCTAGCTTCCATATTTGATGTTTGGAACCATCTACTGGTTGGTCTCCCTTTCTCTTTCTCTTTCATTAATATATACATGTTAATGGTAATCTGAAGTTTGTTTGTTTTTTACAATATCTTCCTATGTTGACAACTTAATGTCTCTAGAAGTGGATTCTATGATAAGGGTGATGCTTCTTGCTAGTAAGTTGTCACTGGGACCAATCATTTTATCTTATAAATCTATTTTCGATGATGTTAGGTTGATTTTAAGAGGTAAGGTGTTTACCCTAAAATTATGCTACATTTTGGGTTAAACTAAAATCGGGCATGAGTGACAATGGTAGGGCATGCAATTGCATACATGATATATGTGATAATTGTGATAGGATTGTGGGAGAAAGCATGCATATATTCTCAAGATACACTAAATGCTTGAAAAGAAAGACATGGCTAACATAACATAAATAGTTATACCCAACAATGTTAGGTCAAGTTGGAACAATAATATGCAACCCAACTTAACCAATATTAGGTTAAGATCTCTTAACCCACTCATGTCAGGTCAATATCGAACCAAAATTATCCATTTGATCTCGACCTAATCTAATTTTGCAATACCCATCTTCAATAAATTCAACCTAACACACCAAATTAACTATTACAATTCTTGACAACTCTTTTCTTAAATGATTTAAATAAATAGTATTAAAAAATCAATCACTCAAAAAACTTTTTAACCTCAACATCATAACTTGACATAAATTTCTTCCATCTACATAAAACTGTATTTATGATCTAAGGGCCAAAACACTAATCCATGCATGATTTATTTAAAGATCAAGTTAGAAAGTTTGACCCATACCTGACTTGAGTAAAGAACTCTCAATCCCAATCCAACCCAAAACAAGATCTGGTCAAGTTTTGGTATCAGGTCTAGTTTTCTCACCCCCTAGTTGCTCAACCAGAATCTTATCAATCAAGCAATTAAACAGTTAGCAAATATGTTGAAACTCCAAAGTTGCAGATCAAAGCTGAAGGAGAAAAATAGAGGGATGTTTTCCTCATTAGAACAACCACTACATTACTACTATTACAAAGCATCCCTTTTCTACAGGAAGTTTGTGAATCCTAGATCAGGAAGCTAAGCATGGAGCTCAAGACCAGAAGAAACCTTTCCTCAAGGATGGCAATACAGCCTGCCCTCAATGTTATCTCACCAGAATCCATTCCAGCCATGGGGGTGGAGCTCAATGATAAACATTGTAACCAAGTTATTTATCAAAATCAAATGAGTGAAATCTATCAAGTGAAATACATCTGACTGACCTAAAAAAAAGTCAGTTTCAATTTGCTAATGTAGATCAACATATCATGAACACATGAACTACTAGATTGAACATGCATTGAGTACTTGTTAAATGAAAGTCCAATTTGGATAAATTTAGAATAAATTTTCAAAGGCATCTATTGTATTTGAGATGATTATAGACAAACTAACCATGCAAGATAAAGATAAAAAGAGTTGGATCTCTAAGTTTAACCTTGACTAGATCAAGTTATTAACACCTAGTGGAAGAAATTTGACTATATTGCACAGCAGCCTCCTTCACTAGATTTTGCAGAGTTTATCATGAGTAATGTTGATGCCAAATCAACCTTTTCGAACGTCCGCGAGCGTTCGATCGCCTTCTCCGATGCCAAGGTCTTCTGGTGGGCTTCGCTCGATCGGAAGCCTGCAAAAAGTTTCGAGGACCGAAGATTCTGGCGATGACCCTCCACACTCAAGTTAGTACTCTAGACAACAACCGTGAGCTTGAAAAAGCTCAAGAAGAGACTTAGAGAGATGCTCTGTGTGAGCATATATGAGCTATAGGAGTTTGTTTGGCTTACCTCCTTGGGGGTTCCTCTTACCCATTTTATTAAAGCTGGAAGCCTGTGTGACTTAAGGTGTAACTACCTATCGAAGCATTTATGGCAAGGACAACAATAATAGTGCTTGCTTTCTTGTGGCATGTCAGAGTTGGTAGGCCATGTTCCGTCCAGTATGGGTGGCTACAGCTAGTTGGTGGGTCAAGTCCCGTCAGAAATGAAAGACGTAGTAGAGTTGGTGGGTATCACTTGATTTGGACAACTGCTGCAGGTTATTACAGGCTTGCAGAATATGGACGGCCATTACGGCGTTCGTCAGATGTCCTCCATGTCACACGTCTATTGTCCTGTGTGAACAGTGGGGAGACGCGCAAACAGTGGTGGAGCCAAGCACATGAGCCCCACAACGTGACTGCCGGGGCACTGCTTGGGTGGTTGCTGAGATCGTCTTGGAGTCATGGAGGACAATTGAGGGTGCAACCCGAGCGATCGAATTGGCCCTAGCCGGGAGGTTGGGAGCCAGAGCCGAGGCCAAGCTAGTTGCTGCGGGAGCAACGATGGTTGCTGCCAGGAGCAGGGAGCCGAGGTCGACGGCAGAGTCAGTGCTGTTGGGAGCTGAGGCCGATGACAGAGTTGATGCTGTCGGAGCCAAAGCCGAGGCTGAGCTGGTCGCTGCCGGGAGCAAGGACTAGTTGCTGCTGGAGCAGGGAGCCAGGGCTGGCTGCTGCCGGGGAAGCATCCATGGAGTCGGAAGTCGAAAGTTAAAGTCGGTTGTCAAGAGTAAGGGGGCTGGACTCGGGAGCCGGAGCACCCGTGGAGTTGGTGCTGGTTACTATTGGGAGCAAGGAGCCGGGGCTGATTGCTGCCAAGTCCATGGAGTCGGTGCTGGTTGCTACCAGAAGCAAGGAGCTAAGGCTGACGGCATAGTCGATGCTGTCAAGAGCCGAGGCCAATGGCAGAGTCGGTGCTGAGAGCAGAGTCAGTTGCCAAGAGCTGGCGTCAGTTGCCGAGAGCTGGCAACAGAGTCGATGCTGTCAGGAGCTGAGGTCGACGGGCTGACGCCAAGGCTAACTAGCCGACCCGGGTGGCTAACTGGGGGTTCGACCCGGGTGCGTCACCGTTGCCCATGGGGTTTAGTGGCCCCATCAAGTAACTTTGTACAAGGTGGAAATCCCTCACGTCAAACAAAGATTTGTTCATTACCTTTCTTCATTTATTTTCATTTATCAATAACCTTCAAGCAATTAATTAAATACAACCTTTACCTAAAAAGAAAAGAAGAATTGCCGAACACAACCGATAATTATGAAAGATGTGTTTAGTTTTTGAGAATAGTCATGTTTTTTATTTTCATTCTCATAGAAAATAGAAGTTTCTTGCAAAAACACATTTGGCAGTAAAAAATAAAATAAAATAAAATAAAACTCTTAAATAATAAAATATTGAAAACAATTTAAATATGCTTTTATTGTTTTTCATTAAAAAAAGAAGAAAATAAAAAAAGTCAAAGAATTTGAAAACATGAGCAAATTGTATCTTCTTTAACTTATTCTTTTTTTTTTTTTTTTGCCTCTAAGCACTATTCACAATGGAAATAGAAATTCCCATGACATGAATTGTATGACAAAGAGAGTACTTGCCTCTAACCATGGAAGAATACTTGAACAAAACCTTGTATCCATTTCTATCAAGTCCTCTATGATCAGCTGTCCCAACTACATCCTTCCTTCTACATTGATGGTAGTATTTGCACACAGCTTTAGGAGATCAATATAGCCAATTATAGTGTCCTCCAATGCAGCATCTTCCAGTTGAGCATCAATAAAGGATTATTCCTAACAACTAAATTTGAGAAGTTCACACCTGCAGCTTAGTAGAATAGAGTAATTCTACTGAACAAAAATAGTAATTGCCAGATAGCCAGATACCAGATTTTAATAACTTAGTTTTTCGAGGTTCACATGAAAACATCAATTCTCTTCTAACAAGCTAGATCCTTTAAAAGCTCATAACATGGCTCTTGTGGAGTAATAAAGATCCTGTTTGCTTCTCTGATATGAAGTTTTGGCCATCATTATAAATGAACTAAAGCTAACCAATTGAAGTGCAGTGATATTAGAGCATTATAGAATCAGCTAAATAACTTTTGATCAGGAAGGCACAATTTTGCAGCATGGCTGGAAGGGCATCAGTGTTGTCTAGCTAACAACAGTGAAACCAAAAAACCTAAAAATATTAGAATGCTAAAGTGGATGTGCAACAGAGTACCCAACAATGATAGGTCAGGAACAGTGCACACCAATGAAAGTGAAATGGCATGATTGTATGCACACTGGGAGAGCACAGACTACAATGGTAACAGCATGGGCAAAGATAAGTTGTCATGGATTTGCATTTAATATAAAAGATTTTGAAAGATAAGATCATGTACCAGATGTTGTGAGACAGAAAATCTCTATAATGCGCTTTAGCCTCATTGTGGAGGATGTATCAAAAAGAGTTTCAATCATGTCGATCAATCCATAAATTCCTTTTCCTTATAGTTTTCTTCCAATGGATACCACATCAGAAAGAAAAAAAAAATGATAATCTTTGTAACACCTTTCCATTTCATACATCCATTGGATGTCATATATATATATATAACATATAGATGGTTGAAGTAGAGGTTTCCCTTGGTCACCTTCATTGCCAATTCTCCTGTGCTGTTGGGTTCCACTTCAGATGTCAACTCTGCTTGCTAGGTTGGCCAGGAGCAATCAAACTCCCTGTGAACGGAGTGCCAACTTCATGGAATATCTAATAACCCCTCTAAGGTAGTGTTTGAAATAGGGGATAAGAGGGGATATCCAGAGGATATTCCCTCTTATTCCCAAAAGCCATAACTATAAGGGATAGCAGGGTAAAGTTAACCAAAGGGATAATCCATGGTTAACCATGGTTAACCATGGGATATCCCCTCTTCCCTAGAGAATGCAGGAATAGCTGGTTATCCAAATAAGAGTAAAAAAGGTTATCCCATGGATTTACCTTTTTGCATTTGATATGATCAATGGGATGCCAAGGGATATCCCTAGGGATAGCCAGGGGATAAACTCTATCCTGTACACTTATCCATGGATAACATTTTCCTATCAAACACTACCTAAGGGGTGGGATTCATTTCTAATGACTGTCAGCTGGCACCCTTAATTCACAAGAGCAAAACCAACGCATCTTCGTCAACAATGACACCAAGTAGCGTAGCAGCCACTGAACGTGCCATGCTCTTTAACACATGGACGAGCTATGTACCCCCTAATATGGTTGCCAGAATCCTCAACCTCTTCTCATACTTGTTGTCATCACTCCTCTCTCTCCTCCATCCCTTCCACCCCATATTCTTCCCACCCCCCTCCTCGCCTCCCGGGATTTTTTAACCGGAAGTTATTCTCTTTCTTTTCTTTTTCTTTTTCTTTTTTCCCAAGAATTGGACGGATGGCCCTCCCCTTCCCTTCTTTAAGGTAGTGTTTGATAGAAAAAATATTATCCCTAGATAAGTGTACGAGTAGAGTTTATCCCTGGCATCTATAGGGATATCCCTTGACTATCCCATTGATCATATCAAATGCAAAAAGGTAAATCCATAGGATAACTTTTTTTTACTCTTATTTGAAGGGATAACCAGCTATTTCTGCATTTCTAGGGAATAAATTGAAGGGATAACCCATGGTTAACCATGGATTATCCTTCTGGTTAATTTTATTTCCAGCTATCCTTCATAGTTATGGCTTTTGGGAATAAGGTAGTGTTTGATAGAAAAAATGTTATCCATGGATAAGTGTACGGAATAAAGTTTGTTCTCTGGCTATCCCTAGGGATATCCCTTGGTTATCCCATTGATCATATCAAATGCAAAAAGGTAAATCCATAGGATAACTTTTTTTTACTCTTATTTGGAGGGATAACCAGCTATTCCTGCATTTTCTAGGGAATAAATTGAGGGGATATCCCATGGTTAACTATGGATTATCCCTTTGATTAACTTTATTCAGCTCTCCCTTATAGTTATGGCTTTTGGGAATAAGAGGGGATAACCCCTCTTATCCCCTGTTTCAACACTACCTAAGAGAGGATATCCCCTGGATAACCCCTCTTATTCTCTATTTCAAACACTACCTAGAGTGTAGGAAGTAAAGATTCAAGGAGCCAAATATTTAGTACTTATTGTACAAGTAAAGGTGGTAATTAGTATTACCATATCATATTCTTATCATGTTAAAGTTGATGTATAACACTGTACAAATTGATACAAATATGAGATAATTAATTAATTATATAAAATAATTCTAATACAAATATGATTTGGTTATTAGATAACTATGTAGAACTTATTTAACAAATAGCTCATACTGAATTGATACAACATAAATTATTTATAACAACTCAACATAAATAGGCACAATCTACTTAGTATGATCCACTTATTAGTTAATACTAATATGTTATTTTAAAAAATATATATAAAATATACATTTTTCAATATAATGCTTATGCGAATTAAAAATTCATTATAACACTAAAATATTTATACCAAATAGTTTAACTTTTATCACCTAAGCTTAATTACTTAAACAAATGAAAATAGTTATCAACTCTAAATTAAGGAATCATAATCATGATATTTTTGGGTTGATGATTCAACATGTAACATTACACAATTGTTCGGCTCATATAAGGACAATCTTAATTCATTTATTTTGTATTAAGTTTGAGTTGTGTTTATATGCTTTTTCTAATTTTGCCACCCCTCGTATAAGCACTGTAATTAAATTAAGGATTTTAATGACCATTGTATTTCCTTTAATTTAAAGCTCTAAATATATGTATGTTAATCATATTACCTAATTAAACAATATTACCGTTGTTTGCTTGCATCGATACAGTCCTGTTGGTCTACTAAAATATTATTGCATCTAAGCTAGATGAAGAATACAGTGCTTTGTAAATGAAGAGTGAAAGAAAGATTGACTTGGTTATATTAAAATTATATGTATACATAATAATAACTTGCATAATTACTGTAAAATTATTAAAACTATAATAAGAATTATGAGGAAAGGTGTTGTAAGATGTGTCCCATAAATAAATAATGTGAACTACAGTTTTATTATTAACTCAACTCAACTCACCTAGTTTTATTATTAAAAGACCTTTCAAAAATTGGATCTTCACTTAATTTTGCTTGTATTCATTTTTACGCAATTCTAGATCTACAAATTGATCATGTTCTTGGGATTCAGGATTTATACAATCGGGACTACAATAATCATCCTCCTTTACATTGACTAATGTAGAATAGTGCAAAATTCCAGCACCCTTTATGTATATACTTCCTTGCCTCCCCTTTCTCCTCTGCATTCCAATGTGAGAAGCCAATTCAACTAATTTAACTAAAATCCCTTTTGCGCAAAAGAAACTCCAACCAATTGTTAAAATAAGTCTAAGTTTTGGTTTCAAATGCCATCAAGTGGCAGGATCTCCAAGCCAAGTTAATATGCTGGATCTATGTGTGTGTGTGTGTGTAATACCTATAAAACACTAAGATGACTCAACCTATAAATGCAAAGTTACATTCATGAGACTTTGCCTCAAGGCATTATTGAGCTTGACATCATCATAACTACTCTCATTTAGATAAATCTATCACTAAACATAATTATGAGACATGTTATCAAAAGAAATATATCCCAAAACTTGCAAGTATACTTGTATAATTAAATGGTCAAACTGTTAGTGCACAAACTTGAATTTGAAAGTCATGGAATGAGCACTCTAACATGTTGAATTTTCAAAAGTTTGACTCCTTGATTCATTTAATTTAAATTAATATAGTGCAATTCACTCTTTGTTTAAATACAGAATATATTGAATTACATTGAAATTAAAGTATGAGCAAGACTTTAAAGATTAAAGAGCTTAAACAAAGTAAAATAGTCTAATTATGAGTTTAAAAAGAAAAAAGCTTCGTGCACATGATAAATATTGCATCCATGCAAATAATTATCACTATTTATATAAAAGCAGGTGGGTAGCCAAACAACATTGCTCAATTAAGTGGCTAGATATAATGCAAACTGATACGACTGGTCGTTTCCTCTGGGTGGTATTATCTTTTGCACGATTTTCGAAAATAATGATGTGACAGCAAAACCCAGAAATAGAACTCCAGCGACGGCCTTTGGCTCCGGCCTCCAGCGACGGCCTTTGGTTCCGGCCTCCAGCGCCGGCCTCTGGCTCCGGCTTCCAACAACGGCTTCGGTCCTAACTTGGTACCTTTTTCGCATGCACAATGACCCGTCTCAGGCAATAGATCCCGTGATTTGAGGTCTATTGCTATGTACCTCGCTCATTAAAATCACGGGCAAGTGCTAGCACGCTCGGCAGTTACCGCTACAAGCGGCCCTCATCCAGCAACGGCTTAACCACTTGCCGTTCAGAGAAACTTATCCCAACGAGGAAGATTCGATGGTTCCAACGGAACGAGGTAAGCGGGACCCCCCAGACAGGTATAAGAAAAGGACCTGAGCTCAATGCAGGAGATCTCTCTCTCTCTCCCTATCTCTCAACTCCTATCTCACTACTAGAGAACTGAGCGACAAGTTTACTAACTTGAGCATCGGAGGGTCCTCGCTGGGAACACCAGTCGGGGACTTCTTGCAGGTTCCGAAGAAGGGAGACGACCCCTCCATCCCACTTGGAAGCCCACGACAAACCTCAGCATGCCCGTTGCTCAAAACGGTTGATTTGCCCGCATCAGATTGGTGCACCAGGAAGGGGCCGTTCGCACGGGAGGAAGACGAAGGTTCTCCCTGTGACCCCACCAATTCTGCGAGGGAGACGATGGTGACTACACGAGCACAAGAGGCTTCCTCCAGTCAAGCCGCGGAGCGCATTCCATGGGCTAAGCAATCGGAGGCCAACCTCCATGTTCCGCCCCTGCACAGATAAGCCGGCCTGACCGGCTCGAGGTTCTGGCTCACCAGGTCCAGGACCTGATGACAATGGTACGGGGACTGCAAGAACATTGTTTGGCTGCTGCACCTCAACCCTCTACGCTCGATGAAGGGGTGCGGGGGACAGTTCAGTCTCACCAAGGTGGGACCCCACCTGAGGTCTCCCGTCGCTCACCCCCTGAACCTCATCGCCGAGGGGCCTCGAATCGACGGCGGTCCCCCTCTCGCCACTCCGGTCGTTCCCACTACCGACCGGAGGAGAGAGAGTCCAGATGGGTGCGTTCCTTACGCCGATGATCTTCTTCGGCTTCTTCTTCCAATTCATCTCGAGATGGCACCCTCAGGAAAACTACCCGTCGGGCCGAGCAACGGCTCGATGAGTATCATCGACGGTTGGAGGAGCTTAGCCGCCGGATCGCTAACCCTCACGGGACGGACTATGAGTATCGCCCCCCACTTTTCCAACGTATCATGGAGGAACCGGTCCTGCCCCGCTTCCGTCTCCCCCAACTGGACCCGTACGATGGCACGACGGACCCACTGGACCACCTGGAGAGCTACAAGGTCCTCATGCAGGTCCAGGGAGCGACAGACTCCCTCTTATGTGTCGCCTTTCTAGCCACCCTTCGCAAGGCGGCACGTGCGTGGTATTCCCGCCTGCCTCCATGCAGTATCAATTCATTTCGGCAACTCGAGCGATCTTTCCTGACCCACTTTGATGCTTGCCGAAAGATCCCACGAGTGGCTGATAGCATATTTGCTGTTCAGCAGAGGAGTGGCGAGACCTTGAAGGATTTTGTTGCTCGGTTTAAGGAAGCAGCGTTGGAGGTATACAACCTGGAAGATTCTGTAGCCACTTTGGCATTAAAACGAGGACTCCATCCCTCCAGGTTCGCCTATTCCGTGGACAAGAAGCCTCCGAGTTCTTATGCCGAGCTTTTGAGTCGGGCACAAAAGTACATCAGCGCCGACGAGGCGGATTCTTTCAGGAGGGAAGCTGACAAGAACACCAGTAAGGAACCACCGCCTACTGATCATGCCGGAGCACGACCCCAGAAGCCTGAGCCTCCTCACCGCCCAGATCGTCGACCACAGACGCTTATTTCTAAGGAGCAATTCACTCCCCTCATGGCTCCTATATCTCATATTCTACTAGAGATCGAGGAGGAACCTTATTTCAAGCGTCCGGCTCCCTTGAAATTTGGAACCCCCCGCAACAAGGAGTTTTACTGCCGGTACCACCGGGACTATGATCACGATACCGAGGACTGCCACCATCTGAAGAATGCCATTGAAGAGCTGGTTCAGCAGGGTCACCTGGGCAAATTCATTCAAAGGGGAAACCTTCCCACTTCAGGTCCGCCGGTGCCTCCAATACTTCCGCCCGGCATGGACAATGCTCCAACGGAGAAGACCATAGCTATGATTTCCTAGGGGGCAGATGGAGGTTCAAAGAGGCAGCGAGAGGTAATATATTCTGTAATTCCTTTCTTTGGAAAGGATTTAGAGGGGGTAGTTAATAAGCATGACGACAGTGTCGTTATATCCATGACTATAGCCAAACATCCTGTAAAAAGAATTTTAGTTGATAGTGGAAGTTCGGTGGATGTTTTGAGCTACGAGGCTTTTATTCGGATGAATCTATCGAAGTCTTCCCTCCAACCCGTCGCTGCGCCTCTAATGGGCTTCATTGGAGACTCGGTGAGCATTGAGGGGGAGATCGCCCTCCCAGTCACGGCTGGAACCCCTCCACGTCAAAGCACCGTAGTTATAAATTTCTTGGTGGTCCGGGTCCCGCTGGCTTATAACGCTATCTTAGGGAGACCATGGTTGAATCTGCTAGATGCCGTAATCTCTACTAAGAGGTTATTGGTAAGGTTCTCCACCGATGAAGGAGTCAGAGAGATGAAAGGGGAGCAAAGCCCACCACCGCTCTGCTATCATTTGTCTTCCAGCCCGCTGGAAGCGGCGTCGGCAATAGCCTCTGAGCCGCTCGATCCCCGGGAGCTGAGAAGGAGGGGAGAGCCAGCCGAACACCTCCTGACCCTCCCCTTGGGGGATGACTTGGCAAGGACTGTCCAGGTGGGGGTGTTGCTTCCAGAGGAGGCACGTGATCGACTTCTCGCATTCCTGCGTGTCAATACCGACGTCTTTGCATGGTCATCCTCAGACATGCCGGGTGTCCCCAAGGAAGTGATCACCCATCGGCTCAACCTCAGGCCAGAGTGTCGGCTGGTCCAACAGAAGAAAAGAAACTTCGCTCCAGATAGATAGAAGGCTATCGACGAAGAAGTCCGCAAGTTAACGGCTGCAGGCCATATTCGGAAGGTTCATTACCCCGAATGGTTGGCCAACGTGGTGATGGTCCGTAAGACCAATGGGAGCTGGAGAATGTGCGTGGATTTCACCGACCTCAACAAAGCATGCCCTAAGGATAGCTTTCCCCTACCCCGGATCGATCAACTGGTGGATACTACATCCGGTCATGAGGTCCTTAGCTTCATGGATGCTTTCTCCGGGTACAACCAGATCCAAATGAATCCGACGGATGAAGAAGCTACCTCCTTCATAACTAAGAAGGGGTTGTACTGCTATAGGGTAATGCCTTTTGGGCTAAAGAACGCGGGAGCCACCTACTAAAGACTGATGAACAAAGTCTTCGAAGGCCAGATAGGATGCAACATGGAAGTGTACGTGGATGACATGTTGACAAAGAGTGTCCACACCACAGACCATTTAGCGGACCTAGCAGAGACTTTCGATAACCTTCGTCGGTACCAGATGAAGCTGAACCCATGCAAGTGTGCATTTGGGGTGACAGCCGAAAGTTCTTGGGTTTCATGGTAACCCGGCGGGGGATCGAGGCAAACCCGGACAAAGTTCGAGCCATCTTGGACATGAGGCCTCCCACCAACAAGAAGGAAATACAACGCCTGACGGGAAGGGTGGCTGCCTTAAGTCGCTTCCTGTCCAAGTCCACTGAGAGGTGCCTACCTTTCTTCAAGGCACTCCGCAAGGTCAATGAATTCGAATGGACGAAAGAATGTCAAGAGGCGTTCGAGGGGTTAAAGGAATTCTTGTCTACCCCGCCGCTGCTAGCCAAGCCAATAGATGGAGAAGAACTCCTTCTATACCTCGTGGCCTCTCCTGAAGCCGTTAGTTCTGTGCTGGTCCGCGTGGACACCAATGGCACGCAAAGGCCAGTATACTACACAAGCAAGGTGCTCCACGATGCCGAGACCAGGTACTCGAAGATGGAGAAGATTATCCTCGCATTGATCGTGTCTGCCCAACATCTGCGGCCATACTTCCAAGCCCACCCGATCGCGGTGATCACGGACCAACCTCTGAAGATAGTTCTCGCTTGCCCGGATACTTTCGGCCGGCTGGCAAGGTGGGCCCTTAAGTTGGAGGAATTCAATCTGTCTTTTCGCCCCCGGTCGGCCATGAAGTCTCAAGTCTTGGCGGATTTTTTGATCGAATGCACTTGGGGAGAGGAGCAACTGAAGAACCTTCTACAAACACTCAGCCCCTCGGAACCAGTGATGATGAATGGATCCTTCATGTAGATGGGGCATCGAATTCTCAAGGGAGCGGAGCAGGCCTAATCTTGGCCAACTCGAATGGAGTTGTAACTGAGTGTGCAGTCCGCTTCCTCTTCCCATCCACTAATAATCATGCAGAATATGAAGCTTTGCTGTCCGGGATGAGATTAGCTCAAGAGCTTGGGGTGAAACGCCTTAGGGCGTTCACCGACTCCCAACTGGTCGCTGGCCAAATCGCAAGGGAATATGAAGCAAGGGATCCCATCATGTCCCGCTACTTATGTATGGTGCAATCGCTAGCTTCTCCCTTGGCTTACTTTAGCATCAGCTACATCCCTCGACAGGAGAATGCTAGAGCCGACGCCTTATCCCATCTTACCACCTCAGCTGATGGGATGCTGGGAAGATCTTATGTGGAGCATTTAGAAGCCCCGAGTATTGACGTATCAAGATAAACTCTACCAATTGAGTAGGAGCCTTCCTGGATGGATGCCTATGTCCGGTACTTTACCGAGGGTACCCTCCCAGAAGACCCTGCCGAGGCCAGGAAACTTAAAAGACGGGCCCCAAAACTTTTCATAGTGGAGGGAAAGCTCTATCGAAGGTCGTTCTCATACCCAGTTCTCAGGTGTGTCGGTCCCACCAAAGCTAATTATATTCTGCGAGAGATACATGAAGGTATATGTGGAAGCCATCTAGGGGGCAGAGCTCTTGCATACAAAGCCCTACGGCAGGGGTATTACTGGCTGACAATGAAGGAGGATGCATCCGAACTTGTCAAGAGGTGCGACAGCTGCCAACACCATGCCAACATTCAACATCAACCGACGTCCCAGCTAACCCTCCTGGCTGCACCCTGGCCCTTCGCACAGTGGGGCATGGACATCCTGGGACTGTTCCCTTCAGCCTCCGGACAACGCAAGTTCCTAGTGGTGGCCGTCGACCATTTCACCAAGTGGATCAAGGCGGAGGCTCTCGCTAAGATCACGGAGGTTAAAATAAGGACTTTCTTCTGAAAGTCTATGGTGTACCGGTTTGGGCTACCGCACACCCTCGTTACTGACAACGGCCGATAGTTTGACAACACGGCCTTCCGAAAATTCTGCGATGGCCTGGGCATCCATCATCGATTCACCTCTGTGGGGCACCCCCAAACCAACGGTGCAGCTGAGGTGACCAATCGCATCATCCTCCAAGGGCTCAGGGTTCGGCTAGATGGCTGCAAAGGGTGCTGGGTGGAGGAACTCCCCAGTGTACTGTGGGCCTACCACACGATGCTGCGAGCCCCAACTGGGGAAACTCCTTTCAGCCTGGTCTTTGGGACCGAAGCAGTCATTCCGGTGGAGATAGGAGTCCCCAGTCCCCGGACAGAATTATACCACGAAGAAAGCAACTCAAACCAGCTGCGAGCCGATCTAGATTTAGTGGAAGAATTGTGAGACCAAGCACAGCTTCGCATGGCGGCTTTCCGTCAGCGAGCGGCCAAATACTATAATGCTCGAGTACGATCCAAGATGTTCCACTCCGGAGATCTCGTTCTGCGAAGAGCTGAAGTATCAAAACCAACATAGGGGGGCAAGCTGGAACCGAAATGGGAAGGACCATACCATGTCAAGGAGGTACTTTACCACAGGGCATACAAAGTGGAAGAGCTAGACGGAAAACCGCTTCCTCGCATCTGGAACGTCAACAATTTACGCCGGTATTATCAGTAAGGTGCTATCTTCATTAATTTGAATCTACTTGACAGATTGATGTTCGAAATGTTAGCATTATTTTTGAGTGAGTATGCTCGCCAATAAAGACTGGCTTCGCGTCGGCAACTAAAGACCGGCTCCGCGTCGGCACCAAAGATCGGCTCCGCATCGGTAACTAAAGACCGGTTTCGCATCAGCACTAAAGACCAGCTCTGCGTCGGCCACTAAAGGCCGGCCCCGCATCGGCAACCAAAGACGGCTCCGCATCGGCACTAAAGACCAGCTCCGTGTCGCACCAAAGATCAGCTCCGCGTCGGCAACTAAAGATCGGCTTCGCGTCGGCAACTAAAGACCGGCTCCGTGTCGGCAACAAAGACCAGCTCCGCGTCGATAACTAAAGACCGACTTCGCGTCGGCACTAAAGACCGGCTCCATATCGGCACCAAAGACCGGCTTCACGTCGAAAACTAAAGACCGGCTCCGTGTCGGACCTAAAGACCGGCTCCACGTCGGCACTAAAGACCGGCTCCGCATTGGCCACTAAAGGCCAGCCCCGCATCGGCAACCAAAAACAGCTCCGCATCGGTACCAAAGACCGGCTCCGCGTCGGTAACTAAAGACCGGCTTCGCGTCGACACTAAAGACCGGCTCTGCGTCGGCACCAAAGACCGGCTCCGCATCGGCAACTAAAGACCGGCTCCGTGTCGGTAGTAAAGACCGGCTCCGCATCGGCAGTAAAGACCGGCTCCGCGTCGGCCACTAAAGGCCGGCCCTGCGTCTACAACCAAAGACCGGCTCGCATCGGCACTAAAGATCGGCTCCGCGTCGGCACCAAAGACCGGCTCCGCGTCGGCCACTAAAGGCCGGCCCCACGTCGGCAACCAAAGACTGGCTCCGCATCGGCACTAAAGACCGGCTCCGTGTTGGCACCAAAGACCAACTCCACGTCGGCACTAAAGACCGACTCCGCGTCGGACCTAAAGATCGGCTCCGCGTCGGCACCAAAGACCGGCTCCGCGTCGGCACTAAAGACTGGCTCCGCGTCGGCACCAAAGACCGACTCTGCGTCGGCACTAAAGACTGGCTCTACGTCGGATCTAAAGACCGGCTCCGTGTCGAACCTAAAGACCGGCTCCGCGTCGGCACCAAAGACCGGCTCCGCGTCGGCCACTAAAGACCGGCCCCGCATCAGCAACTAACGGCCGGCCCCGCGTCAGTAACTAACGACGGCTCTCCGCGTCGGAACTAAAGACTGGCTTCCTGCATCGGTAATTCGGGACAATGTTTCGGTGCACAATCACATTTTGCGCGACCTATCTAACGAGGCACCATTGGTTGGTGATTCGCGATAACTTACACAGCTAAAGCTGATTATAACCAAAGGCACGCGATGAGGGTTAAAACATTCATTGATGGCTAAAAAAGTTTACAAAATTGCCGACCTGAGTCGAGCTTAGAGCAATAAAAAAATAAAAATAAAAAAATACTAAGGGTCATTTGAGGCCGGGTCATCGTCTTCAGGGACATCATCTGGCTTCAGCCCTTTAATATCCTTGAGGTCGTAGAGTTCTTAGATTTTTTTTCTTGCAGTCTTGGAAGCCGGCATCGTAAGCAAACGCTGCCGATTCGGCTAGCTCCTTATCAAAGGCTTTAGACTTCCTAAAATCCTCTACGGCCTCTGCAGCTCTTTTCTCCGCCTCAAGGGCTTTTCGCTCAGACTCGACGGCCTCCCTCTTGGCCTCAGTCACCGCCGCCTCCAAGTCGGCAATCTTGGTATCGGACTGGCGGGCGACCTCTTTGGCTGCGTCTATTTCAATGGAGGTGAATCCAATCGAGTCTTCAAGACGCGCATTTCTGATTCCACCACCTCCAGCCTCTCCTCGGCCATCCTTTGCCTTTCCTCCGCTGCCTGAGCATTATCCAGCTCATTGGCCGCACGACGCTGGGCAACTTCCAGCGCATACTCGACCTTCTCAGCTCTCAGCCGGATGGCTTCGATTTCGCCCTTTAGGGTGGCCCAGGTATCCTCCAAAGCCATCTCTGCCTTTTCTGCCCTGGCCTGGAGTGATAGCATCTCCTCCCGCGACTGGTCGAGAGCAGCATCACTCAGGATCCAAAGTTCCCTCATGGCGATCAGAGAGTTTAGTGCCTGAATGGAACGTCAATGTTAAAAAGCAAAATAAAACAAACGAAACAAAGAGGAAAAATGATAATGGAGCAAAGGCTCACCCAGAGATGTGCCACAGACGCCTCGCGAAAGAAGGTGGCTCTCCCTTGATGCCAGAGAAACTCTTGCACCTCCACCACAGATGCTTCATCTAAGGCCCGCTCGGCCCAGCGACTGTGGTTCGCCAATAGTGATTGGAAAGAAGGGTCGACGCCCCTCCTTTCCCTTGGCACGGGAGCCGCGGAGGAGGATTCTGCCTCCGACTCTGCTGCCTCTGGCCCCTTGGCTGGTGGAGGCGCTTCGGTTGTTGCCCCTACGGAGGGCAGGATAGCTGCGGGAGTTGGCCCTATTGTTGCAGGGACTTGCTCCGTCTCCACGGCTTCGGGCGAGGGTGACGGCACTTTTGCGACCTGCTCAGGAGAAGGATCGAGCAGGATGACAGGAGGAGCTGGAACTGAAGATGATCTTCTTTCTCCTATTTGGCTCCGCCCGACTTTCTCGCCGGCATCGGCCCTTACCGTGTCTTTCTTGGCGGGCTCGTCGGCTTGGGCTCTGGCTGCCTCGCACACATACGGGGGATTCACCACTTTGGCCCTTTTAGCGTCGGCCTCACCAGCGTCGGCTCTTCCAGTGTCAGCCTTCTTCAAAATCTTAGCGCGCAGGGGCTTCACAACTCTAGCCCCTCCAGCGTCAGCCCTTCCCGCATCGGCCCTCCCCGCGTCGGCCCTCCTTGGGATTTTGGCAATGGCCCTCCTCTCGGCAAGGGACTCATTCCCCGTTGCCTTTCTCTTCTTAGTGGCCGCCTGCCTGAGCTCGCGAAGCGATGGCGCCATCCCTATAAAGGCGTGAGAAAAATAAATAAATAATAATAATAATAATAATAAAGTAAAAAAAAGGTGAGTAATCAAGTGCTCACCATCCGAAGGAATTAAGCCGGTGAGACGAAGGTTTTCATCGGCTAGAAGCTTATTGCATCGAGGGACATCGGCAGTCAGAAGCTGCCCGAATGCCATTCGATCTCTTGGAAGGATGGAAGAATCCCTATTGGCATCAATGTTGGGTATCCCCTAGCTTCCGCGCACCCCATCGATATCAGCAAAAAAGAACTTATCCTTCCACCCTTTAACGGAGGTAGGAAGGTACAACTTAAGGATCCTATTGGACCTAGGGGTGAAGGACCACCAACCTGATTGCTTGTGGAGGGTATAAAAGCTACAGAATAAGGAGATGCTGGCCTCTATGCCTTGCAGGTGACAGAGAACCAGAAAGCCAGCGATGGTTTGGATTGAGTTAGGAACTAACTGGGAAGGCGTTAGAGAATATCGGTCCAGAGATTAAGGATGAAAGGGTGGATAGGTAGTCGAAGTCCGACCTTAAAGAAGGCTCTGTACAAGGAAACTCTTCCGGGATGGGAAGAGGTTACCCTGTCATTAGGAGCAGGGTAGAACAGACAAAGGTTTGGCGGAAAGCTATACTTAGCTTTCAGATTTACTATGTCTTGAGCAGACATAGTGGAAGCAGTCCCTTCGGGGGACTCCTTGATGGCACTGGAAGGACCAGCAGCCGTCGGACGGCTTCGGGCGAAAATCCACCCGCCGGTCAGATGACTCCCGGCTACGGGGCGTCTGACCGGCCACCGTTCTGACAAGGAATGATTAGAGGAGGGGGTAGACCACTGGCTTGATAAGGAAGCAGAAGTTTGAGAAGGGGTAGGGGAATACCCCCCGAAATCGGAAATGGAATAAGAAGGCGAGGAAGCCATGGAGACTAACCTGAAAAACTTGAGCTAGGATCGAAGGAGCACGAGGAGAGAACAAACACGGGAGGCGGATGGACGCTTGCGGACTCGAGAGGAAGCAGTAGCGTAAGAGAAAGGAGGATGGGAGGATAAGGACGATTTTTTCCTCTTATAGCCCCATTTCAAATCATCCCACGACCGTCCGTTCTGGCCACGTGTCCACCTTCAAATGGAAGGCGCTTCGGCGGCCTACCGGCGCGAAAACATGAAAAGCTCCACCAATAGAGAGATGGCGTTGGCCTTACCACAATGATGACGCTCGCCTTTTGTGACTCACTACTTGAGGGAAATCCTCTCCAATCCCAATAGCCCGGACAGACGAAATGATGGCGCGAAAATCGGCCGCCCAGAGGATATTAACACCCCTTTCGTGGGTGATTGTGCGCTCACCCATCTCAGGGGCAGGGGGCATCTGATACGGCTGGCCGTTTCCTCTGGGTGGTATTATCTTTTGCACGATTTCTGAAAATAATGATGTGACAGGAAAACCCAGAAATAGAACTCCAGCGATGGCCTTTGGCTCCGGCCTCCAGCGATGGCCTTTGGCTCCGGCCTCCAGCGACGGCCTCCAGCGACGGCCTCTGGCTCCGGCTTCCAACAACGGCTTCGGTCCTAACTTGATGCCTTTTTCGCATGCACAATGACCCGTCTCAGGCAACAATCCCGTGATTCGAGGTCTATTGCCGTGTACCTCGCTCACTGAAATCACGGGCAAGTGCTAGCACACTCGGCAGTTACCGCTACAAGCGGCCCTCATCCAGCAACGGCTTAACCACTTGCTGTTCAGAGAAACTTATCCCAACGAGGAAGATTCGACGGTTCCAACGGAACGAGGTAAGCGGGACCCCCCAGACAGGTATAAGAAGAGGATCCGAGCTCAATGCAGGGGATCTCTCTCTCTCCCTATCTCTCAACTCCTATCTCACTACTAGAGAACTGAGCGACAAGTTTACTAACTTGAGCGTCGGAGGGTCCTCACCGGGAACACCGGCCGGGGACTTCTTGCAGGGTTCCGAAGAAGGGAGATGACCCCTCCATCCCACTTGAAAGCCCACGATAAACCTCAGCATGCCCGTCGTTCAACACGGTTGATTTGCCCGCATCACAAACGCTGATATGGAAGGTTTTGAAAGCTCAACAATGGCTGGTTGATAACAAGTTAATGCTATGACATAACTGCATGCTGAAAAGACTCACAATGCTCCATCACACATTAACAGGTGCACTTACAGTTCAATTGGTACATCAATCCTAGAATGTGATAAATTTATATAGGATTATGACATACTGCCATATATTCATTGGCCTTGCCTAAATCATCCTTATAATGCTTTTGGTGATCATTTCAGAATCACCCCACTGATCTTGGATTGCTGGTAATCTTAATTCTAAGGTGATCTAATCCTCAATTATAGTAATTAAATAGCAATGATGAACTAATATCACTATGTTGATATGCTATAAAAATTCAAGATTACTAACTATAAAATATCAAAATTTCTTTTATTATATTTATATTTATTACTATAATATATATATATATATATATATATATATATATATATATATATATTATATTAAATTATATCATATAATATATATATATTATATAGTATATAATATAACATAGTATGATATATACATTGTATTATACTATAATAATAAATTGTAATATAATAACAAAATTATTATATAAATATAGTATAATACATTATATTAAATTTGTAGTATAATAATATGTTGATTTCAATATCATATTATATATAAATTATTGCTATTATAATATATTTATTATAATTAAGGGATATTTTGTATACAATTTTTAGTTCAAGATCATTGCAATTGAGTGGTCTTAGATCACCGCCCTTGAGAACAATAATAGGATCATCCTTAAAGGAGGTGATATATGAAGCAAGGGTAATCTTTGATTACCACCATTTAAAATCATCTTAATGCAATCAAATAAGATGATCTCATTGCGATCCTAAGGATCATCAATAATCTTGAATAAATTATTTTATACTAAATACTTCCTCAAAGTATTTATGTTTCCATCAAATTAGGTTAAAACAGAAGAATTGAGGCACACAACTTAATGGCTTGAAATTCCAAAATGCAGAGGTGGAGGAGTATTTTATTTATTTTCAAGAAATAATATATTTTAAGCTTCAGCAATATAGATAAGTGCGGTAAAATTGAACATAATACACGAACATGACTCGAATTCAACACGAAATAAGTAGGTTCAGGTTAATCTTAAGTTGGTTAATATTGTAAACACATCGATATAATTATAGCATAAAATAATTGCATTATGTCATAGATTGATCCATCATCCATAAATGATCCGTTTAGAATCTATTTAGTTGATGATATATCAAGTGGATTATGTTAAACTAATTATATTGTGTGTATTCGTATTGAGCAGTTATAGCATATCAATCTCGCACGATTAATTTATTAAATGATTAACATGTGCTGTATCATATTATTCATCAAATAAGGATACCATATTTATGTTTGAATTTTTTTTATATGATTAATTAATTATATCATAACTTTCGCATAATACTATATGGAAATATGAGTTGTCACGCCAAACATGCCAGCTTGAGAGAGAGAGAGAGAGAGAGAGAGAGTTTTCTGGTGGCATATTCCCACGTGGGAAGAGGACCAGAAAAAGCCGGGGCTATCTTTAAAACACCCACGATTCACCCGTTCAGCGGATCCTGCTTGTCGTGTCCGTTTTGGTTCTTTCCTCTCCAAATCTCTCCCTTTCTTGCGTCGTTATTATCCTTCTCCTTTTTCTTCCGGCCATCGTCGGATCATCGATCGGAAGGTAGGTGGTGATGGAGAACCAGGGGTTCCTGTCGTACGAGAGGCTGGAAGGGATGGCGAACTGGGTGGGGACGAGCGTGGCGTCGGCCTTCTTCGCCTCCCTGGAGCGCTGCTCCTGCATCAACCTCAGCACCGCCGAGGACGACGGCGACGACGAGGAGGAGGCCAAGGACCGCCCCCTCATGCTCACCAAACCCGTCACCTTCGACTCCGTCCACAGCGACGATTCCAATCCCTCCCCCGTTTAATCTCTCCTCCTCCCTCCATCGCTCCATCAAGATCATGATCACGACCGTCCGTCCGTCCGTCCTCCATCTCCGCGATCGCAATATTTGATCTGTTTGTGGATCCACCTTTTTTCTATTCAGCATGCGGCCTCCATTTGAATTATATCAAATTGATGATATTTTCGAATGTTTGGGGAAAAAAAATATTTTTTTTTCTTCCTGATAAAGCTTTAATGTATGTGGTGATCAAAGATTTGATTTCTTTGGATTCATGTTAAGTTATATCAACAGACCTGAAGCAAGATTTTTCTTCCTGAAGTTTTATTTTTTATTTTTGTTGCCATCTTCTACTCCTTTGGTGGTTATCATTGCCATTGGCTTGGGTATATTATTGTATTCAATAATCGATGTGGATTGGGTATTTTCATCATTGAACTGCCGATCATGTAATTATTCTTCTTCCAATAGTTTGATGCAAAAATTTGTTCATGCTTTTATTTCAGTATGGGAGATATCCCTCATTTTTTCTAGGATTGAAAAGGAAAGTAGGCTGTGATAAGATATTTTAATATGAAAGATCCATATAATGAGGGTAAGAAAAGAAATTTAGATATAGTTCATTAGATGTTTGTTATGAGATATTCTATACATATATAATCTTGTAGATGCCATTGTATTTCATTAGATTTTTATGTTAACATTTGTAAAATTATACATATGTTACTTAGTGAAGAACTTGATTAAAAAATACCCAATAAACTGCATCTAAATTTTGCTCCCAAAGCAAAAGCTAGCTTTCTTTTTAAAATATACCCATTTCTTATCCAAAATGGATTGGGTAGTATGCATGCCTCTTTTTTCTTTTTTTTCTTTTTATTTAATAATATATTTTGAGTAGAATTTCACCTATATTAGCAAAGGAATCATACTTTATTGCAATAAAAGGTTAAGTATTAAGTTATATTCTTCTTCATTGTGATGAATCGATGATGCCCATCACCTATTCCTCATTTATTGACCCTTTTTTCTTTTAATAATACATTTTGAGTAGAATTTCGTCTATATTAGCAAAGGAATCATATTTTATTGTAATAAAAAGTTGAATATTGAGTTATATTCTTCTTCATTGTGTGATGCCCACCACCTATTCCTCATTTATTCACCTAATGAGTACTCTGCTTCATGTAGAATTTATTGAGATATTTTTCTTTCACGACCATCAGATTGAGTAGGTATGCCATCATGTCCATGACCTAAAATTTTCAGTCAAAAATGAAACAACCATTTCATACTCATAAGATATTATCTTATAATTATATAAAGCATTTATCGTGATATCAAAACAAACAAATCAAGCAGTGAAATTAAATAACTAAAATTTGAACTTAATGAGTAACATATCTAAAATAAATCTTCAAAAATCCTGTTTTTATAAAGCTAATATCATTTTTTTAATGTTAAAATAAAAAGAAAACATAATCAAATATTAATCCTAATATATGGCATAAGTTCAGCTTTAATAACTAATTGCTCTCCCACTGTTACCCCAACATTTAATTTTTTGAACTTGAAATGAGAAAAGATTAAATAATAAGTTTAAATTTTTTTTAATAGCACTAAACACTTGGGCAAGTTAATATATTCAATTGAAACAAAACTAAGGGTATCAATAATTTCTCAAACATTCATCTTATATTTATAATAATAGTTAGTTTTATTATTGCTTATTTCCATAGCCGCTCTAACTATGCTCGAAATTTATCAAATCCTAACAGGTAACCTCCAATTGACAAGATATTTATCCACTCTATACTCCTTATTGATAAAATATATGTTCAATACATAATCTGAAGGATATTTCCCTCTAATTAGCAAGTATCTATTCGATGTATATGATCTTCCACATCGATGCAAATGCTGAATATGATGAAAATATGCAGTAAATGTATAGAAATAACTTGATGAAAGTTCTCTAATTCTTCATACTTCTAAAATATTTTTATTGATTTTTATGACTTTCATCCCTTTACTTGAAGCATATGATTGAAATGCAACTTAAATTCAAAAAAATGACTTGATGAGGGTTATTTAATTTTTCTCTATTAATTTGTATTGAATTTCTTTTAATATGATCATCAACTGCAAATAGAGGGCAGAAAGACACAAAAAGCAATGAAAACTCAAGGAAACTTTAGGTATCCCCCCTCCCCCTCAAAAAAAAAAAAAAAAAGAAAAAGAAGGAAAGTTTAGGTATCCTTTTTTTTTTTCCCCTATCTTCAAAGGGGATAAAGATGTTGGCTTGCTGGACAGAGGAAGATGCTTTATTATTAATCTTATTATTTTGAAATCAAGATTCTGAAAATAAAAAAACATTGTCTGCAAAAATTGAAATTTTTTTTAAAAAAAGATTAATTACATAACATGAGCTTCATCCAGCCACAAATCCTTTCTTCCTGTGCACAGAGACACTGTACATGCAAGACATGAGCAGTAGTATAAACTACGGACAAAGATAACCAGTGGGTGCCACCCTTGTGAAAACCCACATTTCCAATTGATCATGCCTGATGATAAATGGAACAAGTCTGGATGACTGGTATCAGGCCATCCAGCAAATTAAAAAATTGAATTTGCTTAGTCTAAAAAAAATATAACCAATCAGATATACGAGCTCGAATAATTAGAAGGGTAAAGCTAAAATAATTAAATTCAATGCAAAATACCAAGGAGAGAAATTTATACTTGTGAGCCATGTGAGCACACCTCTGAATAAGTAATCCAGTGGTGCTAGAATGGGTGATGAACTTATAAGAGAAAACAGAATATCAGGTTTAAAGTATATTTGCAGTCAAAATTAAAGAACCTTCTCTTAGTTTGGCACCGACAAACATAAGAATGATTTGCAGAGATGAAAATGGGGCACAAAACCAATGACCAAATGGCTTTACCAATCCATATAAAGAGTGGCAAGACTCATTGGCCCTTCTGACTCATTGGCCTCCTGAAGATTACAATAAAAAGATAACAGGCTAACCTCTGATCAAACTGAATTATTTCTACTAATTTTAATCCAAAAAGCTGGCAGTCAAAATGTCTAAGTGTATAAAGAATGAACTTTTGGGATTCGACATCCAAAATGTATATAAACAACATGCTTGTGTTTTCTCTCTCTTCTCTTAAACCACTAAAACTAATTATTAAAAAAAAATTATAGTGACTGCTGTCACGTTGCCTGAGTACATATATAAAGATTAAAAAAAATGCAATGGGCTACAAGCCTTGCAGGTGGTGGATGCCAAGAGAGATCCCAAAGTATTTGCTGATTTGGAGTCATGAGTACCTTCTTCAACTTGTCTATCTCTAGAGAAGAGCACATTTATTCAGTATTGTCTTCCACCTAAGAGAAAGCATGAATTCCTACAACAGTAAATTAGAAAGAAATCAATATTAGATGTTCCAGAACAGGACTTGCAGCTTACACTATATACCTGCTCATCAGAAGGTAAAAATGCCGCACTTTGAAGATGCCTTTCATTGGAATGAAAGATAAACAATCAAGATATTGCACTACCACAGAAGAAAATCACAAAAAGTAGAAATGGAGCAAAAGCATATCTCAGCCACAGAAAACTATCTATGAGCCTTCCACTTCTCGTCTTGTCATATGTGAAAACTATCATGCTAACTTGGAAAAAATAAAAGTTCCAGCATTTCTGATCAGCCATTGACAGAGACTTTTAAACATTTGCACACTTTCTTGTAAAGATTTAAGGATATTTCTAGAACCTTGCAGGAATATAATTAAAACAGCACGTCGATTACATGCAGGCACCTTCTTTGCACCTAACTTGTAAGACTGATTCTCCATTTGAACTAGTACTTCTACATGTCCTAACTCATATGAGCTTTGTCATTCATGTTCTTTGATTGCTTCTTCTTCCCTTGTGTAGATTTCGTCTGTGCAAACAGCTAAGTGGCTACAGTTCTGATGTTGCCTTAATATGCGCATGTTATCAGAGCTCAATTAGAAGGCTTGGTGGCACTAATTTGGTGATCTTACAGTATGATTCAAAAGATAGGGGGCATCGAAATTAGTTTGGGCACAAAAAAGTCTCCAAATGGTGTTGAACTCGAAAGATTGAGACACGAACACTGAAAACCAAGGTTCGTCATTCCAAATTTCGATACAGATACTGGACCTGTACAGTTTGGTACGAGGCATACCATACCAAACCGGCAGCACACTAGTTTAATGAATCAGAAAAATTTAACCCATAACCATCTACTATTGAGTCCAATCAAATGGTTTGGCCCTTGTACCAAAACAAACCATCGAACTGGACCAATTTCAGAATGGTTTGATATTGCTCGTCTTGAATCATCCATCCGGTACAATTCAGCCATCCTTGTGAATACCTACATGTGCAAAGGGAGTCTGCATAAGAATATCCCTTCAAAGGCAAACATGTAAAGAACTATTGTCAAATGGTTGTGGGGAAATATGCCAATGCATTATTTTACTAATGATCACCAATGCAGCGAAGAAATGAGATATACACTTCAGTAAACTATTCCAGTAATCATCAAGTCTGGAAATTTGCCCCTAATTAAAATAACATAGTTATGTTACTAGGGCTAAAAATGGATCGGATACGGATCGGATAGTAGTATATCCATATTTTTATCCATATTTTTTTACGGATACGAATATTAAATGAATATTAAAATTATATCCATATTTATTCTAAATGGATACGGATACTAATCGGATATCAAGCATATCCATATTTGTTATATACGGATACGAATTGGATATCAAGTATCTATATTTGTTATATACATATACGAATCGGATATTAAGTATATCCATATTTATTATAAATGGATACGGATATAAATTGGATATCAAGCATATCCATATAAATTGAGTACTACTTAAATATTAATTAAATTTAAACAAAATTCAATAATGAAAACAAATATAATGACATGATCATAAAGAATCTAAGATAATCATAAGTATATTCAAGATAATCATAATTACATGCAAAAAATAATAATTATAATTCAAAACTTTTATTGCTTTTGAAAAATCCTAAAAATTAAAGAATTCCTCTAAATTTCATCAATAACAATCTCATATTGGCTTAGCATCGAAATCAAAAAAAATTTATACAGTCCAATAATTATTAATATTGCTCTTTAAATTCTTTTCATCTAAGTTGATCATTATCATTGATGATATCAATTTCATTATTTCTAGAACTCATCTTTCATTTGCTGTTGCCACCTGAAGAAGTCTTTGGAACCCATGTTTTTCAATATTTATTTTCACTTCTACACAAAACACTAAATTTATAGTACTAAAAGCTTTAAAAATTTTATAAATAATTTTTAAAATAAAAAATTTAGTATACATATCTTTGATATAGCTTTTTTTTCTTATTTTTTAAAATAAAGAATAAGCCCTAGATAACAACTAATGTAGATAAAGTAGATTTATGCATATTTAAGGATAAACCGTCGCTTTCTTTAAATTTTAAAAAATCTCTTTAAACTTTAAAAAATCTCGTAGGCACTAAATTATTTATAAAAAAAAAATTATAAAGCAATTGCCTCTCTCAAATAAAAGATTTGAAGGGTAATTGTAAAGATAATGGCTTCGCTTAAAAGTCTATTTGAAAAGAAAAGTAAAAAAAAAATAAAAAAAGAAAGAATTTAAAGGCTTTTCAATGCTCTTTTTAAACCTCTAAATTAAAAATTTATACCAATTTATTTTATTTTTTTTTTTTTAATAAAAAAAATCTATTTTCTTCTATAAATTGTAAACTTCTAAACAGCAAAAGGCCTAACCTTAGGCGAGGGAGGGTGGCCTTAGAAGTTATAAAGAGAAGTGCACAGATTGTCGCCACGTAATGATGTACTTTCGATCACAGCCGTCATCGTGACTTGGGTGGTGCATAGGGGTTCCTTCCAAACGAAGCTTTATGTGCCAATAGGCTTTGGATTGGATGCAGCTCGTTAGGTGTTTCCCATGCGTTCTCCATGAGTTAAGACTCATCGGTTCGCTATATTTTATGGCTAATTTCCGAGAAGGTAAGTCATAAGTGCCCTTGCTCTCAAAAAATGCATAAATAAAGCGCTCCATCCACCCCCCGCTCTCGAAAAATGCTATAAATAAAGCGCTCCGTCCGTCCGCGATCAGACTCTTTGTCTTCTTTCTTTTGTTTTAACGGATATCCATATCCGTATCTAAAGATATAGATAAAATCATATCCATATCCGTATCCGAATAATTTTTAGATTAGATATCCGAATTTGTATTCGAATCCGATTAAACTATAAAATAAATATCCGAATTTGATATAATTCGAATACGGATACGGATACGGTCGGAGTTTATCCGACCCGTTTTCAGCCCTATATGTTAACTCAACATTTCAGTTTTCAGAACATTGTAACACTAAGAATGTTCTAGCATACTTGGATTTAAACTTATAAAAACAAAATAACCTTCAAAAAAGAAAGACAATGGCACATAGTTACCATACATCTTAAAATAATTGAAAATTTCAATGTTATAGATCTGGAAAAATTAAAGATAAATTCAAATTCAGATTCAAATTCTAGAAATGTTGATGATCCTGAAAAGAAAGTGAAGAAAGGAGTTCTTTCTGTCTATAGAAGACATCTGTAGAAATATGGTGGTCAACGTAAGATGCCTGGGACAATACCAAGATGAGGTAATATGGTTGGGATGGATTGAAATCACCCCAAAAGAAGCAGTCACAACAAAAAAAAAAGGAAAAAAATATGGAAAAATTTACATCCCACCCATCCTAAGACGTCCCTAGTGTCATAATGCAAGTAGGAAAGTAAAGACTAGCTAGATGGCTGGAACATCCCAGTTCAAGAGAGAATGGGGCGTTGCACATCCATCTCGGTCTCTTTTTCCTGTCAATGTGATGCAACTAGGATGTCCATTCTAGTGATACCTAAATCCTTAATAGTAAGAAAACATGAAGATGTTTTAGTGGATTTACAATGCACTTGAATATAGACTTTGACTGATTAGCATAAGCAAATTGATAGTTTCAAGATCTATAGGACAAGTGAATTTTTACTTTCAGGTTCTTAGGACTAGCTAGCACCAGTGAAATTTTCCTTTGAAGATCTTTAGGACTGGCATAATGTAAAATGTGTGATTATGTGACCATTGCTGAAATTTCCCATCATTTGGTGGGTATTAGGTGATAATTATGTGACAACCAAAAGAGCAAAATAAATGAAATAAATTAAAAGTTGGCAATCATTTTACATATGAATAAAAACTTGTCTACTCTACAAATCTCCAAATCTGACATGTGATTTATTTGTACATCATGGCTAAAGTTTTGAGAGGTGTTGAAAGCATTGGTGCTATTGTTTTAAAAGAGATTTTTTTTTTTTTTTTTTTTTTGGGGGGGGGGGGGGGGGCTATACATTGTGGCACCTAGTGATGCAAATGTGGGTAGGACTAGCCAGCATAATATGATCTTTTTCTGGCATGCTCAAAAAGCCCATGCTGGCAATGACAGAATATATTGCACACTTTTAAAGCAGTTTAGACATGCAAATTTAATCATGATATCATTTGCAAAGAATGTCAGCTTGGTACAACATTTTATACCATCTATGCATTCTTCTACAAGAATGCAAGCAGCTATTTTAATGCATTTCATTTGATCTGGCAATTTAGCTCAAAAAGCTATAGAGCAAGCATATAATCCTTTAGAATGGGGGAGGTGATCGGATATAAGCTTTTAGCTATATTCGAATGCAGCCAACTCTACCTATATAACAACTGCAATTTGGCAAACCACTCTCATTGATCTCCAAATATTTGTAGAGTACTAAATCTACTACTTGTTTCCTGTGTCCATAAACAACAATGCTTGTTTCCTGTGTCCATAAACAACAATGCCATGGCAGCCCACATGCTTGTTAGCCACTTCAGTAATCTCTTAGCATTAATACAAGAGGAAGATAATGTGGTTCACCATGAGGATTTTGACAAAAGTAGAAGAATTTGAGAAAAGTTCACTGTCATTAGTTGATTGAGACCTCAACTCAACTTAACTCAACTCATCTAAGCCTTTTCCCAACTACATGGGGCCGGTTACATGAATTTGCTTCTTCTATTTAGTAGATTCATGTTTTAAGGGATCTAACAAAGTTTTATGCTGGTTGTCAGCTACCTAACGCAACCCTTCTCCTTTACCCGGGCTTGGGACCGGCCATGGCAGAGTTTAGTTGATTGAGACCTCCATGACAATTTATATATCCTGATCCTAGTGAGATGTAACATGTAAAATGTGTACCAATGATGGATAAAATTTAATATCCAGGTATCGAATATTGAAAACTGAAACACAAGACATGACAAATGGAATGCATCTACATGAAAAGATATACTAGGAAAGAATTGATAGCATCTTGTTACTTCACATAGAAATGTGCTTTTGGAATAAATCTATAGTGATATCTTACTTTTTGAATTGCGGTTGCAGCTGAATCTCATGTAAAGCTATATAACTCACAATGATAGATCATACTCCAAATCAAGCTCTGCTTCTAATCTTTTTTCTACAGATTTTGTAGCTTCAGAATCTTCATATTTCAATAAATTATGAGAGGAGCAAAGCTGATCACCACTCAGATCAACAGTTCTGTTGAAATTAACTTCGGTGTTGCTTTGCACATGTTCAGACTCCAAAACATCCTTAAAACTTTCAGCCTTCCATTGAAATTTGTCAATGCCAGAGGTATATTTTGCATCAACAGTTTCCTCTTTCAACTTTTCTAGAAACAACGGCTTAGAACTCTTGCCCCCTCTTTTTCTCATAATTTCAAAACCTTCTGCTGCAGTTCTTAAAATAAACTCTGGACTGCTTGGAATACAAGCAAGACTTAAAGAAAGGTCTGGTGGTGTTGAACAATGGATGGGGCTTACTGTAGGCTGAATATGACTATTAGATTTAGGCAACTTTTCACTTGTAAGACAACCATCTACATCCATCAACCAGAAAGGTGCATAACACAAGGAATCAGGATTCCCATTCTCATAATGTAGAGGCGCAGTAAGAATTCTGTTGATATCAGCAGTGCCATTGCTGTCACTTGGTTTGCATATGGGTAAACTTGAAATAATTTATCATTAATTTTTTTGTTCATATCTAGGGCTACATCACCAGAACTTGACAGGTTTTGCCATGATCTTTTTGGAGATTTGTAATCAGTTTTTCCTGAATCATGTTCTGTATTTGATTCCACCACAACGTCTGAATGTTTGAAATTTTCTGGCAGTGAACACTTGGAATCTCCTGCAGAAGTGAAGTCCACACACTGCTTTTTGGGCTGGTACTTTGATAACCCAAACCCACATTAGAAGTGATAAACTTATCTGCATTTATTTTCCCATCATGTGATATAAAATCATTAGCAAATTTCTTCAAAGGATCTGCTTTAGGACATTCTGCATTTTGTACATGATTGTTCAAATCAAGGGCAACAGCCCTAAGAGGCTGTTCAATAAACTCTGATGTTAAATATGAATCCAACCTCTTCTTGAGAGAGCAATTCCAGTGATTCTTTATGGAGTTATCCGTCCTGATAATAAAAAAATAAAAATAAGTTATATCTACTCAAGAAGATAAAGATAACTATGTGCGGCATGCTGAAATTTAGCAAAAGTAACTTGACAGCACTTCACTGAAAATCTGACTGCAACTAATTCAAAGCTGATATTCTAGTCGACAATTACATATTGAAATGATTTCTAAATACTAAAAAAAAATTGAATTATCAAAAATATCTAGAGAAAAGTGACACAATCAGCGAAAAAATCCATGGTTTATAAGGCACCATACCATAAATTGAAATTGACTAGTCATACACTATCAATAGTCATCTGCCGTGCATTTAACATGAAGTTGTTTAAACTTTAAAGAGTAGAAGCTGTTGAAAGCTTATATTGACAAGTTCAACAAGGATTGTAAGATACACTAAATAAGTCCTATCTCATAATTTTGGATATTAATCCATTCAATTTTTCTAGCAAAGAAAGTTAGAGAGATCCTCGTGGGCTAACTATGAGAGAAAGAGAGAACACCAAAGGAGACATTTCTCTAGCAAGATCCAAAGGAGGAAAAAAAGGTGAGAAGAAGAATGTTAAATCTATCTTTGGATTTTCTCCTTAGGTTGGGTTTTCCCTCCCCTCCCTACCCATCCAATCCAAAAGAAAAAAGGCAGAAAAACTACCCCTCAAAGAAAGGCTTTTGTTAATAGCAACCACCCCCCTCCTCCAAAAAAAAAAAAAAAAAAATCCCAAAACCTAAACACTAAACCCTTTGGGAGATCTCCTCGAAATCGCTGATATGGAGGATTTACCTTATTATTGAACAAATGGGAGGAGCCGTGGCTGTGAGTGCGGGCAAATGAAATTCAAGAATAATTAAAGAACTTTTGTTAATAGTGCCTCCCACCCCCCCCCCCCCCCCCAAAAAAAAAAAAAAAATCTAAAATACTAATGAAAAAAACACACAAAAACTACCCCCTCAAAAAAAAAAAGGCTTTTGTTAATAGTTCTATAATTGTATCAACTATACTTGAGAGTTGGGACTTGACATCTAAATGTTGTTACATCTTCAGACTAATTTAAGATATTGTAATATCCCAAACTTAAAAGCCTTGTATTTTATGTTATGTATGCATTTATTATTAGTTTGGCTTTCTAATGTGAGTAATTAGAATGAAGAAGGTAGCATTTAAAATTTAATTTTTTTAGCAAATTCTAATGAAACTGAATGGAATCCTGATGAAAACCTAATAAGCGGCGAGTAGAGTGAGGTGTCTTGCATGTAAGCAATATAAAATAAGAAAATGTGTGAGTGGAAGGGTAACTTAGGAAATTGCCAAAGGTCTTTTAGAAATTTGTCAAGGGCATAAAGGAAAATTGTCAAGAGACATTTAGAGGTTTACCAAGGGCAAATTGGGAGTTTTTCGAGGGCAAATTTTCATGGTGGAGAGAGTGCCACTTGGACTTCAAGTAGGGTAACTTAGAAATTTTCAAGGGTGAAATGGGAATTTCTTTAAGGCATTAAAACCCACTAGCTACTCTTCTCATTCTTATCCGAATGGTGGAGGAAGAGAAGAGAATTCAATCGTGAGGAAGCCAAGGAGAGAAAGAAGAAAGAAAAGAAAGGAAGAAGAAGAAGAAAAGAAAGGAAGAAGAAGAAGAAAAGGAAGGAAGCTTGGTGGTTTGGCAAGCTTGGGAGGAAGGAAAGAGCTAATGGTTTTCCATCCTCTAAGATATATTCCAACCTCCCTGAGCTTAAGATTAGTGTTAGAATCATGTGTAAAAGAGGAAAAGAAAGTTGAATGAAAAATGGTTTCATATCATGAATATCATGTAGTTTAATGTCTTGGTGAAAGAAATTTTGGAACTAAGTGTATGTGTTATAAATGATCTTTTCATAAATTGTTTCATGCCTAGCTAAAAGAGATATATGGCTGCACATGTGGGTTGTGAATTCATGAATCAAGTGATGAATATGTAAAGCTTTTGAGCCGAATGATAAGTAGATTAGTTAGGAAGTTGCCAATCCTAGCCTAAGAGCATGCATGCATAGTTTCATGAAACCCTAAATGCATGTGACCTTGATATTGCATATGTGGTGATTTAGGTCAAGAGGTTAGTTCAAGGGAGTCATTACAAGAGGGATAACAGCAATTGAAGTGTGCTAGCAGCTAAGGTGTGTGAATTCCTCATCTAGTTTTGAAAACTACTATGTGATATTATGCTAAAACCTTATTACAAATCTAAGGCATGCTATGTTCTGTGTAGTGTTTCAAATTGTCTAATTATTGGAATGAGAACCAATTTCATGATGTTTTCAAAGCATGTTATTAGTAAAGAGTGTCTTCCAAAGCAAAGTATGGTTTGCATGAAAATAAATATTTCAAGGTGAAGCATGTATTTTAAAGTGATGCATGGACAGATATTAAAATGAAGTTTTGTTCAAAAGAAGTATAGCTTGTTTATATGGTAGTATAAACATATTCTGAATTTCTTTCGACAGCATGCATCATATAGTGCATTGGGTCATCTATAGGGCTGATCACCCTGTAGGCTGCGTCGTAGCATTTATAAGGTAGTATAAACATATTCTGAATTTCTTTCAGCAGCATGCATCATATAGTGCATTGGGTCATCTATAGGGCTGATCACCCTGTAGGCTAGCATGAGCATTGCACACTACTTATAGCCGCACCTCCTTGGATTGTACTATGATCCTAGGGTGGAGTACAAGCTAGACTAGCCAATGGGGTAAGTTGCAAGCAGTCCAATGGGGCAAAGAATCACAGCTCGGTAAAGAGACAGATTACTATATAGCCCGAGAGGGCACAATGATATTAGCCCATGGGAGGGACGATCAGGAGGCCCAGAAAAAAAAGGGAAAGCTCACACCTGGGGTGATCCGCACATGTGAGGGGTGCCATGTGGTGCGGGGATCCTCAGCGCTCAGTTTACTCACCCACTGAGAATACATCTGCAGAGGGTGACTGTAGGGATGTATCTCAATGGTAGCACACACAGCCTAGCATTATGAGATTTTGCAAAAGGTTGCATTATTTTATCTAAGTTTTATTATTTAAAGCATAAGCTAGCTTATGAGTTTTCTTATACCATATAAAAAGCTAACTTATGATTATAGTGCAGCTATGTATCAATTTTTCAGTACAATATGTATCAATATGCTTATCAATTTTATGATGTTGTTCTCAGTTCCCCATTGTTTGGTTATTCAATCACTGAGACTTAGGTCTCACCCCTCCATCGTTGAAATTTTGTATTTCAGATCAATGATAGCTAGTCGACAGGCTAGAAGGTTGAGCATTGAGCATCCAGCATCATAACATGTTGGCCTTGGTACCATTGTTTCATTGTGGGTTGCTAACATTTGGAGAGGTCTTTTGGTGTAATTGGACTATATTGTATCGTTTGTATATTAAGGGTAGTGTTTGAGATAGTTATGTATGTATGTGCACAATTGTAACCCTGTGATGTATTTAGACTTAGACTGAAAATGAAAGGCAACTTTCATTGTAGAATAATTTATGAGTATGATTTTTACAACAGGATTGTGAATTAAGTTTAGACTGCATCTAGTCTTTTAAAACAGAGTGCGGAGATCATGTTTTTAATCTAAGCAAGATGAAATCAAATTGTGATATTGTCTTGTGAAATGTATGAATTGAATGAGTAGGTTAATGTTTATAAAAAGGTCGAGTGTTTTGTGCATGTAACTTGTGGCAATTGGATAGGGCTCATTTAGGCTTATGGTGCAAACATAAAGACTAGCAGAATTCTACCCAATTACTATAAGTAGGCATGCATCTGGGCAAGGTCCCGATAGATATGATTTATCCAAGTTCGGCGATCATTACTTTGTAAAGAGATGATGTTTTACCAAACCTCAACAATAGACAGAGAACATCCACAGTAATATCAAAAGTAAGCAAATAATAGATATGAAAGACAAGAATGGCAGACCTTACTATATAACAACAAGTGTAGAAATACCTTCCAGGCAAATACTTTGTTATTTCTGCCCATTTATTTCCATATGTTTGGTGGGCATGGATTAGAATCTCTTCTTCCTCTCTTGTCCATGCATCCTTCTTTATTGTGGGGTTCAAGTGGTTATGCCACCTAACAATGAAATTATTAGTCTCCAGACTTGAGAAGAAGATATAACGTACCATCGAATGGCTTTATGTTTTGAAATTGACAACACGGCTAACCCTACAACAAATAAACTTAAATTTTAACAGAGTTTTTGGTTCATAATGATATCATGAAGTCAAAATTTGAGAAGTTCCATCACTGATCAGATTATGTTGCATATACAAAGAGCATGCCAAAGTGAAACAAAAGAAGCTTTCAATAAAAAAAAAAGGAAATAGTTATGGATTGCTGTTTCAATGAAGATACAATACAAACAAATTCCTTGACAAAACTGATTGCCGAGGTATATAGGTAACATCATTTCATTATTAAGGATCTATTATACAAATAAATTGAAACATAAATAAAGACATATCAAACAGAACCATATAATCAACACATAGCTCTTGAAACTTCAAGAAAAAATTAATAAGATGGCAACAAAGCCCATTTCACTGTGTTATCAGAATGGCAACAAAAAGATTCAAGTATATGAAATGAGCATGGTAGGAACGATAACACTGATATGGATGTGTGGAAACTAAAACTATAGGATGATGATGGGAACAGAAAGGAAGCTTAGAAGACTGCACATTAGTAAACTAAATGAGATTAACTAGCCATTGGCTCTCTGTACTGCACACCGTACTGGCTGGTGACTAGCCCTGTATTAATCAATGCATACAATTCCTGTCTTTTCTTATTCTTTCATCAGCTGGCCTAGTATCCACCCGTTCAAACTCTATATTGCATGCAGGCCTAGTATCGTTCAAATATTGCACGCACACTGCATTGGCACCAGTACGGTTCCATACCTCAATTTTCAAAAACCATGTTTTGAAGTATTCCTTTTGAGAAGTGCTTCCAATTTTGTTATTAGATTAAACTACATATCTAGAAGAGGTAAGGTAATGTACTATTCAGTCTTGAGAATAGAATTTATTTGGCAACATACTGTGCAGTCCTGAGAATAGAATTTGGCAAAGGTTGTCATAGCAAAACAGATAAACCATAATAGAAATAGTCATGGAAAAAGAATTGCTAAAGCCTTCGGCCAAAAATGGGTCATTTCCCAACAACAACCGCAAAAACCTATTCGCCACTACAGGCAAGTGCTCTAAACTTGTAGTCTTCACAAACGTTGGTTTCATCATGTCCATGTGATTTTCTTACATCCAAACTTTGCTAAACACACTATTATCCAAATCATATAGCAGCAAGAGCATAGAGTATTTTATTCTTTTGTTAAATAGAAGAAAGCTCCAATTAGATAAATTAATATAACAGTTCAAGTAATAGCAGTTTTGTTGAATTACTATTGTATGATTTGCAGCCATCAACTTTGAATCAATACACTTATGAAAGAGCAACCAACCAAAACTTGTAATGCAAGTAAATGTTTAAGGGAAAAAAAAAAGAAAATTAATAAACAAAATCTCAGCAAAAGAAAAGGTAGTTGTGTTAGGGTAGATACTCATTACTACATGGATAAGTCTTCTTCTTCTTCTTTTTCGCTAGGCTATGAAGATAATGTTGAGTTTGACATAGATCTTACTGCTGTGTCAGATGAGTGGTAAAACTATGAATAATAGAGCAGGAACAAGTATATCAGAGAGAACAAAATTAAAGTTGAACATAACAAATTAAAATGGTAATGAGAGCAAGAAAAATCAAAGGAAATACCAGCAAGGAGAAGGGCTTGAATTGCAATAAAAGAGGACGAAAGAAAAGTGAAAGACGTCTGTTAATGCCAAATCATCATCCTCGAGCGTCCGCGAGCGTCCAATCGCCTCCTCCAGCAAGCCCGGGATCCTTCGGCGAGCTCCTCGCGCTTGGGAGCCTGCAAACAATCCCGAGACCGGAGTTCCGACGGAAATCCTTCGACGCTCAAGTCAGTGCTCTGGGCAACAGTCGTGAGCTTGAGAAAGCTCGAAGAGAGAAGAGAGAGGGTTAAAGCGCTCTATGAGCAAGAATGAGCATTTAAGAGTGTGGTGAGTTATCAGTTACCTCATCGGGGTTCCTCTTATCCATTTTATTGATGCTTGGAGTCTGTGAGACTTGGGGCATGATCACTTGTCAGAGCATTTATGATGGTGGCGGTAATGGCAGGGCTTGCTTCTTATGGCATGTCAGAAGTGCAGGCCATGTCCCATCAAATGTAGTGGCTGCATAGTTGGCAGGTACTGCTTGGTTTGGACAGCTGTTGCAAGCTGCTACAGGGCATGGCCGACGTTACGACGTTTGCCAAATGTGTCCCCCACCCACCCTTCCGCTGTCTGTGTGGACAATGAAGGCGATAAAGTCAGGCATGTGGGCCTCAAAGTGTAGCCGCTGAGGCAAAAATAAATTTGGAGTTGAAGCTGGCTCTGTCCCTCGTGGAGTATTGATTATAGAGTACATGCATGGCACTGTTCATGCCCTTGGACGAGCTCCAAAGAAGGTCGTGGATGAACATTTGCATGGCACTGTTCATGGCCGAGCACTATTCATGGCTGAGGGAAAAAGGCCAAGCACTATTCATGGCCGAGGCTGAAGAGGCCGAGCGCTGTTCATGGCTGATGCCAAGGCTGAGGGAGCCGAGCACTGTTCATGGCTGAGGCCGAGGCTGAGGGAGCCGAGCACTGTTCATGGCCGAGGCCGAGGGGGCCGAGCACTGTTCATGGCCAAGGCTTAGGGGGCCGAGCACTATTCATGGTCGAGGCCGAGGCTGAGGGGCCGAGCATTGTTCATAGCCGAGGCCGAGGCTGAAGGGGCCGAGCACTGTTCATGATTGAGCACTGTTCATGGCCAAGGCCGAGGCTGAGGGGGCCGAGCACTGTTCATGACCGAGGCCGACGCTGAGGGGCCGAGCACTATTCATGACCGAGGCCGAGGGGGCCAAGCACTGTTAATGGCCGAGGCCGAGGGGGCCAAGCACTGTTCATGGACGAGGCCGAGGGGGCCGAGGGACGAGGCCGAGGGAGCCGAAGGGAAGAGGCCAATCACTGTTCATGGCTGAGGAGGTGTCTTTCCGAGGCCGAGGGTTGTCTTGCTGAGGCCGAGGGGTGTCTTTCCAAGGCCGAGGGGTTGTCTTGCTGAGCCAAGGAGGTGTCTTTCCGAGGCCGAGGAGGTGTCTTCCCAAGGCTGAGGGGTGTCTTCCCAGGGCCGACTCCAGAAACGATTAGTCCAACCCCAGTAAGATTACTGTTGCCCATGGGGCTTATTGGCCCAATCAGATGCCCCCCACACTTCTGAGTTTGTGCGACTGCATGCCTTGCATCCGCCAAGCGAAAGGAGTGTGGGAATTATAATATCTTTCTTTTGCACTTGTCTCTGCATGCCAGCTTTGGATAGTTTCCGTCTGCCTTGTGTGGACTTGTGACCACATCTGCATGCTCTCTTGTGCTTTTGTCTGCTCAAAGACCTTAAGCAATGTTGGAGGCAAGTTGATTACGTTGGCTAGCCAGAGGGCAGCTAGCAATCCTCTCCCGATGCAGAGTCTGGAGTGGATGCCCGTCAACTATGAGTTGGGAAGTTGGCCTCTCCCAACTGTGAGTTGACTTTGGGTCTACTAACTTTGACATGAAGTTTGAAGGTGGGTGTCTGTCAACTATGAGCTAGGGAGTTGGCCTCTCCTAACTGTGAGTTGTCTTGGGGCTTCTTCTTGGATGGCTGAAAGTGATCAGCAATATATTGCAAGCGTATAATTTAAACAAAATCTTACCCGGTTGGCCATTGGCCGTTAAGACAGGGTTAAAATCGCTGAGGCTGAGATGAAACCGTTGAGGCTGCAATAATACTGCTAGGGTAGATATAAGGCCACTGGGGCTGAAATAAAATCGTTAAGGTTGTAATGAGGCCATGAAGGCAAAGAGATCGAGCCGCTGAGGCTGATAGAGTCGCTAAGTTGCAATAACACCGCTACTAAGGCAGATATAAGGCCGTGGGCTAAGATGAAACCGTTGAGGTTATAATGAGGCCGTTGAGGCAAAGAGATATAACCGCTGAGGCTGATAGAGCCGCTGAGGCAAGGTTAAGGCCGTCGAAAGCCTTTTGACCCTAGAGGATGACCTGAGAGTTGCTGAAGCCGTCAGGTGCCTTTTAACCCTGAAGGATGACCTAAGAGTTGCTGAAGTCGTCAGATGCCTTTTGAACCCGGAGGATGACTAAGGTGCATGGACCAGGCTCAGGTGGCTTTTGAAACCCGAAGGATGACCCGAGAGTTGCTGTGATGGGACCATGCTCAAGAGCCTTTAACTCCGAAGGTGACCTAAGGGTGCTTGGACTAGGCTCAGGTGCCTTTTGAATCCCGAAGGGTGACTCGAGAGTCGTTGTGATGGGACCATGCTCGGAAGCCTTTAACCTCGAAGGATGACCTGAGGATGCTTGACCAGGTTCAGGTGCCTTTTGAACCCCGAAGGATGAGCCGAGAGTCGCTATGATGGGACTATGCTCGAAAGCTTTTAACCCCGAGGATGATCTAAGGGTGCTTGGATCAGGCTTAGATGCCTTTTGAACCCCGAAGGGTAACCTGAGAGTTGAGAGTCGCCAGATGCCTTTTAGCACCGGAGGGTAACCTGAGAGTTGAGATAAATTTCTTTTGATGTGAAGTCTGGGAACGGCTGCTCGGTTGGCCATTGTCCGTTGAGACAGAGTTGAAGCCGCCGAGGCTGGGATGAAGCCATTGAGACTTTGACGATGTCGTTAAGGCTGTGATGAAGCCGTTGATGCCAGCATTGGAGTCGGTCTTTGTTGCCGACGCTGCTGTCGGTCTTTTTGCAGTGCATTCAAGTATTAATGAAAAGAAGCTTTTCTCACAGTGTAGTGTACTTAGCTTTTGTAGCTTTTTGGCCTTTGCGTTGTGTTCGATGACGCTGGGGTCGGCATGGAGTCGGAACAGAGAGCTTTCTCCACTTTTTTCTGGTGCTGGATCGGGGTATTTGCGGAGGTGAAAAAACTATTCGAGAGTGAAGGAGAACCTGTATTGTTGGTTTCTTTTGGCATTAATGGAGCCCTAACATCCAAATACAAGGAAGGCCATAATGACCCCTCCACCTAATGTCCTCTTGCTGGCACCAAGCTTCCTTTCCTTCATATATCAAGTCTTGTTCATTTGAGTTTTCATGGCATGGCACTAGTCTGGGACTTGGACCACGTCCTCGATCCTCCCCCGCACAGCCAGGCCAGGACCTTGCTTCTTAGAGGGAACCCGGCTAGAAAGATGTGCCAGGTGATGATGATGATGTGGCACTTGATGCGGATGGTTTGAAGGAAGAAAAAGCGGCCGAGGAGGAGTGTTGATCAGCTCTGTCGGTAGAAGATAGCCTCAGAGTCACACGCCTCTTGTGGATTACGACTGTCCGAGTGGAAGAGGCTGTCATTATGAAGCGCCTTTGAAGAAATTTATCTCCTTCTATTGACTTGGATACATAAGTCTGCTAGTGGTCTGCCCCCCAAAAAGCAAGTTGATTGGAGTGGAGGTGCTGGCGCCCTTACTTGGGCCTCCCCGCATCGCCGTCCGTAGGAGAGGAGGCCATTTGGACGGCGAGCAATGGCGCTCTTGCTAGTGAGCTCTTGCTTTTGAGCTTGAAGATGCTTATGCTGATCAGCTTGAAGGCGGTGAGCCTCTTGCTGGGAAGATCTCCCATGGGATGGATGATGGCTGGCCTGAGCAACAACTAAAGAGGGAGCGGAAGCTCTTGCCGGCTGCTGTGTGACCGTGAGATATTACGTCTGGAGCTTTTGAATAGCTACCATCAATGTATGGACTTGCAGACGAGGATGGCATGCTGTTTTGCTTGAGTGGCATGAGTAGTGGTGATGGTGGAGTGGAGCGGTTGGCTCTGTTACTCAGCTCATTGAGGGTGCCCCCCAGCATGACTGGTGAAAGCTTCATGGGTTCTTGTCATCACCATCTTTTGATCCATCATGCTAATCTAAGGAGAACGAAGATTCACAAGCTAGCGTCGTTGATGATCTGTGCTCTGCCCTCCTACTTGGCGTGCCAATCTGTTAACGCCAAATCACCATCCTGGAGCGTCCGCGAGCGTCGCTCGCCTCCTTCAGCGAGCCCGGGATCCTCCGGCGAGCTACTCGCGCTTGGAAGCCTACAAATAAGTTCCGAGGACCAGAGTTCCAGCAGGGACCCTCCGACGCTCAAGTCAGTGCTTGGGCAATAGCCGTGAGCTTAGAAAGCTCGAAAGAGAGAAAAGAGAAGCTTAGAGCTCTCTGTGAGCAAGAATGAGCGTTTAAGAATGTGGTGAGTTATCAGTTACCTCGTTGGGGATCCTTACCCATTTTATTGATGCTTGGAGTCTGTGAGACTTGGGGCATGATCACTTGTTAGAGCATTTATGATGGTGGAAGCAATGGCAGAGCTTGCTTCTTAGTGGCATGTCAAAGTGCAGGCCATATCCCATCAAATATGGATGGCTACATAGTTGGTGGTACTGCTTGGTTTGGACAGCTGTTACAGCTGCTGCAAGGCATGGCCGATCGTTACAGCGTTTGCCAAACGTGTCCCCCATGCCATCCTTCCGCTGTCCTATGTGGACAGTGATGGGCGATAAAGTCAGGCACGTGGGCCTCAAAGTGTAGCCGCTGAGGCAAAAATGAAATTTGGAGTTGAAGCTGGCTCTGTCCCTCATGGAGTATTGATTATAAGTACGTGCATGGCACTGTTCATGCCCTTGGACAAGCTCCAAAGAAGTCGTGGGTGAACATTTGCATGGCATGTTCATGGCCGAGCATTATTCATGGCTGAGGGGAAGAGGTCGATCACTGTTCATGCCGAGGCTGAGGCTGAAGAGGCCGAGCATTGTTCATGGCCGAGATTGAGGCTGAAGAGGCCGAGCACTGTTCGTGGCCGAGCATTGTTCGTGGCCGAGGTTGAGGCTGAGGGGGCCGAGCACTGTTCATGGCTGAGGCCGAGGCTGAGGGGGCCTAGCACTGTTCATGGTCGAGGCCGAGGCTGGGGGGCCGAGCACTGTTCATGGCCGAGGTCGAGGCTAAGGGGCCGAGCACTGTTCATGGCCGAGGCCGAGGCTAAAGGGGCCGAGCATGTTCATGGCCGAAGCCGAGGCCGAGGGCCAAGGGGCCGAGGGGGCGAGGGAGCCGAGGCCGAGGGAGCCGAGGGAAGAGCCGATCACTGTTCATGGACTAAGAGGGTGTCTTGCTTGTCCGAGGCCGAGGGGTTGTCTTGCTGAGGCCAAGGGGGTGTCTTCCCGAGGCCGAGGGGCTGTCTTGCTGAGGCCAAAGGGGTGTCTTTCCGAGGTCGAGAGGGGTGTCTTTCCGGGACCGACTCCAAAAACGACTGGTCCAACCCCAGTGAGATTACCGTTGCCCATGGGCTTATTGGCCCATCAACGTCTATTTACAATATAAATAGAATAACATGAATGGTGCCATGGAAAACAACACAGAACAGTCCACAATGATAGTCGATATAACAACTTCATTAACAGTTAGACTATGGTCTAACCTCAAATATCCACTTCTAACATTGCAATCAAACTTTCTTGTAAAGCCACACAAACATGGGTCTGGGCACATGCGCATGCCCGCTTGCGCGCACGCACACAAATAGTGAACGAGAGAGAAAGAGAGATAGGGAGGGCAAGGTAAGATGCAATGATTAGGTAACAAATGTCTTGTTCAATTGATAGCAGATAGGCTTCATTAGGATCAAAAGCATAAAGTTATAGTGATATATGCATTAGAAAAATTGGACCTTCTAATTCAGTGAACTAGCCAATGCATGATAATTAAAAAGGGTGATCGAAATGATTTGATAGGTACCTAAGTCTTGTGCAGTTGGTAGCAGATAGGCTTCTCAGAATCAAATGTATAAAGTTGTTTCTATATATGCATTAAAAGGTGGACCTTCTGATACAGTGGAGTAGCTGATGCAAAATAAATTAAAAAGAGGTGATAAAAAGTTCTGGTACATTTTAGAATAATGGATTTTTGGACTGGGAGAAGCATGTAAATTGCAAGTAGGATGTAAAAAAGTCACTACCATACAAACTATAGAATGCTGAAAATTGACTGATACAAACAAAAACAATGGATGACGTACCTACAGCTTGAAAATTTATCCTTGTCCATTTAGTTGATTGTATCAAGGATTCTTAATCAAAACAAGACAAAATATAGGCAACTTCCTCTGAGTGCATGCATGTGTCAGATAAAAGATATAACAACTTTCAAATAAAACTTAACTCCTTGGCAATGCCACTTTAGTAGATGTCTTTCATGATATGAATCGAAGTACTTCAGAATTCAAATATATATATATATATATATATAATGGTAAATAAAAAATAATGAGTTTTTTTGGCATTTTAATATAAGCAACTTGAGGCTGACAAAGATTTCAAATATATAATTTCAGCATGATATTCCATTACTGTTTCTGCAGATTTCCACACCCATCCCACTGAGTCTACCATCCTTTTCAGATGAACCACAAGCTAGCAGCACTACATTCTAAAGATTACTCTGAAAGAAATTAAGCTATTGTCTCTTACTTAAGAAAATCTATGGAGTGAAAAATTTGCTGCCACCAAGACATGTGAACATGAACTATAAGCTTTATCCTGCACAGACAGGTTCAGCTATATAGATCTTAATTAACTAGAAATTTTTATAAATGATTAATTACACTGCAAAATTTAAAATGTAGGGTTTTCAAATAGTTAATGCAAAGTAGATAGTATCACTACAGCCGCTTATACAAATCTACATATAGTCTAAAAAAAAGGGCTGATTGTGAAGTTTTAGTTGGTAACTTTTCAACTTTGATTTCATGACGAAATAAAAATATAGCTCCTGTTTGGATTAATTTCTTAAATGAAAGAGAGAGCCTCAGCTTATGAGAACATTATACATGCATGTATAAGTATGCGTGCGTGCAATTGGTATGATGTCTTCATAAGAACTGCACCAGTTTAGCAGAAAATGTCTGATTTCCATAAAGAAAGAGATTCCAAAATTCCACTGCTTTGAATATAAATCTATGCTAGAACTATTATCGTGGTACCTTTCCCGACATTGCTTGCCTATACGACCTGGCAAAGACTTTGCAATGACAGACCACTTCTTGCATCCATGCTTTTCAACTAGTTGAATGATAAGGTCATCTTCCTACATGTGAGATAGCAGATTCACTTGACCAACTTACAAACATGGTGCAGTGACATTATAAATTCAACGAAAAGAGGATGGATTCTACCTCCTTGGTCCAGGTTCCTTTAACTAGGCCAGGGTCAAGAACCTTCTGCCAGCGGTGGAGACACTGAACATCAGTTCGATCTGGAAATAGTTCAGCTGGGAAAGAGCATAACCATTGTCAGATAAGATCTATTATCTGATAGTTATAATTCAAAACACAAGTGAATCACAACTCTGCCAAATATTAGATAGTCAAGAAGGCCACATTGAAATCTCACAACTGAAAATAGAATTCAATTTTGAATGGCGTCCTTTAATATCCGTTAAATTCACATGTTTACAAGCAACAGAGTAAGAGCTAACCCAACAAAAACTCAACATTTCTAAGTGGAACTCTCAAAAATTCTCAACAACAATTTTAAGAAATAAATAGTGATGATGGAAGTGCTATATTATTTTTCCAGTGGAACTTTCAAAAAACAATATTACAGGTGATCATGGCCTTACTCAATTATGCTGCTTATCATACTTGAGCATGATAATGGATAAAAAAATGATTTCACCAATCAAATACTGTTTTTGACTCTGCATTTCACGTAAGTATCATGGGCTACATATTTGGCACAAGCAACACCTATGCTAGAGGGTGCAATACGCTATATGGTGCATCTATGATCTAAAAGCAATTATGGATACCTATAGTGTGACAAGGGCCATGTTTGTTTGATAGTGAATGCTGAACCAGTACTCATAGCTAAAGCTAAAGCAAAAAATCTGTAATGAAACTGGCTAAACACAGAACTGAAACAAGGACTTAACTGAATAATAGGTTGTAAATAAATAAGAATGCCATTATTAGTTTATTTCATGAAAATTCATGGTAGAGTAGATTAATTTAAAATTCGAATGATCACATCAATCTTATGCTCTTATGCATGTAGCACTGTTAGATGATTTCTAAAAGATGTTATCCTCAACAAAGAAAAATAGCTCAAGTTAAAACCATGATCAGGTAACCAGCCATAAGAAAAATGTTGCCACACATAAACACATTATAAATGAACTTAAAAATAAACTACACATATATTGGATAGAACAAAGTCACCTATTTTCTTCCAGCTCTCCCATTGAACTGTTTTACAGCTTTGGTCAACAAATAATCCTGTGCCAAAAATAATATAAATTAATGAGAAGTCAGTGTCAATTATAAAATTCAAAATATTCTCCAAATAAAGCTTTTTTTAACTCAAAATTATTGTCCCTCAGAGCTGTTTTTCTTCTTACAAACAAGGTTACTTAATGTGATATTTTATCTGCAGAGTGTCAATAATAAAAATTTTAACTGGACAATTTGTCAGATTAATTTCTTCCGAACGTTTACTGTATAATTTATATGTACATCTGAAACATTACAAATTACAAAAAACAAGTATAAATATAAATCCAGTCACCTCCTCATTTGTCCAGCCTCCCTTTGTTGATCTTCTTGTTGGACCACTCGTTCTTCTGAAACAAGAAGAACAATTATTACTAATATAATTTAAAAAAAAAAACTCCAGGCAATTCAGTGTCATGGGAAATAATGAATAGTTAGACATGCATAGGTGGAAGATAATCTGACGCATCATATAAATATAACCTAAAACACAACAAATAGACCAACAAGTACATTAATTTTTTGTGTCTATAGGGAAAAAAACATTGGATGCAGATATTATCTCCCAACGCAACAGACTAAAGTTCTCAGCTCTTGTGCAAAGGTATGATTCAGGAAAGGTAATACAGTAACAGCAATATTAGTCCTGAGGAAACATTAAAGTAACAGAACGTAAAAACGCTAAAAAGCATCTTCACATCCAAAGAAGAACCGGCAGCTATCACTTTCTATCAACACTGCTAATGAAATAAATAAACTCCAAAACCTCTACAATTTTCCTTCTCGTAGCAATAAAGATGCAGCCTTTTCCATTATAAAAACAAACACAGGAATAGAACCAATACAGTGAATCAGCAATTACTAAACTAAAACTCAAGATCTTTTCGATGGGATTCTTTCAACACGAATTATATATACAAAAATAAACAACTCAAGAAAGAGCGCCCCAAAACCGCCTGTAAACTTTGCCAAGTAAAAAAGAGGTCAAACGTGAAGTAAAGATGCAAACTTTGCTAATTGTGAAGCAGAAAAGAGGCCAAATAACCAATACACAATCAGATAAAACTAAACTGAATTGAAAAGCTTGTTCTTTATTGTAATCTAAACAATATAGAACGTTCAACAGTAAGAGTATAAAACAATACCCAGGAATAGTCATAGGCCTTGTTTCCGAGCCGATATACCCGACATCCGAAACCGGAGGGCGCAAAGCCATGGTAGCTTCACGACTCTCGCCTTCGCTCCGCTTTCCGCACCATCTACACCACTTTATTGTCCGACGCGTACAAGATCAAAAACCTTAAAAATATCTTTTTTTTCGTTCGAACTCAAAAACTAGTAAACGAGATCGAAGAGAGCCAACAAAAACAAACCTAGGGTTCCTCAAATCACTCGCTTCCGTAAACAGCTCTTCAAGTAACCGCCCTTGGCAGCTCTCGGCGAGAAGAGAAGAAGGGGAGGAGGTGCGGAAGAGAGATCGAGAATTCTATTATGTTACGTAGAAGAGAAGGATTCCGACCACGTCGAGAGAGATTTGAAGAAGACGCTGAGATCAAGGCGACGACACCGCGGGAAGAGGACGCGAGAAGAGAGAGAGTTGAAGGGAAGCCGCAAACGGTAACAAATATTTATATTATTTTGTCCGTTTTTTTAGTTTCGATTTGTTTTCTAATTCGAAAAAAAAAAAAAAAAGCCGTGATGGAGCTACGATTCGTAACGGCTCAAAACCGGCGGACTCCGCCTCCACGTCCACCACCGCTGCTGCTCCTCCTTCTCCTCTCCGTCTACTTGTGCGTTACTTGATCGACAACCGTCGGATTGCGATCGTAAAATACGGACCATTAGATTAGGAAACGAGGGTAGATGTCCTTCCTAATTAAGCCATTTGAATTTTCATTGCGAAAGCTTAGCCCATGAACACTAAGTTTGGAAATGAGACAGCAAAGTCAAACTCAACTCAACTCAACTCAACTCGTCGAAGTTTTTTTTTTTAATGGGTCAACTGCTTCCTGCTTATTCATGATTAAATTAATATTTAAATTATAAATAATTTATTTTTATTATAAATTATTAAAAAATTATTAATATATATTGAGGAAGTTAGATTGTCCTTGTCAAGTTAATATCATTACTACTTTTAAATCTATACAAATAAATTATGAATTCAAAAAATATATATATCTTAATTAGTAGGTCACTTAAAATAAATTATGAATTCAAAAAAATTTATGAAAAAAAAAACTAATTATTGTTAGTAGGTCACTTAAAATAAATACTTTGCCATAGTTGCAAAGTTTTTATTTTAAGTGAAATACTTTGCCATAGTTTCAATAGCTTGGATTGCTGCTTGATTAAATTTGAACATGTGGAGGTGTCACATAACCAATATTGAATGCCTTGTAACATATCTAAGCCGAAGCTTTAAACAAAGATTTAAAACAACGTGTTAAAGCAAAACTGTTCTTGATTATTATAACTACTGCAATAATTATTATTTATTGCAAAAGATTAATATTTTAAATTTTAAATTTTAAAATATGAATTGTTACACCTTTAAAAAAAAGCTGTCAGAAGGGTTGGATTGTTATAGTTTAATATGCGACATAAGAGCTCATTTTATTAAGGAAATGTATTTTTATTAAATTTAATATACAATTAATCAAACAATGTGTATGTTCTAAAATAGGTAGTGAACCTTTAAAAAGGGGGGGAAAATTGGTTCATATGCGCATATAATGTTGCTGCATAGGTTTTTTTGAACCTGGGTCTTGGGGCTGAAGTGTTAAAAAATTTTTTTTTTTTTTTTTTTGCCACCATTGAAAAGAAGTGAAAAATCTCCAACCCATAATGGAAGAAAATTTTCCCCTTGGGCTAACTTATGACTCATTATATTTTTTTTTTTATTTTTCGCACCTCAATTGAGCTAATGGACATTGTATCAAGTCTTGTAACATGCTGGAGAAGTTTGATCACTATTATTCCTTGCTACTTAATTCATTAAATTCACTATTCACTTTAGCAACATTTTATCTTAAAGGATTTAATTCCTCTTATTAATGTTAGAAATTGCTTGACCAGCATGCATAAACCAAGAATAACCATAAAGAAACAACATTTTTTCTTAAATTATAGTCAACTTAAATTCAAGCAGCAAAATTATAGTCAACCCATTCAAGGGAATGTCATGGAATGAATTTTTTGGGTATCTAAATCAGGTCAAGTTTGGATTTAAAAATAGATATACTAAAAATCTAATTTATTTTAAAGGTTATAGAAATTATTATATTTTTAATAATTTTATTTTATACTGTATCTTAGTTTTTTTTTAAAAACATATTAATGTATTATATATCTTTTTTGTTTTCATAATAAAAAAATAAATTTATTTTAATTTTGGGTTCGATTCTATTAGGATTACCAAACTTTACCTGACCAGTTTTCATGACCGATTCGGATTTGATTTCATTATGGGTTTAATAAAGCAGTTAAGTTATGAATTTGAATTTAACTCTTTTTAAAAAATGGTTTTAAAATTGGTTTCAGTTTTTGAATTTTAAAATAGATCGGGATAGTGTAAAAAAATAAGGTAAGGTATCCAATTCGTTCGAATATAGATCCTGCTAAAGTTTTGGAAGATTGCTATAAAGTTGACTATATAGGTCCAATTTTGTTGCTAATAAATTGGGGTGAACTTGGGAATAATAAGAATGCATTCTATATTCCTAATCAGACACCTGTCTTACCCTCTGTTTGGATAGAGAGAAAACTAGGAAGGAAAGAAAATAGGAGAGAAAATAGGAGAGAAAATAAAATTTTTGGATAAAGAGAAAAGTCGAAAGAAAAAAAAACTAGAGGAAAAAAGAAAAAAAAGTGGTGGAGCTCTACAAAATCTTTTTTTTTTTTTTCATTCTAATATTGACCCTTCTAAAAAATAACCGATGCATTTTTTGACCATCTATAATAAGGATATTATTGTCATTGTAAATTATCAAATTTTCTCTCCTCTCTATTTTCCTTCCACTCATCCAAACAAAAGGAAAGAAATATTTTCTCTTCAATTTTCTTTCCTTCCACCTTTCTCTTCTTCCAATTTTCTTTTCTTCCACTTTTCTTTCCATCCAAACAGAGCATTAGTATCTAAGCCTTCCATTTACATAAGCCTTACAAGTTAAGAAAACCTTTTTGACATGATGAAAAAGTCTTGTTTGGCTGCGCACATGTGAATTATACATACGTAGGTACAAAAGAATAAATTATACGATGCACAAAAGGATACAAAGAATAAAATTATACGATGCACAAAAGAACAAAATTATTCTTCGGCACGCGGTGTATGTACAAAGACATTTATAGTTCATACGTCATTTTTTGTTGGACAATCAATGAACCTCACAAAGGAATGGTCATATGGGTCCAATTTGTATATGAAAAATACTACTATTCCAAATGTGAACCGGTCCATAAAGTGTCATTACATGAGAATGATTAACCTAAACATGTGATTTAATAAGTAGAATGAAGTTAACTTGAGATAAAAGAACAAGTCTAACAAATTTAGTTTAGTTAGGGGCCAAATCTAGAGTTGACGCTTACAAATTCAATGGTCAATATAATCAATATCAATGATGTAGCCACTTAGCCATCTTGAATCTGTCCCATATTAATAAGATGAAATGAGGAACAAATTGGATCTACCAATGAATTTTATTTTTTGAATTAATAGGATCAAGCAAGTGCCAACTAGATGTAGGACAAACTATGATATGTATTGATAAGAACTTGATTACATTGAATTCGTCCTCAGATCCACTTGAATTTCTAATACCATCGTTGACAGACTTTAATAATACAAACGCATTGCATTGAGGCATCAGGTAAATGCATTCAGTCACCATCAAGTCTTCTTTTCTTTTACTTGCGGCCCTGCAAAAAAAAATAAATTAAATTAAAAACGTATGAGAAGTCATTTAAAGTTGGAACTTCTTGAGATTTAAACATCAACAATCAATTGAACCAAGCATTCAATCAGTGCCCTGTCTCCCATCAAAGTAATTAAGAGGCAGTTAATTCTTTTGGGGAGTAAAATATACTTTTTCATAAGTTTTACTCGAATTTCATTTTGACCCTCAAATTTTTACTTATTATAATTTAGTGATATGCAAATGGACTAATATAAGAACTACGAGGTTGTGTTTGGTGAATCAACAGATAATCTAAATGGTAATATGAATTTGTGTTTTGGTATACACAGGTAATATTACATAATTACTATATTGAGTATAACAAACAATTATCAATCATTACATCAAATTTTTAAATATCTTAAATTAAATTTTTATACTAAATTAATTCTATTAAAAAATTTTAAAATACATTTAAATTATTTATATATAAGTAGAAGATACTAGATTTAATTTTTTTAAAGGTTAAAATATATTTTTAATCTTTAAATATTTATTCAAATTTTTTTTGATTCTTAAACTTTTAATTATTATAATTTATTTATTATATTTTAAATATAATTTATTTTTAATATTTTATTAGATAAAATTAATTAAGATTAATAGAATAATATATTATGATAATATAATTGATAGCAAAATATAAGTTATTTTTTAAATTTAAATATAATATAATTAATATTATCAATTTTAAATTACTATATTATCAAGAAAATATTGCTAAGAACACATTATTTATTTTATTTTTTTTTTTTCTATTCAATTTTTTTTTCTGTTAATGAATAGTATCGTAGTTTTTTTTGAAACATAAGAAAAAGAGAATGAAAAAAATATTTTATTTGAAGAAACAAATAATTTTTTTTTCTGAAAAATAAGGTAGAGATAATTTTATTAAAAAGAATTATTAGATTATACATATCTTAAATCGATAACCACTTCCAGATTACTTCTGTAGAATAGATTACCATAACAAACATAATTATCTGGTAAATCTCATTTAAATTACGATAATCTCGATAATCTAAATAGATTACCCAAATATAGTTATAAACATAATTATCTACTAGAGGGGGTCATTTTATCTCTTACTTGAAATCAAGGCTTTGGGCCTGCTCTTGAACAGGATCTTATGACGAATAATTCCAATGACTTCCAGTTCCACTTCGGACGCGCTTCCCAATTCCGGCTCCTCTCCACCCGCTGCCTTCCTTTTCTTCAGCACCAGCAGTGGCTTCTTCAGCGCCACTTTCGACCCGGTCAATTCATGGTAGCCGACGGTGAAGGTGTAGCTCCCCTGAAGAACAAAATGTACCGATGATTAATAACCAACGGATCTCGATCGAACGGGTGTGCCGGAGAGACGCCGCTAACCTGAGAGGAAGAGGGGGATGAGGTGCAGCAGAGGCGTCCGATCTCGAGGCCCTGGATCCGATCACCGATGGACGGCTGGGGTTCGACGACGCCCTGGAGCTCGACGACGGCCCACTCGGGGCAGGTGCCCTCGCCGCAGCTGCAGCGTATCCTTATCTGCATCTCCGCCTCTCCCTTCCCTTCTCTGCCTCGGCTCGGAGGCGAATCGGGGGAGTTTAAATGGGAAGTCGCGTGGCGGCGGCGCGCGGGAGTTTTGAACTTTCCCGCGCGCGTTTGCTGAGGAAAAAACGGCGGGAAGGGGCACGTGCTGACTCGGTTTCGGCCGGCATTGGATCGGGCCCAAATCTCAGGCCCATACCAGGACCCAAGGCCTGAGGGAAGGGGATAGAGAGATATATATATATATATATATATATATATATAGAGAGAGAGAGAGAGAGAGAGAGAGAGAGCAAGGGAGGCTTTATTCGTAGATTTCTGAACTGTGTAGATGCAAAGGTGAAGAAGATGATCGAATCTAAATTTAACTATATTTGTATATAATTAAGTCTACATTATATATACATAATGTATGCTTAAATAGAAATTTAAAAGATGATATGCTTTCCTCAAGTTCTTATAAGCTATATGGAAAAAAAAAAAAAAGGATGATTGTTAATTTTTGAAAGCTATGAGACTGATTGATCATAGTAATAAGTTGAGCCTTTTTGTCATGAAAATCATTGGTTCTAATTAAATAAATAAAAGGATGAATCCTTCCTTGGAAAGTGAGACTTTCTATGAGCGTTTATTCTTGTTTTAGTGTTTACTTTTTGATTTCATTATTTGATTTTTTTTGCATTTCTTTGTATAACTTTTCTGCTGCATTATCTCGCCAATTTAAATGGATTTATTCATTTTATTTAAAAATAAAAAAAAGTAACATTTCAATTTTCATACATGCATCTTTTCACATACTTAGCATTCTCTTTTTGTTCATTTTAACCAACAATCAATATTGATGATGGCTTGTATCTACATCTTTATTAATCTTGTCCTTCTCCATTTCTATTTATAAATAAACTAACTATAAAAAAAAAATATTATGCCCACCTTTTGTTTTCTTGATTTTGATTTTTTTAACATTTTTTTCTTAACTTATTCTTTATTCCTATTATCAATTGTACATACTTAGATAATGTTATTGGAATTTTATCTATTGCACTTATAGAATTTTGAAGTTGGAAGAACTATCTTATCAACCTTCACTCTCTTAATATTTTTTTATTCATTTTGCTTCAAATGATTGTACATAGATTACTTATTTGAATATATATATATATATATATATATATATATATATATATATATATGGATTATATAATTATCATAATGATTGTTATATACTTTTAAACTATCTTTAATTTTTTTGGTTAGTTATCAAGTAGTATTTTTTATACATGCTTATTAAATTAAAGTCTATCTTCTTTAGTTCTATTCTGAATAATAGCTTTCTTATTAGACTATTATATGCATATATGTACATATACATATGTATACACATACGAACATACATGTACGTGTATATGCATACAGAGGCAACTCTCTATCACGAATAACTTTAAAAAAATTTCAATTGCATAGTATAAGACTATAGATAAGGTTTATTATTTAGGGCAAAAAACTATGTCAACCATATAAAAGGATCTTTGGATGCATTCTATTACTCTTTTAAGTTAATAGTTCCTAAAAGTAAAATGTAACATCTTAACGCTTTTGATATGATTATTTTCTAATTCTCTTATTGTCAAGCTCCTGCTTGGAGAAGCTCCTTGACCAAAGGGATTAAGGTGATATTTCTCCTTTCCTAGATTGCCTAATTAGGCTAAAATAATGAAATAGTGATTAGGGTCATGGCATTTTAGAGGTAAAGAAAAACTATGAAAAGATTAAATAGAGGATAAGCTTTTGATTATTTAGTTTAACATAGAGGTTTACTAACTTCTCATCTTTTGATGCTATGATTGGAAGGATATTTATAAGGAAAAATGAATATTTTAATGGCTGAAATAAAGGTCTTATGGGTGTGTTGCTAGGTAGTTTAATCTTATTGGCTAGAAAGTGATGGAGAGAATAAAAAGGGTAACACTAGTTTGAGGGTAGAGATTAAGAGCTAGGATAAGGTCTCTAATGGATCCTTTAAATATAGTAATTAAGGATAAAATGAGGTGTGGGGCCTTGTTGACAAAAAAAAAAAAAAAAGGAGAGGAAAAGGACTCATGAAATAATGACCATAACGTTTCTTTGAATTATGATTATGATGAAAAATAGAAGATGGATGGTTAGGATAAAGACAATTTCTAGACTTAATACCTAGAATTGGAGTGGTATAAAATGAGAAAATTGGCCAAAAAAATGTTGGAGAGGATTAAAGAAATAGACAACTAAGATGATATAGAAGTTTTTCTTTTAAAATTGTATTCGTTTCAAGGTTGAGATGAAGAGTTGAGACGAAAGGCTGGGATTTTGAGAGAATCTAACAAGTAAGTGATAATAAAGTTTCTAAATGGATAAAGTAATTAGTCAAGCTAGACCTCTCTTAAACTAATAATGTAATTGAAAATTATAAAATAATAATATTATAATTGTTAAGGATCCATGATGGTTTATCTAAAAGGGGTGTTTTTTTATAATAAAGAACATCATTACTAAATTTTTGGGGGAAAAAAGATTAGCCAAGAACTAGTCAATAATAACATATGAAATATAAATATAATTAAACTCTATAAGTTTCACTCAAAATACATCTAATAAAATGAGCCATCCTTGCACATGTATTATGTGATGGATTCAGGAGCCACTTAGAAACAAATAGATATAATCTTATATTTTTGGACTAATTGTGCTAAGAAATGTTATAAATATCATGCCCTTTCTTTGATGATTCAATAAAGTTGTATCCAAGACTAAATATATATATAGTGCTGCAAGTAGGTTAGATTAACTAACTTTAATCTATACCCAATCTAAAATTAATCCAACCTAACCTAGACCAGAGTAATTTGGATTAGGCTTGGGTTCAAAAACATGATCTATTTCAAATATGCAATGGATTTGGATCCTTAAATTTCCAATCTAGACATGAAGGGACATAAATTAATTCAAAACTAGTAAGCTATGCATTTTCCATACCCTTCTTAAATGTAAGAAATTAATCTTCTTTTCATGTTGTAATTTGTCCATAATTTATAAATGTTTATGATTATGTGTTATTAACCTTTCATAAATGTATTTTTTATTGTGTTTACATATTGCTTACTATTATTTTGTTGCATCATATATTTATGATATAATTTAAAAATTAATTTGTGTGTGTGTGTGTTTCTATTTTATATATATATATATATAGATATATAGCATGATTTGAGTTTGAGTTCTCTTTGATCTAATTTGACCCTAAAAGGTCGATGGCTTAATAACATTAAGTTGAATTTAATCCAATACAATTTAAAGGAAAGGGATTGGATATAGATTCAATACAACTTAATTTAAATTTAAATCCAATTTGAAAGATGTCCATCCCAAATTCAATCTTTTCTACTTGTAGCTTTGTTAGTTTTTATTTTTTTATTATATTCTTCTACAAACAATCATGAGCAAGCAATATAATGATATATGTAAACTAAGTGGATGGACCTAGCATAATGGTACCTATCAAACATATCTATAAACTATGGTATGCCCATCCTGCATTTAGTGAGCCTTTCTTCTTATTAGATTTTAATTTTATTCCTTCGTCACATAGCCTCATATGATCATTTTTATGTTAATCAAAACATTAAATGGCTATAAGTAATATTTAATATGTGAACATAGCATCAATCGCCTCTATCTCTAATAAATCAAATGTGGCACCATACCTTTTTTGATCAAAATAATTGATGAAGGCTTTTCACCCCAAATCCTCTCCTAATTTTTGGATAGGTTGAAAAGTATAAGAAGTAAGGAAACAAATGAAGATTACGAAATATCATATTAAGGAGATTTCGTCCCATTTGATATTAATATAGATAATAAAATATTTTATTTGTAAATCTTTTGACAACAAACTTTTGCTAATAACTTCTTTTTAAATGATAAACCTTATTATTTATAATTTTATTTTTAATAATTAAACTTAAGAACGTTTCTTTTCAATTGTGTAACTGTATTAATAAATAATGCTTTTATATGTCTTACAAAAGCATAATAATTTTTTGCAATACCATTATATGATAATAATATTATAATATATTATAATATTGTTATTATAATACATTCATAATAATTATCATAACATGATTATTATATTATAATACTGATATTATGATATATTACTATAATAATTATAATAGTATTGTAGTAATATTAAATGCCTTTTTTTTTTTTGTTTCGAATCAATTAGGATCAAGTTCTCCCAAGCATAAAGCTTTGTACAAAAGCTTGAAATTGAAGTTCTTTCCGATATCTACACACACACACACACACACACATATATATATATATATATATATATGTGTGTGTGTGTGTGTGTGTGTGTGTGTGTGTGTGATTTTTAAAGGAGTGAGAAAGATATTTTAAAATTTTGAATCAATATTTTAAAAATAATTCAAAAGTGCTTGTTGACTCTTTGAACAATTTACTTTATTTTTTTTGTTTATTTTTTTGACACCTAAAAAAAACAATGCTAATGGATTTTATCAGCGGGTGCTTAAGTGGGATAACCTATTTAATTGGATTGAACTTGATATAAGTTGGATTGGATCATCTACTCGAGAAAAGGAGTAACTTCGGTTCTAATTTTTTTATTCCTATGCTTAGGTTAACCTTTTTTTTAAAATAAAAAAAAATTATGCATCGTCTTAATGCACAAAAGCCATGCAGAGCGTGCCATAATTTATTGGGCCACGATGCATTTTGCACATGCGCTCATATGAAGGCATGTATTGATTGCTTACTCGATGTATATCTTTATATATCAAAATAATGCATAAAATCATGCATTGAGTACGTATATTGGCTGTACGCATGCAAAGCGCGGTGCACAATTTTATTTATTTATTTTTCGGTACGCAACTTTCATCGGCCCAATCGGGCTGCCAACCTTCTATTTAAGGGGCGCATGGCACGCTCGCGGCTCGTGCGCCCGTTCTTCACGCTTTCATTTGCCGGCGGCACCGCTTGACTACCGATCGCAAGCAAGGAAGAGGTCCGATCCGGATCATACCAAGAGGGAGACGATGGTCCAGGGAACGCTGGAAGTGCTTCTCGTCGGCGCCAAGGGCCTAGAGGACACCGATTTCCTCTGTACGTTCTACCATCTCCAAAATTTCTCCTTCATTGCTTTTGTACGTTCCATTTATTGTCAAACGATGGCCTTTCCACCAGTTTTTTTTTTGTTTTGTTTTTTTTTTTTTGACTAGAAATCCAGCATCTTTCCGTGAAACCTCGATGTCCGGGTTTTCTTGTAACCGATCTGGCTTCACTTTTGGTCGTGATCTGGATTCTCCTTTTACATACTCATTTGCGATGAAGCCAACAGTTGTTGGTCAGATCGATATCTGGATTTATTCGTTTATCCAAAAAATTATTTTTTTGGGGACCAAACTTTGTACTGGATTTGTTCTCTTCTCCTTGTTTGATCGTCGAACGTTTCTATTCAAGGCAAAGATTTGGATTTGCGTGGGCTCCTCCCCGTACGATATATTATCTCGGCCGATGCAATTTTTTTTAAAAAAATATTCTTTTATTTTAGTTTTTTAGTTTTTATGACTCATAAATCTCAAAATTAATGCTTAAATATGGTTGATGATCTTGGATCGGCTGAGATATGATGTCTAAATGTCGACTGAGATCTTGAAAAATTCCAGTTTTCTCCAAATTTCCCCATTTACCATATCAGCTGAGATCTTAGTTCATCTCAGTTTTGGTTTCTGACTGAGATAACTGCTATTTTGTGGTTTAAAAATCCTTGGTTTTATGTGTTTGGAGCAAGATGCAGGTGTGACATGTTGCAAATTACTTGTCATCAGGACCATTGTATTTAACTTGTTGTCACAAACTTTGATGTATTTTTTCATGCAAATTGTGAAACAGCTAACATGGATCCATACGCTGTCTTAATATGCCGCACGCAGGAGCAAAGAAGTAGTGTTGCATCAGGTAAATATTGCAACAGTTTTGTCGACTTTGTGCATTCTAGATTCTTTTTAAAGCACAGCAGAAATATTCACCTATGGATCTTAATATTTCTATTTTCAAATGAAAGAGAGAAACAATAGGATATGCATAAAGGAAATCATCCATAAAATTGTACTTAGCTTCTTGCTGTTTTAACTTTGATGTCTAAAGTCCATGATGGTTGACTATATTTTTACAAAAAGGGGTTTGACATGACCGAGTTATATATATATATATATATATGACATCAATCACTTGTTGCAGTGAGAATGACAAGTGGAATATTTAGGTGTTGGTGCATGGTGATGAGATGAGCTAAAAACCTGTGTAATTTAATCTTTATTGAAGGATGTAGGAAGTGGTAACTGAAGAGCTAAAACAATACGAATAGCGTTGCAAGAAAAGGATATGATAACCTTGAAATATTATTTGAGGCATCCATATATTGAATTTCTTGATTTACGTCTAAAAAAAAAAAAGAATACTAGGCACCTGAGGACTCAAAATTTTAACACAAAAATTTCAAACAGGGCTTGATGGTTATGGTCACGAAAACTAGTATAGGAGTGTGCGGTTCCATGTTTGGTTCTGTTGAAGTTCTCATACCACATCCAGAAACTTATAGAAAAGCCTCTGACTGCTTTGCCTAGCAACAATATAACACTGTAAGAAATGTAACGAACTAAAGGCACATCCAAACACTTTCCTGGCATTTGAGATGCATGGAGTAGTAACACATCTTTTTCGTGTACTGTTCCATGACATCAAGCATTAATTCTGTATTCGGTTCATAGTATGAGCGCTAAAAACTTTGCCCCATTTTGACATTTGATTTTCCTGATGATTAATGAAAACAAGTTTTCATTGGAACCACTATTTCCTTAAATTGAGGAATTGTGATTTCACTCTTACATGGGAAGAATGGTCATTCTCATTCTTATGAGAATGGATCATACTGTTGGTACGTTTTAGTCAGCAGCATTTATTGTTAAAATATGAATGAATAGTATTTTAGAATACGTTTCTTCCCTAGCTTGTTGACCTTTAGTATTTCACTTTAGGGGCTTGCATTCTCAGTGTTTGAACACTAATATAAGTCTCTAAACATATTTCATTCTGTAAGGAAAGAATTCACTGATGGCAGCACCATTGTTTTTACCATCATCTGCTGCTAAGAGTACTTCCTTTTTCTTTTCTATACATATAATTAAAATTGTCAAGAGTCCTCTATAGCCCTTTCAATTCCCTGTACTCCAGAATGTTGAACCTAAAAAGCATCTTTTGCCCTAAATTTCTGTTCTTTTAAGATCATTTGTCCTTGAACGTAGTCCCCTTTCATGCTTGATCCTTTCCATCTCCTTCTGCATTATGCCTATCAGTGTCTCTTCTTCTTATGCCCTTGGCTCAATTTATTCTCTCTGTGTACTTCACTCTATATATATTTTTCCTTCATTGACTAAAGGCTTATCTCTTTAGTTCCCTGATTAATATCCCTTCGATTCCCTGCCTTTTCTGGACATTTTGGCCCCCTTGAACATTAGAATCCTATATGATGCATCGAATATTGTTATTTTTACCTCTCCAATGATTGATATCTCTCACAATTTTTTCCCTTTCTGTTCTTATTATTTTATTAGGATTTGTTCGTGTTTTGACAGTGGACAATGTCATGACTTGATAATGTTGCAACTATATCTCATAAGCCAAAATTTTGATCATCATTTAATCTAATTTTGACCAAGTCAATTACTATGGATTATTTGGGCAAAGATTTTTTAGATAGCTTAGCACTCTTTTATTGCTATTTAAAAGTGGAGTAAACTATCATTGGATGACTTTGCTTAATCTATTTTGAACCGATGTCTTTGGAGCAAAAATCTAGTTCTAGTTCAAAGAAGTAAAACACAGAGAGTTTGATGTTAGTCACCTTTCAAACTTTGTCATTATTGGAATTGCAATTTTTGACTCTGAAATCGTCTTTCCCTTTATCCAATAGATATCTCTATAATATCCTTGTTCACTAGTTATTTTTAGTCTAAAATGTTATTTTAATAATGCTTGACATGTTACTTTTCAGTGTCATGGTGTACTTGTGCCTATTTTTGGGTGACCAGTTCTTTGTTCTAGTTTATGTTTCTGTTGGATTAGTATTTATGTTTCTTGTGAATTTCATGTATTGCTCTAATAATAATGACATCATATCTGAGTCATTTAATTCTAATTGTGGTGTCTTGCATTTTCCTACTTCAATAATGATCCCATCAACTTAGAACACAGAGTTGAAACCACCTTTATCCTAAATGAAACAGCAAAATCACATGTAACAGGCAAATGTAGTGCTTGCCATCTCACAAAAACAAGCACATTCATCTTCTATGTCACAGTTCTTTACAAGTTAGAGGCTAAAGGTAACATCTAAGATGAGGCATTTTATTTTGAATCATACCCAATGCTGCATAGATAGAGAGACGAGAATTGGATTCAAACATATACCCAAGAATCTGACTCAGCTAGAGAGGAAAAAAAGGAGATATTCTATGCAGAAAAGATAATTTTAAATAAATGTTATTTTTATCTGTATTAAAGGAAAGGTCTTGCACTATATTTGTTTCTCAATAAGTCAGTAACCTTTTTTTTCACAAAAGAAACGAAGATATTGTGCAAAGTTATTTCAACGTCTACACCCTTGACCAACCTCTAAAAGGGAAAACAGGTCACCTTAAACATTATTATATTGTGTTAAACACATTATTGGATGAGATAAATTATCCACATATTTGTAAAAGCAAGAAAAAAGGGATAACTGTCCAGATGTATGCGCCAATTGTATATGCACTCTAACTCACATTCTTTAGGCCAGACATGAGTGTCTACGTAAGCACAGGTCATAGCTCAATCAAATGGATCGCTAAAATAATTATGTTTTGGCATCTTGTTGATGTGAACCTGATCAAACTTTATTTCTGTAAGTGTTTATTTTGAATTTTACTTGATGACTTATATATTCAATTTCAGAATTTTTATTGTGTTGCTAAATAAGTTTTATATGAAGTTTTTTTTGTTAAAAAAAATTATATTAGGTAACTTAAGTATGAACTTTGTCATTCATAACATAGATTAATCCAGTAACTTTTGTTGTTGTTTCACTTTTATCACCTGTTCCTGGGGTTTTTGCTTTTTAATATATTTTCTTATTTTAATATCTTTTTTGGGGTCTGTTTTAATATCAGCAGAGGCACAACAGTACTTAAAGCTTGTAAGTCCAAGTGCTAAAACATGTTTCAAACTGAAAAATATTAACCTTGAAAATACCTGACCCCCTGAATTCTTTTATTTTGAGGTCAAGCCGCTGTAAGTCGCATTGATCCATATTTTTAAGCAAACCTATTTTTATGTTTTCTTTGTCGGAAGAATGATACAAAATTTTTTCTCGCCTTTTCTGGTTGCTTAATTATGAAAATCTAGATGTAATCAATGCTAACCATGTTTTCAATAATTGCAATCTCTCCATATAATGGACCCCTTGGAAATTAAAAATATTGTTCCAAGCTTATGAGCAGTGAAAAAGAGTTAAATAACAGATATATGTGCTGTAAGAAGTAAATGGTGGAGAACTGGAAATAATGGGCCATACAATGTGATTTCATCTATCACTTAAAACTTGCAAAAAGAACATCAACTAGAAAGACACTGGTAGTATAAACATACATCCACAGAGTCCTTACATACATATGCTTATACTAAGTGTTCTTAGGCATGAAGTGCATGGTTATAAAATATGCATATTAATTTGGCACCAGTGAATTACTCAGCTTTATGATTCATATATCAACAGAAAAGCTGTGTATTAAGATGCTGTTAAGATTCTAAATCCTGATGGCTTTTATTTCCTGAAATTGTTTACAATGCTTAACTTGATCAATCAGACTTTTCTTGTATAGCATCAAAATTCATAACCTTCTATTAGTATCTAATGTATTATTGTGTTTTATTAAGAGGGTTTTAATTTGGGTTTGTTGTACCTGGCTTGTGTTTTTATTTGTTGATGTTTCGGTCCCTTTCTTGATGCAGGAAAGGGAAGCGATCCTGAATGGAATGAGACTTTTGTGTTCACTATATCCAACAATGTTTCAGAGCTCATTATCAAGCTGATGGATAGTGATGCTTGCAGTGGTGATGATTTTGTGGGAGAAGCAACGTGAGTATTTTATATCACTTATGATCTAAGTATTGATGCGAAGTGACAACATTTATTACTGCGAACACACTGAATGTTTATGTCATGAAAATTAGTCCTAAAACTCATGTCTATATTCCAGTCTTATGTTTCTGCAGAAGGGTGTTTAAATTAATAACAAAACTATAGTGAGACTTGGGTATTATATTCACCTAATTTGACTGTTTCCAGTTCCTGATGATGGCTTTTTTTTTTTTCTGTGATGTCTATTTCTTTTTTTGTTTTTATTTACAGGATCCCTTTAGAACCAGTGTTTTCTGAGGGCAACATTCCTCCAACTGTTTACAATGTTGTGAAGGATCAAGAATATCATGGAGAAATCAAAGTTGGTCTCACCTTCACTCCAGAGGTAGTCTCACTTAAAAATATGTTGCTTCAAGATACTTAAAAGTATTAACTCAGAATAGATTGTGTGTTTTACTTGGTAAATGTAAGTATTTTCATGTATGATTAAAGAACTAGATAAATGTACCTTATGTTATGATAATTAAGCAGCCATATACAAACTTCAAAACAGTTAATACTTTGACACGCAAATTGCCCATAGACATGCATATACATAATAATTAATATAGTTTCCATACATAATGCTTATAGCTGCATATACACTGGTCCTATGTTCAATTGTCTTTGTTTTTTGAATCATCATATTTAAAACCTGCATTTGTTATGTGTGGCTTACACGTACATGTCAATCAGTGACTTCTAAACTTCTCCAAGATGTATAGTCTATATTGATATTTCATTCTTGTTTGTAAGATGTGCTCCAGCAGCCAGATATTTTAGCTAATTCAGATGATGCTCAAACTTGCAAGCATAAAAGAACATAAAAGACTAGAAAAATAGCTTATATTGCGCGTCAACTGGCATGGTAGGACATTTCACTAGTGACCATCTGATTGGCCATGATGATTGTTGCAATTTCCAAGTCACTCACTTTGTTTAGTCTTGCTTAAGCATTATGAAATCAAATCAGTGACAAGTAGGTCACCGAAGCAAAACCAAATCTGATGTGAATAAAAAGAATTGTTGGGCAGAATTAGCTGTCATGTGGATTATGATCTCAAAGTTTAGATTTTAATTTTCTTGAAAATAGCATACTCAACCAGAAAATACATTACCACTGGTTGTACTGATCTCTTGGAACATGGCACCATAAACTGTCCATCAGATACAGTTCGTCAAAAATTATGCAGAGTTTCGAGCACTATGGACAAATATTTAGAATTTGATTTAGTGTACCTTATATTCTAATGGAGCCTCATACCTGACAAATAATTTATTGCAGAAAGAATTTGGCTTTCGGGTTTTTAGAAAAAAGAGCTAGATTTTTCTCATGATCGATAAGAATTATCTGAAGAGCACATAGGAACATCTTAAAGAGAGTAGGAATATCCAGCTTGGTTTGCTGGATTATTTGCCTCAATTACTAGATATGCTTGACATTTACTAAAACAAGAACAGAAGTTACCTTTCAGCAGATTTGGTTTTCATTGAGATGCATCATATTTCTTTTGAGTCAATCGTAATTATATTGAAGGACTTTAGCATGTAATTAACATTATAATTTTCTTTGCAGGAAAATCACCAGCAGGGCTTTGAAGAAGAGAACTTTGGTGGATGGAGAGAATCTAACTGATATGGTAGAAACGCTGGAATTCATTTTCTGCTGCAGAAATCTAGTTTAACCAGAAGGAAGGGATATGCTTATAAGCTGACAGATTCCAGTCAGTTGATGAACAATCATGAACCCAAAGAGATTCCTATGCCTTATATTTATTTTTTGATTGACCTTAAATTCTACTTTGACAAGATATGGTTTCACATTGAAGTTAATGTTTTAAGGTTCTGAATTCAGCTTTACTAGTGCTATTATCTTCGCATCATTCACTATATTCTGGCCTGTTGTGTACTCCTAAATTGAACTACCCCGCGCAAATATATCCGATGAAGCCCCTTTTTTTCCCCTAAAAATTCCTCTCGAACCTTTACAGCTTCTAATATAACGTACAAAACCTTTGTCCAGCGTCATCTCTATCCGGTGTTCTACTCACTTGTAACGGAGCAGACGCACAAACAATGATGACATTTTTCTCCAATGCAGTGTTCTCATCTCAGATGGCTCATTTATGGACCGTAGATCAAACCATCATCCTACCAGAAAGACATCGTCTCCACAAATAGACGTGCGGATCATTCAGCAATGCAGTCAAGCCGAAACCTAGATGCATCCCACAAATATGTTACCAAACCATTTGGTCGAAGGGCTGGATCGACTCACAAAGCCTTCCCTGATTTCCAGATAGCTAAAACGAATAGATTTTTCAGGGCTGGCACACTTTGAATATGAACGGAGTCACATGCCGGACTACACCCAAGACCCCAGGGAGCAGAGACCATATTATCAAAATGTACTAAGGAGGTTTTGCGGCATCGTTCTACAATATGGCCTCATCAAAGGCACCAAAATGGAGGGTCACAGTTCCCGACACCTCAAAGCTGGTTCTTATATACATGGCTAATTTCATCTAGGTTGAATAATTTTACTAAACTTTGGCAGCCAGTGGCTTTCTTTGTTCACCTTTTGACTTGGCAGCAGTCCATTCTCAGAAAGAGCCCGGCCTTCCGTCATCCCTTAATTGTCCGGCGGCTGCAGCTTATTCTGGCTGAAACTTTTGGGGTTACCACAAGCTGAACCTTGCTTGTCCGAGTTCTTGCTTGAGCTCAGGTGCTTATGGAAATATTCTTCAATAGCTGCAGTATCCTCCAGCATTGGAATATCACCTGTAAGGGTCTTGAAGGCAAACTCAATGCAAGGATCTGGCCAGGAATCTCCAAATGGTAATCTGAGTGGGGATCCTGTTTTTTCTTCTTTTAAGTCTACCATATAATCCTGCTTTACTGGATCAGCTTGTTCACCTGGATGCTCTCCGCTTTGGGCTCTTCAAGAAATTCCAGGTCTATGATGAGTGTCTCCTTTTGTTTGTTTTTTTGGGTAGCTGCTGGATTAGCTTGGCTCGAACCAGCTCTTAGTGCAGCCAAACGTTTGGATGCTCGGAGTGGCGTAGTGATTGCTTTCAGAGCTTTAGCTTTCGTTGAGCCAGGCCGACGTCCCCTACCACGATTTATGGGCTTAATCTGTTCCTCATTCTTCAGATCCAATTTTGTTTCTGCAACTGGCTTACCTTCTAGAGCTGGCAGGCTCATGTTCTTTTGCTGGAGAGGTTCTATTGCAGTTGTATCAGCTGGCATCTTGTTCTCTTGCTGTAGAGGCCTCATTATTTCAGGTTCATCTGTCTTCTTTTTCTCTTGCCAGAGAGGCCTCCTTATTTCAGGTTCTATTGTAGTTGTGTCTGCCGCTTCACCTGGCTCCATGTCTTGCATTTCAGAAAGATTCTCACGTACCAGGCCAAGTTTCCTCTGCGACAGTTCATCAAATGTCTTGTTTAATGCCTGTGATGCATCATCGCTCAAAGGTTCTGAAGACTTCTTGAATGCTGGCTCTGACACATTATCTGTTTCTGATTCTGATGTCTGTCCCGAAACTCCCAATCCATTACATCTTGGCTCGAGCTCTCTATTGATTGAAGCATCCTTTGAATTCCTCAAGTCCTTGACATTTGAAGAAGTCATGCAACTGGAGTCAGCTCCATCCACACCTGCAATAAAGATGCATGGATTAGAGCAATGAGCATGGCCTGTAAAATTACAGATAGAAGTGAAAATCTCATATCCTCCATCCTTCACCAAAGTGTCGAACATTCTGAATAAAAAGGGCTAGAAGACAGATCCACCAGGATACAGATCCAATTGAATATGATATCAGATTCCTTACACAGGTCTATCACAGTTGGGCTGTATCTAGATTTAAAATTTATACAGGTCACTCTTGCATATCCCCAGATCTGACAAGCATTTTGAAGGTCTGGATCTAAGATCTTGTCCCAGCCAACACCAACTAGTATGAGCCAATCATTGGGTCTCTGAGGTTCAGTCCTGCTTATATCAGAGAATCTTAATTCTTACAATACATAGAGGAATTTAGTTGCATCACATTCAGCTCATTCTTGTCTTTCTTGAAGTTTATCGAGCGTTAACCTAGTTTATTTGCACCAAAATCTCAACAAAATGGATGAAAGTTCAATGCGGAATAATCAATAAATTTTCCAGTTTATTGCTGTGATAAAGTGAAGGAATTTACTCTGTGCTGAAGGATATTCCAGAAGTGGCACGGACAGCCGTTCAGGCAACTCTTTGATCTCTGCCACTCCCTTCACATTTGCATCAGGTGTTCCTTCTAAAAAGAGGCATCGCTTTGCTGCAGCTCCCCGTGATTTTATTCTTTTCACTGCAGGAGACTGTGACAAATTTCTACATAAGAAACATGGGCAGAAGAATCTAAACATACTGAAAAAAAGCCAAAGTTGGCAATTAGAACATAGCACCTAACAATATGATGAAAATGTCAGAGTTATGCTGTCAACTTAAAAAGCATGAATCACTTTGATGGTTAATAAAACTCGTGGACGTATTGTGAGGGATTTGAAGATAAATCAAGAGAGTAAGAATAAAGCAATGCAGATAATGCTGAAGGCAAAAATAATGATCAGAGTAGGTATAAACTCTATAACTAGCATAGAAGCAATTTTGATGGAAAGAGCAACAACTAATGGCAAGCAAAAAAAATTCCTTAGTTCAACTTATTCTTCAGTTAGTTAGGAATTGTCATCAACTGAAACTACTGATATTAAACTCCTAAAAGTTTTGCAATGTCTTATGGAAATTTATTCCTTTTCTTAGCTTTGCATGCTTTTTAAAATATTTTCTGTCAACACAATATCAACCTTCCACCTTTTACATCTATAAGAAGTCAGAACAAAGAAATTGTATAAAATATTTCAACTCCTTTGGAATTAAACTTATAGGACATTATAAAGCTATCACTGTAATAGAACTAGGAAAAATGGTGAGAGAACCAATTTGGTTCTTAGCAGCAGATGAACTAGGACTATATACATATAACGTTTTATTGAAAAAGATAAATGGAATTTTGCGAATATTTTACCAGAAATACCTGTGACAATGATTTGATATGCGCTGTTGTGGTGTGCAACAATTAGGTGCTATATTGTAAATACTTCTAGACAGGAAATATATGCTTTTCAAAATCCAGAACAGCATAAATTTCACAAAATTATATTTTTTCTAAGTAAAATGTACCAATCGGCATAAGTGATCTCATCAACCTCAATGACATAAAATGGAAATCACTGTGGCAGCACAAGCACAAGGCACTTGCACTCCATCCATTACCAAGGCAGCACAACAACGTGAGAATGGTAAAGCAGCACTCAATAACTTGTATGCCTCATACATTATTTTTTTTTTTCAGGACTGAATTGAAATTCAGGAATTAAAAGGCCATGCTTGCTAACCATTAATAGTAAGGTAAGTTTTTGAATATCACCAAAAATCACCAATAGAAATCTTGAACTTAATATCACCAAAAAAAAAAAAGGGGGAGTGGGGGAAGAAGAAAGATGTCTAGAATGTAGTCCAAAAATGTTTTAACCTAAACTTCCCAGATGTTTCAGCAATATAACTAAGATCCTTATCTGATGCTCTATTCTGAACAGAAATTCAATTTTCCTCAATCTAGGCCCTCTCTCTGTCTATTTGTCACATCAAGCAGCAAAAAAGAGAAGCACATCTACTTTTCTGTTTTCATTCAAGAGAATCTGCTATTCTCCCTCTAAACTTGCCATAATCTTTTTGTGTTATCATGAATTCTCTACATCTCACTAATTTTCAGCAAGACACGTCCTCCTCTACCCACTACCAACATCCACCCTTGGTGGCCTTGCCAAGAATCTCGTTGGTCTAGGAGGACCACCCAGTCCATCCAGTTACAAGTTGCCTGGTCAAGCTAGCCCACCATTGGGTCCTCATTATATATAAAGCCTTTGTGTGGTAGATCTTCATGCTTCCCTATATCCTAAGCAATGAACTTTAATTTCCACATCAGGTTGTAGTGCACGTAAGCTAAACTCTCTAGCCTTCCTCAGCTCTGGATGCAATAGTAACTCACAACCACTAAAGGAGATAGCTTGGTAAGGGATTCAAACTACAATCAATCTCAGGAGTCCTGTTGATATACCATAGTGAATTCATAACCTGGCTGCTAGCAAAAATGTTGCACAAAGCCCTTAACCTCATACACAATACTAGGATTGGAAATAATTCAAACAATTCATGAATATTCTTGGATTTGCTAGCAATTACTATAGAACCAGCAAAATTCTCAGTGGATTCCTTAAATACTTTCATCTGCAAAAGGAAAGTAAAATTAGAGGTGCTGTTTCATTGGGTTGACCAACTACAATATCAAGTTATAGCATTTAAGTTGCCTCATCTTACAGAGGCAACAACACTCACTTCACCCTAGAGTCTATACACAATATTCCTTAATAATCAAAGGAGCTTATCAACCTAGCCATATGTACTGATGCGAGTATCCTGAATTCAAACAATAAACTGGGAACAAAAACATGTTATTCAATTAGGACAAAAACATATTATTCAATCAGCTTTAGGCTCAGGACTTTATTAATTAAAATTTAAGTAAAAGTCAAAATTCAAATTGCATTTTAACTGCCTGCCATGTGCCAGTCCTCCCTCATTTGGCTATCCCACCTCTTAATGATTTGCTGGTACTGGTAGGCATGTCTTGACATTCCCTGCCTAAACTTCTTTGCCCCTTCCCTCTTATTGGTACACATGCTCCGAGGATGTTTCTCACTGTCAACCATCCTCACCACTTAATATAGGCGCACAATAGCCTTCCTTATCTCCTTGACACACATTCAAAATTGAGACCCTACAATTGTCCTCTCTACTCCCCTCTATCTTCTTATCAGCCTGTTTGCACGTGGTCCAGTCCTTATGAATACAGTCTAAAGCCTTATCAATGATACTCTCCAGGACAATGTGGCTGATGACAAAGCATGTAACTATTGACCCCAGAAACTTCCCATAGTGAACTTCCTCATAAATGCTAACACCCATTGATCGTTGTAGATGAACCTAAAACTGGCTTGAGTAGCCTCCACAACCAGCAGCTCAGGGATCTGACCAATATGCTTGAAAATAATATCAATGTAATAGATGGTATAGGAGCTCCAGGAACACGCGCAACCTTCTCTCTATACTCTTTAGGCTTCTTGAACTGAGGCTCAATGATTCAAGTTAATGAGGGCCAAGACATCTTATCCTAAAGAGATCCAAGACCAGCCTTGGCCATTCCGTCTCAATCATAATATATTATAATATCAATTTTAAATAGATCTAATTTATCATAAGGATATAACTTTTGAAGTTCAAATATATTTAAAATCAAATAAAACAATTAAGCTTCATCAATAAATTTTTTAAGAAAAAAAAAAGCATCCTAAGTATTGGAATACCTAATTAGGTCGGAGACCAAGATAAGAAGGAACACAGGGTGTATCATTCTATGAAAAAATCAGAACACACTACAACAAAATGATGCCGTAGCAACTCTTTTTTCCCGACGCTTTGTTGAAGCATCATGAATTTTCCCCAGATTTTACGAATGCCAACGTTTTTTAAAGCGTCGGCATCGTATTTTATATTATTTTAATAGATGCCAATGCTTTTTAAAACGAGGACATCGTATTTTGTACGATTTTTTTTTTTTGCCAACGCTTTAGAAAGCGTCGACATCAGAAATTTTTTTGCCGACGCTTTACAAAGCGTCGAGATTGGAGATTTTTTTTGCCGACACTTTACAAAGCATCGATATCGGAGATTTTTTTTGCCGACGCTTTGTAAAGCATCGACATCGGATATTTTAAAGCGGTTTGTTTGGATCCGCCGGATACCCATGCTTAATAAATAATTTAAGGGAGAGGATATTAATTGTTCCTACCCTTTGGCCTTCCCTCCCAAGCCCAAAACCGGATAAATTTTTCTTCTACCTTTTCCTTTCATCTGTCTCTTATGGGAATGGGAAGGGTTTATCATCTATGGAGTTGCTGGATGAAGAGGAGAAAGGAGAGAGAGGGTGGCGCTGCTATGAGAATGCAACTCGATATCTCTGGTGGCGGCGTTTGGAGAGAAAGCTGCAGAAAATGGAGGAGTTTGATTTTGCTGGATTCGGTGGAATCATGACGCAGAACAACTAGGAAGCTGATAAGATGTGAGAGCTTTCTGCCTCTTTTCCAATTTTTCTTACTTCTTTTTTTCTTTTCTTTTGTTTGGTTCATATGCTCAGATATGTTTTGTCTAATTTCTGATGTTCTTGGTGCTGGATTGCCTTCGTTGTGCCATTTTTCTTCTCCTCAAATCCCTAATCATGTTGATCTTGATTTGTGTTGAATCTGAGTAGGATTCATGTTTTTAACGGGATCTTGATTCTCTGTTTCAGAGACAGCATTTACCTACGAGCAGAAGAAAGAGGGAAAGAAGATCGGAGGAGAGAGAGGCGGCCGACGATTCAAAAAAAATTTTAGCAGGAGGGAAAGAAATTTTAGCAAGAGGAGAGAGAGGTGGCCGCTCAACATTTTTTTAAAAAAAAATTCAACTTCCCGACGCTTTGTTTAGCGTCGAGAAAATTTTACCTTCCGACACTTTATAAAAGCGTCGGGAAAATATCTCTCCACTCCCTTTCTTCCGACGCTTAAAAGCGTCGGAGATTCTTCCGACGCTTTAAAGCGTCGGGAAAAATTCTTCCGACGCTTAAAAGCGTCGGGAAAAATTCTTCCGACGCTTTTTAGATTTGTTGTAGTGACACCTCTGTTCTACGAGATTTAGAACCTTATTGAGACCTATCGCCTATTACCATCTATGCAAGACAATCATTATTTATTTCATTAATGACCTCCTTTATTAGCTTTAGAGTATAATCTCTCATGTACTTGATTATGAAGCAACCATAGACTTGTAAAAGGATGTCCTCCTATGATAGCATATAAGGAAATTAATGACGCTTCTTTGCTTGGTCAAGACTATCCATCGCATATATATCACCCCATAAGTGTATCATTTGCTTTTGATGGAGTTCATCCAACCCCTCGGCTCGGCCACATTATCCTTCACATAACTTCCCCATTCATAGCCGGATTTAGGATGGTCAACACTTGATTCAATCCTCTAAGTGACAATGATCACACCCAAGGATGATCAATGTCCCAATTGACTTGAAATCGATATAGTTCAGTGGTTTGATTTGGTACAAGGGCCGAACCATCCTGAACTGACCCCATACATGAGGTTTCAAATCTCGTGGGATGGAACTATCTCAAGTTTTTTATGAAACGAGATATGCTGCTATCTCGTCCTAACTCGACGCTTGGAACAAGGAGTGTCTTAAGATGAGCCGATTGGAATACTAGGACGATAGTGGAATGATCCAATCCCGATACTTGGAACAACAACCTATCTCGACATCATCGGAACCTAAAGCCCTATTCGTCTCAACCTTGAACCATACCGAACTGACCTGTACCTTGCCGAATTGCCTGATTCAGCTCCGTACAAGGTGGTTCATAGGTACAAGTCTCTTGGTTCACCTCATTAGTACACCGTTGGCTCTATTCAGTACATCTCATACCAAACTACATCGATCCAATACCAAAATGGTACCAATTCCCGATATAGCAAAACTTTAGTCATAACATAATTGTAGATGTTTACGTCTACGTGTAGGTATGATAGTAAATGTTAACGACCGTGTGTTTCGATACTAAACTGATATGATACAGTATGAAACTGACCATACCAAACTAATGGCATGTCGATCGGGGAAGCCTCAAGCCATGAATTGCCCCATATCGAGCTAATCCGAATGATTCAAAATTGGCTCAATCAATTCGAAGTCGGTTCGATCGGTTCTCCCCCTGTACCAAATTGAAAAGCCAAACGGGCCCGGAATAGGTCAGTTCTCCCCCTGTACCAAATTGGAAGGCCAAATCATCCCAATTCCAAGCCAGTTCGGTTATCCTTGAACTAGGCATGGTTTAGCATCCAATGTGTAAGTACTATGGCCAAAATAGAATTACTTTCCAATTGCCTTGAACATATCCTTGGCCTTGTCCTTCTTAAGGATTATATTAATCTTGGGCTAACTTTGTATCCTTAATAGAAAGGCCCATGGATTGATGCCATGGATGGTTGGTCCTAAACTTCTCGCTCTTCTTTCCTTCTTCCTAAATGGTCCGAATATGGATGCTATCTTACTTCCACCGCTATGACTTTGATTGTCTAGCTTCTCTTAAATCTTGGATTTGACTTGGCTACCTCACATCCACCATCCCTCTTCTATTGAGAGGGTCCAAACTAAGTTCTATCATTTACGACCTCCTTGCCAAGCCTCCTAATTGGCCCACATAGCTAATATAAATATGGAACCCCTCCATGAGTCTAACCAATCAAACTCTACCTAATTCTATATTGCTTTCTTCTGCTTTTAATACCAGCATACTGCTGCTTCTTTAATAAATAAACGCCTTATAATTTTGCACATCTTCAATAATCACTAGTAAATGCCACTTCAACCTTGTCTTTGCCTCCTTTCCCTACCTACTTGCACTAGCCACACCTCCTGTGGCACTAATGGCACAATCATGGTTCCATGCTGCCACTTAACATCAAGATCCCTCATTTTCTTGTTCACAAGATCTATGGTCCAATCTAAGAGTGAGGCCATGCAATTTTGACAACCAATCATCAAGCATGCAAATAAACTCAAATTAAACTCATGCTACACATATTTACAACTTGGTTACAAATTATGATATTTTTTAAAAAGGTTCCTTTCGACTAACAAAGTGACCGCTCATTTCTTATGTTCCATTTGGACCTTCAAATTATATAAGATGCTTCATTATTTACTGTATTTCCAAAATTATTTTAGATAATTCCAATTAACAAATAATAATTGCACAATTGCATCAAATATATGCCATATCATAAGGCAGCTCCTAATTATCTGTAGATGCCCCTAATTTTCATATTTCTTATTCAAATTAATTTTATCAAAAATTATTTTTAAATTCACAAAAAATTCGGAAATTAAAAGTTATTTAGCGCCATTATAGCACCTTAGGGTATTAGATATAATTTTCACTGTAAGTGGACTGTCAACTAGGTTATTTTTAAAATATATTGATTTTGGGCATAGGTTCGGATCACTTTGAACATACCCAAATTAGTTCAAATGCAGCAAAAGAATGGTGCATGCACAGATTCACCACTAGTATGTTACTCATTTTCCCTAAAAGGTAATATTTTTTTTTAAATTACCTTACAATCTTAAATTAATTTATGTCAAAAACTGAAAAATTGCTGTGAAAAATTGCCAAATTGTAGATCCCTGCCACATCTATGACATATCATGAAATCAAGCCAAAATAAGAAATTTTGGCATGGTCTCCCCTATTTCTTTTTTATTTCTAGCCTTATTTGCCGAAAAATTAAAAAAGGGAAATAAAGGAGTTTTACCTTAATAGACATGGTGTTGAGCCTTCGAAATAGCCAAATTTTTATCAAATCTGGGAGAGCAATAGGTTGAGAACTTGATTCCCCCTTACCCACTCTTCTTGTTTTGAACATTGAAACAAAGAGAAAAGGGTGAGGATTAATGCCAATTTTCATTTTGGTTCCCATCAGCTCAAGCCATTATACTTTATATTTATGAAATCTAGGAAAGCAATGGGTTGAGAACTTGATTCCCCCTTCCCCATTCTCCTTGTGTTGTGCATTGAAACAAAGAGAAAAGGGCGAGGGATAATGTCAATTTTCATTTTGGTTCCCTACCAGCTCTATCCATTATACTTTCTATGGGCAGTAAGACCCCCCACTTAAAAAGCCTCTAGCAATTAATAGACATATTGCTATATGGGATCTATTATACAAAAGATGGAAATATAAATAAAGAAAATAGCAAGGTCCACAAAATTGGTATCAAAATTGTACCAATACATATCAATATGATATGGTATGCACCAAGTATCAGAACAAGGTGCCCTTTTTTCTTACTAATGCTCGATACTGAGCGGAACAAGTCGGTAAAAGTTGGTGCTGAGTGATTCATCTCAATTTGGATCAATTCGATTTATATCGAGCCAAAACTCGATACTGTACCAGTATCTTAGCAATATAGTAGAACTAGAATTGGATACATGAAGCAGAGAGGTCCTTCCCATCATCTGAAGTAAAAAAGTACAACAACAATAAAGATTCAAAATATATTTGATGCAGCAGAGGATGTAGCCAGTAGATATTATAACTAGCTAGACCATATCAACCTTCACAGAACCTAGCAAATTAAACAAGTAAATATTTGACGTTATTTCATCGAATTTTCTCACAATTTTTTAGTAGAAAGGGTGTCAAATTTTAGTCAATTTTTATATTTATACTTAAACAATTGTAGCATGTTTCTTTATTATCTAGTCCTATTTCTAGCATGATTCTATATTGAGTTTAAAAGCCGAATTATGTTTAGAGGTCATGCTCAATATATACCTAAACTACATTGTATGAAGATGGCTTTTGACATATTATGAAAATAAATTTTCAAGAAAACTTCATCTATTGAAGAATTTTTCAATCCAATTTGTGTTTAATCTTCAAGCTTAATTTCCAATCAAATTTCCCTTTACTCTTCATCTTGTCCATATAAGACTCAAACTATTGTGGAATGAAGAGTCTAAAAAAAATGACTACATAGAAATGGAAATAAGGATCTTCAAACGAATAGATGACAAAACTAGGAAGGTAATGTACAATGAGAATGTCATAGGAATGGTACCAATTATGGACAAAGTGTAGGAGATCTGGTTAAGATGGTAAAGGAATGCACCATCAAGATTTAAGTAGGCTCCGATAAGGAATCAAAATCTTTGTCAAAAGATTAGGAGGCGAAGACCTTAGGTAACACTGGTTGAAATTATGAGAAAGGATATGAAAAAGCTTGCAAACACATCATAGGTCTTTCTTAATAGCAATGTAACTTTGACATTCCAAACTTTTGATTTTTTTTTTCGAAATGTCTAGCACTTGGATAATCGGGATACTTCATGACATTCCTTGACACTTCATATCATCAAATCATGATGCTATCATCATTACCTGTCAACTTTTTGCACTTCTGTAATGAAGGATATGAAAGTCTAACAAACAATTAGAAATCATTTTACCAATACGAACGTCAGGAGCATAGGTAGATCATTATCCATTTCGATGCAGACATCAATACATACTTACACATAATATAGTGACATGTAGATCTTGTAGCTAGATTCCTCTACCTAGGGTATAATACTCGCTACAGAAAATCCTTGGAAACTTTAATTCCTTGAGCGTTTTCAAAATATCCACTTCCCTCCACCCATACCAAAATCTAACCCCTCACTCTTAGTTCTAGCATCTAAGATATAGGTAATCCCAAAATCTGATTCTTAGAAGATATCAAAGAAACATATCTTAGTAGGAAAAATGATAAATGGTGATTCATTAAGTCAATCAGAAACAATCAGAACAAGGCTGTGTGATAACGGACTTAGAATTCATGGAAATTACTTCTATTCCTAAATATGATTGTTATATTATGAAAAAAAAAAAAGCAATATGAAAAGTTTAATAAATGGATGCTGGATTTATCTTATACTTGCATATGCCTCCCATTACAAATGTCAAATAATAGTGATAATGAAAAGTAACTCAATCCAATATTTCATCTTCAAACTAGTAGTCATGTCAGGCATGTTCATGAGTCTCTTGTTTGTGCTTTCAAAGGTCAGAGTGTGATAGCATTCTTTGTTTATTAGAATTATTATCAGATTTATTTGTTTCAAAAATTTCTAACAATTGATGTTTTCTCAAACTCTTGCCACATATTATTCATATTTATGCTCCAATAAGCAAAAATATTAAGCAGCAATGGAGAGATCTAGGCATTGTCGACTTCACATGAATAATCATAGGCAAGGCTTTAAAACTCATAGAATGGAGGTCTCTCGATTTCTCTATGGAACAGGACGCACTGCCATCCCGCCCCATCTCGATGGCCATCTTGATGGAACATCCCAATACCCTCGTCTCTCTCCCTTCAAATTTTCTTTATTTCTTTTTTTCCTTTCTTTCTTTCTTCCCTTCCTTCCTTTTTTTTTTTCCTCTTCTTTATTTTCCTTCTTCATTCTTTCCTTCCTTTTTATTTCTTTCCTCATGCTTCTTTCCCTATAAGGTTAGGTTTCAATGTCCTACCCGTCTCAATCTCGTTTTCCTATAGGAATGAAACATGATGGCTGAGATGCCTCCCATCCCAATGAGACTTAAAACCTCAATCATGAGAAAGATATCAATAATATGACCACTCTATTACAAGACAATTCTTCTCCCACCAGCAACAATAAAATATTCATGATGGAAACCACACCCATAGTTTCCTTAAATTTGTGAGTTGGACTGAATTGTTGGCCAGCAATCATAGGAGGAAGAAGCTAGCAGATGTTGAGGATTCAGCTAATTATTGAAGATGATTGTGCAAATAATTATAAGGAATGCAAAATCAAACTCATGATAGATAGAGATCAACTTGCAGCAAGAAGAGAGGAGTCCTGCTTTTGGAAATATTTTGGGTGCCAGGAATCACATAGACCCGGTTATGCATCAAAGTTTGAGATAAAAAACATAAGATATATAATTATTAGGTCTATGATTGGATTATATGCTTCTTGTTTTGAACACCTCTCACATTGCTAACAAAATTCTATAAGACAAATTATAAATATTAATTTAAGTTTCATCTGGTTTATGTAACTAAACCTCCCAAACTTTCACTTGTCATAGCTTGTAAAGGGAGGAGATGGGGTAAGATGATTGTTGGCAAGGATGAAAAAATGAAAAGATATTGCCAATGTCTACATGAGTGGATCTGCATAAATGGTTGATTCCTAGTGTATTGACTGCAATATGCTGAATATGCAGAATTTGAAATGTGACTTGGGCAGCTGCAATAGGAGCACATTTGCTGATGCAGCTTGGTGGCCACACCACATTTAGAATAATGCACTCTCCATATATGGTCGAACTGCTCGGCAGGACTTAAGTTTCCACATAAGCACAGGTGGTCCACATATGTGGCTCAAGCTCAAACGGATTGTGATAATGATGGGTTGTATTTTTAATAAGTCACTCCCTAATAAAAGAGGATGATTTTTGAATATCTTAATGAACATTGGTAGCTCAAATATATATATAAAATAAAAAATACAAAGGCATTAGGGCCAGATTCACGGGTTGATGCAATTTCCTGGAGCTTGGCTCAAGAAGCTCATTCCAAGCAAGTCATTAGCTCCTCAGTATCCCTAGCCACGTGATGGTTTTGCCAAAAAGAAAAGATGGTATGTTAGCAACTAGAAGTAAGAAGGCAGAGAAAAGGGCCCCCTAGAGGGAAGATCATAACAAATTTAGGTCATCTCTTTAGACTAGATTGTTTGGAGCCATCAAATTAATGATACTCTGATAAATCGCAAACTAATCCTCCAACAAAATCAAGAAATTTCACCAAACGATCATGGACTAAGTGTTCCTTGAAGGGAAGTTCCAACACATTCTCAAGATCATTTGCCCTTGGATCTCAAAATTATCAATTCACAGTTTTTTTAAATTTTTTTAAAAAGACTTAACAACGCAACAACTTCAGTAAGTCAAATTTTTAGCCCAAGATTAATGTTAGTGGTTGAGGTGACAAATCTTGCGTTCAGTTATTTAATAACAGCTCATAAAGTGTCAGTTTCAGCTACTCTTTATTCCCTTGGGACTCCTGGTGCTTGAGTTAACTCAAAGACACCCTTATGTCCAATGACACTCTACTGCTATTTCACTCCTAAGAAAACCTTCTAAAACTTTGTAAATAACTTCTAGCCCGAAACTCACAAATGCCCATCCCCTTGAACATTTTAAGCAGGCAAACAAATTTCTCCCGTTCCTGTGTTAGATCAAGTAATGCCCACTCTGTTATGTCAGCCTCCTCTCTAAAGCCTTAGTCAAAGAAAACAGATTCTAGCAGCTGCATATCTTGAGCATAGAAATTCTGTTCTTACTACTTGCAGTCCATGATTTCTACTTGCTAAATCTACCCCATGCATGTCTATCTTGCAGAATGATATATCACTAAAAATCCTAGCGGTGATTGGATTTTCCAGATAAATTTCATGTTTACTGATTACCAATGAATGATCCTTTGTATTAAACACATACTACTTTTGGTTTCTTTATTTAATTATCCTCTTCTTCCTATTTCGTACAGAATCCCTGAAATACATGAGAAACTCACATATAGCCTTTCATTTGCACAGCTACATCATTCCTCTTTCCTTGCTGCTTATAGTAATTTTGCATCATAATCCTTGTGTTTCATAGTATATATTGTGGAAAATTGTCACCAACAAATTAAGTTGTCAGTGCCAATATATAATACATCATAAAGTGACAAATAATTAAAATAAAAAAGAAAAATGAAGTTAGAGATTACAGTCCAAGTATACAAAGATGTAGAAAAATAAAGAAAGCAGAACATTCACACTTACATGGGATTCCTTTTTGAAAGTATACATGTCATGGGTACTTCTGTTCTTTGGTTTAATTGCATATTTGCTAACTTGTCCGGTTTCAATATACTGAATGGCATCCTTTCGGGACCGGAATACATATCCACTTACTGGATCAGTGTAATACTGTACAAATGAAGTCAAATAAAATATGTATAAACTTAGTTCAGGGGAACCATATAGTATAAAAAAAAGATTGAAACATAAGGATCAAATGAAAAGTAATCTAGGAAAACAAGCTGCAATGAGCCAAATCATCTAATAAAGTCAGTCAGATTACTACAGCATAACAACTGGAACTGGTTACGTTGAAGAGTGTAAAGCATCAAAATTGAAGTGGAAGAAGAATGTGAGAACCAGCATGTTCGTCCTTGGAAGGTCCATGATATTCAACATAACAGGTTATTTATCATGATATAATTCATCAGAATATATTGTAAATACCAACATTTTCAGCTTCAAGGAATATGCACTAAGATATGATTGGGACCCTCAATATTGTTTGCTTATACTATGCGATGGAGGAAATGTTATTATAACATTCTAGGTGCTAGACTATCACCTTCTACAGTTAATTGCAACATATATGCGACTCCTAAAAACTTGAACCATAAATTTACTTGTAGCAAAGAAAGAGATCAGGTTCTATGGTCCCTGATCGTTGTCTTTAGAGACAATCATATGCGAGGCTTGAACATTGGTTCAAGTTATCCATTGTTGGGTTGAATCACCATGTAGAATGGTATGTGATTGCGACACTGCCTGCATCTTGACTGACTAAACTAAAAGACCATAGAAAACACAAGATAGCACTAATACAACAAATATGTAGCTAATGACTATATAGCACCCACTCCTATAAACTAGAGAACTATTTTAGACATTAGTGACTTATTAGTTTCTTCTTTTTTTTCTCTCTTGCATGTAATTAACACAATTAAAGCTTACCCAATAGTTTATGGTCTGATTACCCTGATCAGGGTTTTTTTGGCTTATCTATTCTCCAAATAGTAAAATTTCCATACCACCATAGAGTTGATATTTGCATACATAGAATTATGAAGTGATAGTCTGCTGGTTGTTAAGCCACTGGCGTTGCACCGCTATTGTTGAACATCTATAATTTACCATTTAAATTTAAAAGACATTAATGCCCTTCCAGATTCTTGCACCTGTATCCTTAAAAATCTCAGTCATTGCATTGCAATTGCTTTGAGGACATTTATGCTAAAATCCAAATATTCGCATCAATGCATATCCAAAAGCCTCCAGCAAATATAGTGGGCAATAATGCAAAATCCCTCTTTATAACAATCTGGATGGCTAAAACATTTTTTCCAAGAATACACAGCAAGCCCTCCCACACACCCCCACCTCCCGCGCCCAACCCTTCTATCTCTCTATGCGTGCGCATGCATTCGTGTGATCTCATTGCCCCCTTCCAGATCTAATCAACCAGGAAAGCCATGAATCAGGTGGCATGCTCAGAATAATCAGGAGGGTCTCAAGTGCAACACTACACTGACTACAATCAATTATTTAGGTCCCTGATTTCTTAAAAAACCTAATAGTGAAGGCCAAAGGTTGTATTTGTGTCCTTTGGTGGACAGGCAATTGCAATACCATATTTACTCAAACCTTTAGTTTCAATAGATTCAACTTCCTTTTTCTTAATCACTCAAAGGACTATTTAGCTGTTTAAAAATGGCACAGATACTTTACAAGACTAGGCCTCCAGAAGTGAACAAGTCATCTTAAAACCTTGCTACTGCCACGTCCATTGTCTTTACCACATAAAATCTGTCACATGGACACTCATGTCCAGCATCAAAAATCCATTTCACATATGCATCCAAGTTGGATATTCATCAGATGCTTGCATACTTATGAAGTTATTTGGCTTGTTGGAGTTGAAGTCTTCCAACAATGAGTTTGTGATACTCTAAATTTAGTCCCACATTGGATGGAAAAGAAATGCGTTATGTGCTTATACAAGTTCATCTGCTACCAATTAACTTCTACTTGAGTTTTTGGACCGCGTGGTTTCGACCCGCTAATGGAGTTAATTGAGCCAGCAGATGGGCTTGAGGCATTACAAAGTTTAACCTCCTACTTTGATGTCAGAAGTACTTGTTACTTTGTAGAAATTGGTCAAGGATGTAGGCATGATAATAACTTTGCAAAATATTGTTTTTTTGATATACTTAGATTAATTGAAAATTCAAATGAGAAGCATATATAAAGAAAGACATTAACAAAGAATATCATTTTAATGCTTCTTGTTAATTTTTAAACAAACAATGCTTAAAGGTATAAATAGATAAATAATTTATTTAAAATTGTATCTTTTCCTATATATCCCCATATCTCTCCTTCTCCCTCTTGCTTAGCAAAATACTTGGATATGCATCCAAATCTAATTCTCATATCCATGTCCATGTAACATTGTATTGAATCGCTTCTATGCTAAAAGAAATGACTAGGGTAGCAGGATCACTAGCACTTTCAAAAGATCCTAATGTCAAAAAACTAAACAAGCAAAGTGACAAGGCAATAATTGTATTAAAAACATGCATGGCAATGTGATTCAGAATTTATATCTCCTAATAAATGTGCTACAAGAGGCACATATAAATGTTTAATTTTAATAAGTGGTTCACCATCCTATGTTCCCCTTTCTATATTCTATGTAGCCAAATTAAATTTATAAGGGCAAGATGTTATATTCTTGTTCCAGAAGGGAGATAAAATTAAAAGTAGTTGAACTTGAAACATTATGACAAGCTTGTGGCATGATAATGAATGGAGTTCAGCTATGGTCCTTTTTTAATGTTTTTTTCTCGAAAACCTAGCTTCATCTCCAGCCATCCAAGGCCACCAGTTACCCAATGCCCTTGTACCTTTGGACTTCTCATTATATACGGCACCACCCACATACAGCCAAAAGCATGATAGAAAAAGAGTAATGAAATACAATGCCAATTTAGTTTAACTAGATGTCCTCAGGTTAAATCAATACAGCATTAAGTAGATACAGCCATTAACTCTCAATTATCAGTAATAGCAAGGATGCATCTATGAAAAAAAAATCAACAAGATAGAAGAAACAATAGTTGAAGTTGCATTAGGTTGCACCTGGTCTCTTTTCACTCCATATTTTGAGTTAGCTTTTCTGTATCTAACTTCTTTTATCCAGCCATGAGGCAACCCATCTGGAGTATGCTCAATCTGAGATTTAACCTAGCAAATAGTAAAGAATAGAAAGTTCAGAATTTCATCTGAATATAAATTAGCCCCTAAATAGAAAGGAGAAAGTTTTGATCAATAGCAAACATTTTCCATGGTGCCTCTCTTAATGCTTTTTCTCTGAGGGGTTGAAGAGCACGCAATATTAGTGTTTGTTTTAGCTACAACACTCCGTTTGGCTCGAGAATTGCAGGACATTCCATCCTTAAGATAACGAAATACTTCATTCTTGGAATAGAATTTATATCCAGTAGCTGTATCAACATAGATCTACAAAAACAAAAGGAAAAAAATATAGTCAATCTGATATTTTTGACATTCCGTTATAGAAAGAAGACTTTGCCATAAATGCCAAAGAACATTCGTTACGCACACGCATGCACGCACATGCATATGTAAATATCTATATGCATATCTAAATATCTATATACATATCTGTATATGTGCATATGTATATACACATGCATATGTGCATATGTGTGCGTGTGTGTGTGAACACACCTATGTACACATGTATATGTATTATTTTTTCATATAAGTTGTCCCTCCCCTTTTTCGCTATGCATTTCTGATACTTCATTATGTTAGACGAAGAATTTTGTTGATACTACACCATGCAACTAGCCATTAGCATCAGAGTAATGAGATTATTGAATTGATATGCCTTTTTTCCCAAATTAGATGTAAAAATTTAGAACTAAATATGAACAAGGTTTTAAATCTTATGGGACAGAGGTGTTCCAATTTTTACACTTCTATCTCAATCTTTGATCTGATTAGGTGTTTCAATACTTGCTTAAGATGGTTTTTTCTTAAAAAATTATTTGTAAAACAATAGTGTTTTATTTTATTTTAAAACATATTTAAACTTCAAAAATATATTTTTATAATAAATTAAATTCATTTAAAATTGATATTATAATATATTATGGCTAAGATAAGGCAGGATAAGATGGTCAAGATTGGTTTTGAAATCTCTCTAAGACGAGATGTCTCAACCGTCCCGGCCCCTATCCCATCAAGACTTGAATCGCTGAATATGAATATGAAGAAATCTCATGTGCAGCTTGCAGGTTAAATCAAAAAGTTTTAAATCCCATAGGACGAGGCCACCCTAGTTTCTTCATGAAATGGGATGTGCTGCCATCACACCCATCCCAACATCTTTGGAATAGGGGACATCCCAAGACAAACTAATTAGAATGCTAGGACAATGGTGAAATGTTTCCATCCCAGCACTTACAGTAACTCGTCTCCATGTCCCACAAGACATACCTCCGAGATTTGAGACCATGAGTGTACATGTTATGGATAAAGCCAATCGGGCCATCTTTGGATTATATTTATAGTCATACTGATGCGGGACCAATGGACACTCGTGCATGCTAGCCCACAGCAGTCCACATTCCAATTATGCCTCCCTTTTATATCGTTTGGGTTATATGTTACATGATCTAGTGAGTGCACGGAGCATACAGTGGTGATGCTATTGCATATCATTTCAGCAGCAGTTAAACTAGCTCTACCAACCCCACAATGATAACCTGATACCCATAGGGAACATCTACAAACCCTCTGGGGACTTGATGTGGGATGAGGTAAGGCCTGTGTTATTAGTCTTGATCTAACATATGTATTTTAGCACCTTATTTAATGTGTTAACAAGTTAGCATGATTTATATCAATCGAACAATATTCTATTTAATGAATCTATCTTTATCGCTTTATCATTAAATTTATCTAAGTGCATAATTAGGATGTCAAAAACTTAACATATTTCACAGTAATCATCATATATTAACAGTTTTTCAGTTGTAGGGCGTTATGTAGGCAACCAAAATAATGTTTTAACGCATGAAACATGTTCTAACTAGACTGTAATCAAGTTTAGAAGATTACCTTTTTTATAAATAAACCCATGTTGAACCATCTTTTTTGTCTGACATAGCAAATACTGGAGTGTCAGACATCTATATGTTTTGCATGCCAAAACAGCATGGCAAGCAGCACATTTCTAATGCCAACTAGTGGCTCCGCGTGCCACTGGCACTTAAAACTTTGAGTAAGACTACAAGGACAGGAACCAACACTAGGACCCCATGGAAAGGTTTTAACGGGTGCGAAAAATAACATAAAAAACAACAAATTCTAACTGAAAGAAGAAAAAAAAATGTCAGCCCCTTTAAAAAAACTCATGAATTTGAAGGAGAGCTATAAGTGGTAGAACAAAGATTGAACAAAAGTAGATCGAAGTAGCCATTAGAACAAGGTGTTTGTACATTAGATACAACATTGTTTGAAATAAGGGCAGGAGTGACAGAGTCAAGGGTCAACTTCTGATGCCAAAACTAACCAAAAACCACAGACCAGCCAAGAAAAGAAAATGAAGCAGAATCCATTGACTGCCAACAGCTAAATCAAGCACTCCAATCCCTTGGTCCAATTGGATCCTAGCAACATAGATATTTGGTAGATAGGCAAAGGCTAATTTCCAGTGTCAGTTTGCTTAAATAAAGTATCATTATCCATATTTTATTTCAGAGATTAATTGCAATAATGAAGGTGGACTTTGGGCTATATATCTCTATGCTTTTGATGATGAACCTAGAAAGGTGATTTCAAGATTAAAATGCCATGCCCTTGAAAAGCAAGGCTATATAAGTTGTCAAACATGCTAGGAATCCACCTTTAGGGGTAATTTTTCTTTATATATACATATACATGGTCAGCTCATGATCAAGTTTCTAAATTGGTGACTCACTTCCAACCAAGGAAACTTTTGGTGCCCACAGTGAAACCTAATAGGTTAGTTGGAAAGTAGGGAGACCTTCCATTTAAGATCATGCAATATAGAAGCAAACCTCAGGCAAAGAGGAAAGCAAGTACAGGTTCAAATAGGGCAACATGTTGATTAATAAAGTATAAATTATAAGCTGTATATCCAATTGAAATGCAAATACCATGCACTTTTATTAATATATGGGTACAACATGCATGCAAGAATGTGTAACCACATCATACAAGGTTTTTCTCAAGCAAACAATGAAAAGAGAGGAAAATGAAAAGAATAACCATACTACGAAAAGTTGGCAAAACACGTTGTCATGATTGGGCATCAGAGGCATAAGGTGCTATAATACTAAATGCTAGTATTGGGAAAAGATGATACCTTCGCTCCACCAAGATATGAAGGAAGCTTCAGTTTTAAATATGGAACTGTGAATTAAATCAATGATCATGAAAATACGCAACTTTGTAGAAGCCGTCCCTTTATTGTTGTACCTTGTAATGAAACTATGCAACTGACCCAAGCCAGCGCACCAACTAAAACATGCTCTACTTTCTAATGAATTTACACAAGTTCAGAAAATACTGTTGCTTACCACATGACACATTACATAAAATGGACTAGCATGTTGCTTAAACATAAAATAATTCCCACGGACATAATGGTGACAACAAATGATTCATAGATTGGTTTGGCGTTAAAGAACAGATGAGAAATATGAATACAATCATTAATAATAACCAATGAAGATTATGTCGTAACTTCACAACCTTGTACTGTCGTCCTGCATGCTTGCCACTCTTTCGAGTTCTAGACTCCAAAGCCCAACCAGCAGGCAGCCAATCAGGAAAATCTTTTACTTGTTCTGCAAGCTAATTATTTATTAAAATATCAATATATCAGGACAATTTGTCCATTACTCCACTTTGCATGTATATGAAATATATTCATAATAGAAACAAACTTACTGAACGCATGTTATCTCCAAAACAAGATGTTGGTTCAGACATGCAACCATCCACTCTTTCAAGATTGAGATAGTGCAAAACCTCCTCTTTTGAATTGAATGTAGAGGCAGATGTTGGACATGTGTAACACTAAAAAATATACAAACAATTCAAAGTAGTATCCGTTGCAACTTGTGTAAGATAGTTGTGGCATAACAAAAGATTTTCATTAACTATTTAACTTATTAGGCATAACTGACTTTCTATTTAATCTTCATTTATAAGAAAAGGACTATTAACTACGTCGAATAACTTTCTGTAATTAATGAATTGTCCAATAAATTACCTTGCATACAAGAAAAGTCAGCATTTAACAATACAGCCCAAATGAAACAAAAATAAGGCAATCATGAGTTAAAGTCACTGTACTGCATATGTTTTTTTCCATTTCATATAAATGAAGAAGCTCCTCCTTTTATTTAAAAATGTTAGCAGTTTGACTTAGGATTCTTGAACAGGAGTCGTCCTAAAATACAAAACCATGCTACATACTTTTGCTTCAAATATTAACTTCTTTGTAAAATTAAGCAAAAATAATACATAACCATGTCATTTAGCAAATATTGAATGACACAGAATTTAAAAGATAAAGCCAATCTGAAATTCTCCAGCCGACATTATAATCAAAGTTCAAACCATAAAGTTAAATGCTGGAGGTATTGAGCATGCTGATGTTGCAAATGCCAAGTCAAGTTGTGCCAACGTATGCTGAGAGACACCTATTAACTAACCAACTGAAGTTGCTCCAGCAAACCTAAGCTCTAATCCCATGCTAATTATCCATGAGATCCCAAAAGCTTAAGCTATTGGCAAACAGGCCAACAATGAATATCAGGCTCAATAATGCCAAACCAACTTAAAAGGTGCCATGCAGACTCGATGCCAAGTGCTGGTGGCCCAGTATTGGATCAGTTTGATACATGCTAGCGGCTAGCGAACATGAACCAGCACTCACTCGTGGAACTTGAAAATTTGGGTAGAAGGAAGCACATTGACACCCTCAACTCCAAATACATATACATAAACATACACATAATAAATGCACACAGTCTACTTCTTCACTCAATTAATTTTTGCCAAAATGCAAAAGATTCATGGGCTTGTCAAGCTCATCTCCCATGTTGTTCCAAATCTACTTGTTTGTCTGAGTTTCTTCTCATGGAACCTTCTCATGGTGATCCTAGAAGATAGAAAGGATGGATATACCCATTTCTCATAGGCAAGGACTTATGAGACACCTTGGTGGTTCTTGTATGTTTAACCATGAAACATGTAGGCACAACATTTACAGAAGGAAGAATTTTTTAAAATTAATCACACCTCAAAGCTTTGGTAAACCAAAGTTTAACACTTTCAAGTCTCCACATTTGAGCTTGTTCTTTTGCTTACTTGATTGTTTCCCTAAGTTACCTCCAGAATCAAAGAGTTACATATGTCAGCAGGTCCAATCTGCTGCACAGGGGCAGAACCAGGATATTTGTCCTCTTTCCTATTTTTTTTTTTTTTTTTTTTTTTAGGGAGGGGTTGCATGGATGGACAAAATGAATCTAGCAGCAATGATAAAACTATAGTTTTATAATTGACATGTCATTTAATAGCATTTGATTTTAACAAAGTCTTTGGGTAGCATTTTGACATCTCTCTCTTAGTATTATATGAAAAGGTTATTAATAAGATCAACTATGGGTCCATATCAAGTGCACTTCGTTTGAAGCATATGTTGGTTAGGAAATGGACAGGAAAATCAAACAATGATAAGAACCTCAAAGGACAACATGGCATTTCTAATGGTCTAGATTGATTAAAACTTAAGGCCATGAACTTGTTAGAGAAATATCACAAATTTGAAAGGTAAAATTTTCCTAAGAAAACCTCTAAAGTGTTAAAAAATATCATGAACAAGAAGATTGGTATCAAAGGATCCTTACCAGCAACAATAATAGGGAGTTAAAAGAAATATATTTAACTATTGCTCTTCACTTCTTTTCTTGGTCATTGCTTCTTTCAAAAGATCAAATTGGCACAAATAATGACTCATTTTTTTTGCTAGAACACAACAATGACTCATTGCTGTCATAGTTTGTTGGAGCCTCAAAGAGACATTAATGGCTAATAAAAAAAACCAAAAATAAAAAAGGCGGGTAAGATGGATCGTGTAAGAATCATATGGGTAAGGTAGACATGGTGGGCATTTGATAGAGGTGTAGAAAACCTTCTTATCTTGGGAAAACCAAACATCATTAATAAACAACATCTTGTTTAATGTGCCCAATTCACTACTATCTATATTATTTGACAATATTTTGTTCCTGAAAGACAGGAATACAATAAGGAAATAAAATCAGCATATGACGTAACTTGATTTTCCCTTATCTTTTTATTACGTATTAAGATTACATAGAGGTTTGGGGGAAATACCTGGACTAGTAGATTACCAGAACTAGATTTCCTTTCTTATACCATATGATATACTAGTAGAATTTGGTGTGTTTGGGAAAGCCATACTCCAGGCAGCACCCCTGGTTCTGCCATTGCTCTGCAAATCACCATCCTCACTAGTACATCACAAGATTAGACCATGTTATTTTCCTGGCTTCACATCTACAGCTAGAATACTCCTCTCTTCTTCTTCTTTTTAACATGCCATGGCCTTATTTGCCAACATATATTGATCACAACCATCTCGATCAAGATACCCTTACAGCTCATAGTTGAAACCAAAACTTCCTCTCAATAATTCTGACAAAGCTAATTATGAAGGAATAACCAAACTATGACCAAGAGTACGCATTTTTTGGAGATGAAAGAGGATCACTAGCCAAGTGGCTCAATATGGTTTATCCAAGGAGAAGATGAAGCCACTTGAAACTCATGTTAATTATCATGTGCAAGATTTTAAATCCTATGTATGATATAGGAATGTCTTGACTTTCCCATAAAATGATACACATCGCCATCCTATCTCATCCCGACAAATGGGACAGAGGATATCCCAACATATGGGACAAGGGATGTCCCAAGTTGCACCAACTAGGATGCTAGGATGAAGGCGGAACAGTCCTGTCACAACCCTTAGGATGGTAACCCTCAGTCCTCACAAACTAGATTGTTGTGGCAACAGAAGTATAATATCAAGCTGCCCATAAAAGGAAAGGAGGAAAAAAAAAAAGAAGAAGACTCCCTGGTGAATAGTTTTCTACCCCATAAACTACAGAATAAATGCACGACTCATGAAGTAGGGTCCTCCATAAATTGAGTAAACTTAGGGTCTATAGCATCAATCTAAACATATCAAACAATTAGGACTCCACCATGCCAATTTTCAAAACTTTGCTCTCATGTCATAGGCTTTCACCATCCTTTCAGTAACGCCTTGGTCACCTAATTCTCAAGAAAAATAACTATAGCTTTTCTGAGAAATTTATATTGTTCCAGAGCAAAGTCATAATCATGCTGTAATTTCTTATTCAAAAGGTTATCCAAGGGTAAACTTTAGCTGTGCCTCCTAGAACCAAGAAATAAATATTATTCTTGAACCTAAAGAAAAAGTAAGCAGCACCTAACCTCATATTTGTGATTTGATCTACACTATCAGCCGATATCATGGTACTACTCTTGTCACTAGCATTCAGAATACTACTGCAATGAAATCAGTGTTCATATGAACTCCAAAAAATCTGAAGCTAATAGATTATGCAAACATGACTGCATATATATACACCAAAAACATACAGATCTAGAGCTATATCATATTACAATGGTATACTTTCTTGTCAACAAAGAATTCCAGAGACATCACACAATCACCTTCACAACACTGATAGAAAATTGCAAATGCGACATTGCGCTAATGGTCACACCCCCTCCTTCACTTCAAAGGGTTCAAGATTCAACTCATGGGTGGTGCATCTCCAGATATTTAGAACTGGTGTATTTTCTTTGGGTGGGAAAATTATTTAATTATGTGTTCTACACTCATAAGATCATTTGGAGATGTATCAGATCACATGTATCTTCACTAAAAATATATCCTCATTGTATGTTATGTCTTGAAAGAGAATGCACCAATAGAGCAAGCAGTGTTTAGCAGCCATAGCCAACCATAATAGTTGTTCATTGTTAAACTTGAAAATATAGCCATGATGTAAATAGCATTTACAGAATTTTTTTTTTTTCATAGTGGGAGGGCTAAATCAGAGAGAGATGAGGTAGAAGGAGAAGATGGGATAAAAAAGAAGTCAAAGAGTTAGCATGTACAGATGCTACTCACAGTTAGAGCCACAAAGGAGAGAAAAAAAAAAAAAGGTAGAGAGAGAAGATGAGAAACAACAAAGAGTCACACAAATTAGTTTTTTGCATCAACAAAGTGTCAGGTGCTTTGTACCACTTTCGGTATCTGTTGACACTTCCATCAAAAATGCCCACCTGCAGAATCTGATCGTATCAGGCATACGGGAATGCCTCATTGCTTTATGCCTGTCTACATCTCTACAAGCTTCCTTTGTTAGCTGATCTGCCAATCAGTTAACTTCACCAACCTACACTTGCCATTACCATGCTTAGTGGTTACCAAAACATACTCATCCTGCTTTAAGTCTAGTGGTTACCCAAACATTCTCATCCTGCTTTAAGTCTAGTGGTTACCCAAACATTCTCATCCTGCTTTAAGTCAGTTGTGTCTCAGCCCACAAATGCGGTTACCTCATCATTTATCACACATTCACAGCTTTTATTATCAACAACAAGATTTTCTCTTTGATCTCATGTCCTCTTCTTCATACTCATGAATCCCTGAGCATCTCTTACTATGCCCTTTGAACTTTATGTCTAGGTTACCTCTCCTCCAACTCTTATTGACTTCTATACCACCTTCATAACTTCCTTCTCTTTATCTGTTGCATGATAGACCCATCATTTAGTTGGATGAGATCCAACTTTAGGTTGAGGACAAGCATCAATGAGGTATTATGTAACAGGTTTTTGTATATAAAATATAACAAACATAAGCTTAGCAAGTTCTCAATAATTTTATTCTTTATCCATTTATGATTGCATACAGAGGGTGGACCTTGGCACAATAGTAAATTGTTCCATCGTGACTTGAGTGTCATGGATTCAAAACACAAAAATAGCCACTCCAAATTGGGTGTTAAAGTTGCGTATAACTGACCATCTCGAGACCCACAGTAGTGAAAGCCTCATACACTAGGTAGCCCTCTTATGATTGCATGCATGTATGTACATATAGAGGACTTCTGCATGCCACAACCATTGCTAAGTATCATCAAGGCTGCAATTTGTTTGTGTACAGCTCATTTTCAGCTTGACCTATGCTCATTTCAATAGCAAGAAATGTGAGATTCAGTTTGTCAATCTGCATGTGTTTCATGTGCCGTAAACATTCTTTGTTTTTCCTCACAATTTTATGTCCCTGTATCACATATTTCTCTGCTAGTTTTATTGCTTCCCCCCTCACTCCCCATCCACGCAATGATATTCATAATCAGTGCAGCCAAAAAGCTAACCACATCTCGTGAATTCTTAAAATAACTAGATGGTCATACATTGAATTAAAAGAGATTTTCAAATGCGCCATGTAATGTGGTTGTTCCTGACCGGTGCTTAAGTGCCCCTCAATCCATGGTTGAAAACAAAAGGAGAGATGCTCGTGAGACAACTGAAAGATAAAGGTCAAGTAAGGGATGCATAAGGATGAGGGTTTTGATGATGTTAACAGTTCTGAACCAGGTTTTCAGAAAAACCACAAATCACCATTGAAATAGAGAATCTGTTAGAGGTACTGATCAAATCAGTAATCCTGTAGAGTTATCCTGTCCAAGATGCACTCCATGCATATCTCCCCTTCACATATAAAAGAACATCCCAAAACTCATTCAGAAAATCCTTAAAATTCACAGAATTTTCCTATAATTTCATGTTACACGTGAAGTTACATATTCTTTCTTTGGTTTAAGAAAAGAAAAGGAAAGGATGATTAATTAATGCCAAAAAAATAAAACAAAAGCAAATTTGAAAAGAACACTCTAGCCAAAACAATAAAATCGCAGATTAAGCTGTTAATCAAGCAGTCAGAATTTGATTAGCAATCTTGATTGACTTTCCTTTCATTATCTCCTTACAATATCTCATCCAAAACAAAAGGGTAGGAAATCAGACTATAGAGCCATTTGAATATATATAGATATTTCTCTTCAAATATCCATCTCAAAGTGGAAACATCAGCGAAGTATTGGAAAAGAAAATCAGATATGCTTTGCTTACAACTTATGTAGGCAAACTCAGCAATATGCATTATGTACCATATAACAGGCCCAATTGCTGTGCAAATCCTGCACCTACTAACCGATGAGGCCTACACATCAAAGTGTGGGTTCCAATCGCAACTGTCAGTCCATCACCACTGGAAAAAATTCACCATTTCCTTTTTCTCCAACTTTTTTCCAGCAACCTCAGAACACCTTAGAATATCTCTAGCAGCGTTGGGCAAGGCCAATTTGGTAATTTTAGTATGCTAAAGTTCAAACAAAAAGGCAGCAGCTAACATGCGTTCCCCTGTTTCCAACCCTTCTCACGTGCACCAGATGAAAAGCCTAAAGCACTCAGCAGCTGCCGACACTTATGCCGTAAAAACCCGCAAGAGCCTAAATAACCCTCCCCTCCTTTCCCCTATTATTTTACGACAAACCCATCATTTTCTGCTTCCATTCTAAGTTCCACGAAATCCCCAAATAAAAACCTAACTCCATAATTCCAATACAGAATGGCGATAACAAGGAGCACAGCAAGAACAGAGAAGAAGATAGCAACAGAAAGATCGCAAAATTAATGCTTTTTTTATCATCAAAACCCTAAAATCCTCGCACAAACCATAAATCGACGACCAAAACAGAGAAATAATGGCTCAAAAAGAAGACGATAGAGAGCAGAGATAACGAAGAGATGAATCATCTATACCACTTCAATTTCTCCGGTCGTGCTCGCCTTGACCACCATCTTCCAGCCTGCCGGCAGCCATTCCGGCCGCTCCGCCGCCGACATTCCCGAAACCCTACCCTTTTCCGTCGATCCCTCGCCGAATTCCTCCCTCCCACTCCCGCTCCCACTCCCGCTCCCTTCCCTCTGAGACCTCCGTCCTCGTCCGCTTCTCGGAACAAAGTCAAGTTTATAAGAGCTTCGGACACCGAAACCCACGTGTTAGCACCACCTCACCTAGTGATCCGAGCACCGACCGAGCCGCTTCGTGGTCGGGGAGATCAGATCGGACGGCTAGAGTTATTCATAATTGGACGAGAGCGAGCTCTCGGGGATGGTCTCCGCGCGAGCAAGATGCCTCTCTTTCTCTCTCTACCCCGTTTCCAGTACTGTGGGTAGTGGGGCGAATTTAATACAGGGGCGTGTTTTCTGGTGACGGTTTTGCCCCTGGGGGAGGGGCAAACGCGTGAGGGATGCCGCGGTGGTCATAACGGCGCAACGACGGAGCGCGCGAGGTAAGCGGGCAAAGTTTGGGGGTTTCGATGTGACCGTTATGCCCCTGGCCAAGTCCTGCGCTCGGACTGGCTTGTGGGGATCGAGACACGTGCGGAATCACGTTAGATGTCCGTGACGACAGTCGCCGCCTGGAGGGTTTCCGTTCTGCTGGTTTTTCTTACCGCCGCGTGGGAAACGCTGGAGCTGCGGACGATTGGCGCGGTGGTGAGTGCCTTGGGACCAGCGTTTGGTGCACTAAACTTTTTCTTTTTTTTTTTAATTTTTTTTGTCACATCCTTTGTCACGTGATTGATGAACCTGACACGTGCCTCGTAAATGATTTGATTATTCGGTTTCGAAAAATCTTTTTATAATAATGATACAATTATTTGTTTCTTCGGTTTTATTCTTACCGTACTAAATGCGAGAGGTCACGTTCCATCGCTATTTTTGATAATTAAAAATCGTGTTTAAGTCCAGAGACTAAAATGGAAATTTTATTCAAACCTATTCACGTGTTGGAACTTATCTTGCCGTTGGCGCTTTCCTGCTTTACTTTTATTTTGCTGAGCTGTTACTTTTACTGCTACGTTGACTGATATTTTCATCAGAAAAAAAAAAAAGAAATAAGTAATTTTTTTATTAATGCGCATTAACTCCAACAGCCGGGAGCTTCTAAATACACCGCAAAAATTACTCTCTATATCCGTATTTAAAAAATAAAATATCTAATTTACTTCAATATATAATGATCTTTATATCTCAAACAATAGGACCAATCCATTCTATTACAATAAGGCTCTATTCAGTCCAACATAGTGTTGAGTCTGTTCGGCTTGATCGAGTCTAACAGAATCTTTTTGGTTTTTATTCTGTTCAGTCCAAGAAAGAGAATCCATTCGGTCCAACAGGGTTAGGCTCTGTTCCCAATAATTTTTTTTTTTTTTTTCATTGTGCCATCCATTCTTTCAATCTCTGATAGCTAGATTGTGTGATCGTCCGTTTATAAAAAAAAAAATAATTATTATATTTCTTTCTTTTCATCTCAAATTATATCATTCGTTGTCTCACACCGCTGCTTGCCATCGTCATCATCATTGCTATTGCCGCTGGTGTTGTTGCCACTGATCAAAAAAAAGAAGAAAAGAAATAGAAAAAAAGAAAAGAAAAGAACGGCCGAATGAAGGGATAGGATGAGGAAGAGGATAGTTTAAGAAATTTTTTTTATTTAGTCCTTTAAAAAAAAGCTCTTTATATCTTTGAATTTAAAATTTTTTAAAAAATTTGAAAGGCGAGAAGAGCAACTTTTGAGGTGTATTTAGAAGCTCACCCAATAGCCCCTTTGCAGTGTTAAAAATAAATAAAAATAAAAAATCATTCGGACAACATATGCAAACAAATATCGTCACCCATTTAATTATTTCTTTCTTTCCATCTCAAATTATATATTCGTTGTCTCACACCATTGCTTGCCTTTGTCATCATCATTGCTATTGCCGCTGGTGTTGTTGCTACTGATAAAAAAAAAAAAAGAAAAAAAAATAGAAAAAGAAAAGAAAAGGAACGGTCGAATGAAGGGATGAGATGAGGAAAAGGGATAGTTTAAGAATTTTTTTTTATTTAGTCCTAAGAAAAAAAGCTCTTCATATCTTTAAATTTAAAATTTATTTAAAAAATTTGAAAGGCGAGAAGAGCAACTTTTGAGGTGTATTTAGAAGCTCACCCAACCGCCCTGTTCAGTGTTAAAAAATAAATAAAAATAAAAAATCATCCGTACAACATATGCAAACAAATATCGTCACCCATTTCTTCTGGACTCATTTTGTGACCCTCTTAAGCCGGCAAGGACCCCACCAATGACCATAATAGCTTTGTTTGCTTCCAACGTGTAATTTTACTCCAACGGATGGGAAGGAATGGGGCGAAGACAGGAAATCCCTCCCCGCTCCAAACACCGTCACCATTTTAGCATCTGTCTTCGTCCTTGTAAAAATTTATCACCGTCTAACTCGTTTTTTTTAAATAAGATCTTCAGCATCATTTTATAAAAATCTTTATTTTAATATTAAAATATTTATTTTATTTTTATTATTACATATTAAATTTTAAAAAATAAAAATAAAGTATTAATTTTTATAAAACAAATGAAATATATTCAAATAAATTTATTACAATTACAATTTTTATGTAGTAATTCGTAAGAAATATACTAAGATATAATTTTAAAAAGAGTGTAATAGTATAAATCTATGATTACAAGTTACTTCACAAAAAAAAAAAAAAAACATATCTAATTATAAGTCTTAATAAATATAAATCTATGACTAAAGTTCTTAACTAACTAATTAGGAATATAACATATACAAATGAAAAACAACACAAGTCCATCATCATAAATTGGTTTATAAGAAATAAATATATCTAATTACAAGTCCCAATAAAAAGAGGTGAGAAAAGTAGAGCAAAACTCTTTTTTGAATGGTTCAAATTATAGAAGGGAAAGGGACGCAAGCATACGTTGCCTTCCATGTATTTTAGGGTTATTTATATGAGGTTATATTTATAATATTAAAATAATATAAGAATATTTAAGTGATATAAATATATAGGGATCCCGTGAGGTGAGGAACAGGGATTCTGTCCATATATAGGGATAGAATTTTTTTTATCCCCATTTACATAAGGAGAGAATTTTCTCCATTCCCATTCCATTCAATGCACCCTTAATCCAGATTGTAAACCATTTATCCTTAAGGAATAATAACTCAACTCAATCTAAGCATTATACCATGAATACGATATCATAAAGGTGCAACCTAATAACTCCTTCAGATGCCCTGAAAAAATAAAGTCAGAAGTAATAAAACAATAAGAGAAGAAAATAAAAAAAATAAAAGGATGAGGGCTCTTTTCTTAGCAAGGTCTTAAAGACATGGGCTTTCTTCTCTACAAGGTCTCAAAAAGTTAGAGCAGTGCCTTAGCAAGATAGAAATAGAATATAAACTAATTCAAGCTTGGATTGCCTACTACCTTGGATTTTAAAAGAGATTTTTTACTGAGTTGTTGACTCATATTATTTTTTGCATTTCTTAGAGATGTAGGATGCTTAGCTTTAATGTTTTGAAATTTTGGTGTGAACATAGCTAGCATTTGTGTTTGATATCGAATATATCTTATTTTTATATTTTATATTGTTGAGCTATTAATAAAATATTTAATTTTGTGATTGTGCTACTTATGCTGGTTTCATTCAAAACTAAAGGCCTTATAAATTTCCTAAGGTTGTCTTAGAGATTGTGATTGTATCACATGATCAACCTATGTGATTGGTTTAAGGCATGCAGCTGAAATTTTATCATAGGAAAGGAGGCATTTCAGGACTAGTCTATAAGAATACATATAATCTAATTGGATTAGAAGGATAAGCTTACAAAATAGATGGATTTGAATCAATAAGCTTCAGAGGCTTTTCTTCTTAGATAATAGACCAATTCACACCTTACCATGGATTCAATCATTGGCAAATGTGGATTGAGTTGAGAAGAAAGACCCATAAGTCATATATAAAGAATTGGTTAACAAAAGCCTGCTAGGAATCAAGGGTGGCAAATAGATTGAGAGAGAGGGGGATAGCAAGGAATCGCACTTTAATTAGGGACTCCATGACAAATACTTTGATTGATCGCCAGCAATTGGGCTGAGACCACTAGAATCTAATAATGGATAATCAAGAGAAGTGAAATTGGATTGGTAGCCAAGAATTCTTGTTCCCACGATGTTATTTAATCAAACATCAAGCATCTCTTTAGCATTCATGGAATGTTATGGACGGTTAATTTCTTTGGTGCATTTGGAATAGATGAACTGGCAGTATAGGTACAAGGGACTTGGGTTTGTGAGTCGGGTCCTAAGTAAAAATCTTGGTTTTAAGTTGGAATGCTGAACCTTTTGGGGCTTCATTTGTTTTAAGAAAAAAAGGTACATAGTGCTGTAACTTCTTGCATGATATAATGACTAATATCTTCACAAAGAAAAGTGATATCTTCCTAGTCTTTGATTATGTCTATATGGGGATGGAAAAAAGAAAAAAATTGCTACCCCTACTCCTTTACTATAACTCTTACTTCCTTAACCTTCCTCGACTCTTGAAAAGTGGTCATGATTTTTATCCTCCTATAGAATTTATAACTCTTCTTATACTAGCTTTAGAATGTAATAACCTTCTAAAGAGAAAACATTATGAGAAGCAACTTTTTTTACTAATAATTTCTCATTAGAGTCCAACCTTTATTTTACAATAACCAAGTTCTCACTATCAAACTCTCCACGGGCCAACATCCCCTTATTAATACTATATTTGATAAGTGGCTTTGCTTTTAACTAATTACTATAATCAAGTGGATTTTGTTTATTTCTCACAAAGCCTTAGAAACTCAAACCCATTTTTAGTGCCTATAGGTGCTTTCGCTGACTTAGGAGAAAAGGCTGCTTCTCTATTCCTAATATATGGTTCATTTATCCTAGTTCTTAATCAAGAACCTTCCCCAAGTCCACTACTTCTAACTATGAGATACCCTCTTCAATGCTACAAGAAGAAAGAGTACCCTTGACCAAAAGTAGCAACCTCCTTATCTTCCCCCCTTTCAGACTATTTCATCAACTCTATTTTTATCTAGCTTTATTCGATATCAAAGGAAAAACTAACCCCCAATCTTATTTAACTAGACTTTCTCACCGACCTCTACTTAGACACACCCCTGCATTGCATTTACACTTTCATTGTTAGACACATTTTTCTAATCCTCAACCTTCATGTAAATCCTTGACCCAACTTTGGCATATTTCAATTTGCTTAAAATAAAGAAGTCCTTCAATATTATGTTACTACTTTCAGTCGATAACATTTTAGTTTATCCTAAACTTCCTTTAAGAAAAGAAGGGATCATCAAATGGCTATATAGAGAAAAAAAATTTCCTATTAGAATCAAAAATAATATTAGGAAGTGTATATTCTAAGATCTAGAGATTTTTTAGCTTCATAAAATTGTTAACTAGAGGCTAGGTTTAAATTCACTCCCTTCTCTCCTCCAAGTTGATGAAGTCAATTTAAACTCAAAAAAGATAATAATTAGTCTATAAATAAGTACCAATATAAACTATTCATTCTCATATCTCACAAAATCTAAAAAGTTTTACAATAGAAAATGCCAACTTACTTAAGCTATATAAAAAGTGAATTAATTTAAGGTCATCCCACTTAACATCCACCTTCTCTATTATTACTTTTTTGAAGCATCCTTTATACTCTAATCCTTTCTATCGATCTTCTAACTTAACTAACACTTCAGGATGAAAGAAGATGACTCCACATATTTTTATCTTTATCAAAAGTTTTGACATTATCATCCTTAAAATAAATATCCTTTAAATAAGAGAAAAAAGGGAGGAGGAATAGAGCATCCACTTAAGAGAAGTTATGCCTCTCCATTTATACCTTATATTTTTGCTCCACTAGTAAGCAAAGAAACAAAGGGAGACATCATCTATATTGTTTATAAATACAATCAACTTATTAGAATAAAGATGCTTGCCTTAATTATTATCTATTAATGAGTTGAATAGAAATATAAAGTGTTGACAATCTTCTAGATATTATTTTTTTTCATGCATGTAAAAGAATCCCTATAGAGATTGGGAGACTATGAATGGAACCAAAAAATATGTGCTCTTAAAAGGAAAACTTTGAAATAAAAGCCATTGCCAGCACATTTTCATATCCAATTTTATATTTATATTGTCCAAAATTTCTAATTTTCATCCATTTGTATTCTTCTCATCGCGCTAATTTTCATTTTGTTTGAATACCAAATGCATTTTTTTTTCAATCATTACATAATATTGACATATAAACATAGGATGCACATTTTTGTCATCTTCATGTATAAAATAAAAATATGCCTCAGCATGCATAATTATTCTTCAATGATGCACTTTTATCCTATGCATTAGGAATGCGTTGTTTTTCTACTTCTTCTATGCTTTTATGTTAGTTGAATGTATGATTATATATTCCTGAGTTTTTGGGAATCACCCAACATAGTCTACAATTTAGGAAGAGGAAGTGAAAAATATTTATCTTAAGAATTCTTTAATAGAATAATTGACAAAAAATATTAAATAAAAAAATTCAAAACAGTGTAAAGCATAACGAAAGGAGTTGTATAAAAAGATCATGGACTAATAACTCTCTTGAAACTGGTTAGACTTCGTGAATGTCTTGAATTTATTGCGTACTAAATGAGATTTTGGAGCACTAACAATAGCATATAGAATTCTAATGAAATATGATTATGCTAGAGTATAAGTTCGTAGACATTTTATCCTTGGATTGCCTCTTAATGGATGTGTAATAGATATTTAGGATGATGCATCATATACTAATCTCAAGAAATATGCAAAAATCAAAACAACCAACTTGATAAGGTACTAAACCACATGAAGTAATGCTCTTAATAAATGATGTTGCAAAATCTACCATTGATGTGTAACTTATTTATTGCCATATTTTATTGTGTTCTTTTTTTACTGTCGTTACTAATGCCTTGGATTTGTTCATCTTATGAAAAAAATTGGATGGATTAGGAAGTGTTGTCGCCGGGATCCATCCTTCGACTCGAACACGGTCGGTCTTCTGATCGGGCTTCCTCCTGGGCGGACCTGCACAGAAGTCCTCACGCGAGAGGCATTGGGGGTGGCCCTCCGCGAAAGACCCTCCGACGCTCAAGTCAATGGAGATCAATGATCAACAGAAATGAGGAGAAGGATCTCTCTGAGGAGTCCCTCCAGAGGTGGCCAATTGGGAGCTCTAAGGGAGCGCCGATGAGCAGTGAAGGAGAGAGAGAGTGAGAGTGGGCTGTGCGCGCATACCTGAGAGAATCTGGGAGTGTCATATTTATAGGCAATCACCTGGATCTTGAGCGCCTTCTAGAAGGTTCAAAGGTTGTTGGGATACGGAGATGATTCGAATCAAGCTGTTGTAAGGCCGGTGGGATCCGTATCTTGTTCGTTGAAGGATCGACGGCTAGGAGGGCTCTCTGATGGCCTGAGATCTGATGAACGCGTAGGTTCTAGGCCGTTATTGTAGATCCTAGACCACTCCTTGATATGATTCTTTGTTTGAGATTCTGTTACGCTAGGCCTGGGCTCTCCCGCGTCGGGTTCCACTGAGGTGTATGTCGAGCCATGGATTGCTCGGGGGTTGCTCAGGGGAACCAAGCTATGAGTTGCTCGGGAAGCCGAGCTATGGGTTGCTCGGAAAAGCCGAGCTATGAATGGCTCGGGGAAACCGAGCTATGAGTTACTCGGGGAAGTCGAACTATGAATTGCTCGGGAGAACCGAGCTATGGGTTGCTCGGGGCAGCCGAACTATGAGTCGCTCGGGAGAGCCGAGCTATGGGTAGCTCGGGAGGAACCGAGCTACAGGTTGCTCGGGGTAGCCGAACTATGAGTCGCTCGGGAGAACCGGGCTATGAATAGCTCGGGGGGAACCGAGCTTTGGATCGCTCAGAAAAACCAAGCTAAGGGTAGCTCGGGAGGATGGGGCTAATCTTAGTCTCTTCGTACGGTTATCAATGCGATGGCAATTTTATCCCTCAACACATGCCCTCCACTCCCTAGTTTGAAGCGTAGGTTCGGGCATAGGGAGTATAGACTTAGGTGGCACAATCCGGACGAGGGACATGTATTTGACAGCCCACGCAATGATGTCCTAATTAATGCTGCATGGCCGTTTTGCCTTTTCGAGGTGGATCCGTCGTTCCTTAGAAGCGAAGGCAACAGCTGGAAAAGCGCCACGTGGGAGATCTCGATTTTTACGGCGCCCGTAGTGGCGGTTCCGAATGTCTTGGTTGAGATGCCTCATCTTCACCCTGAGGCGGTTTTCCTTGGGAAAAACGGAGTTGCGGCGGTGCCCTCCCTATTTATAGCGCTCTCTCACTTTTCCTTAGAGAACTTTGTCTTTCCGTTTTCACAGCAATCTTGCTCAGCGTCTCTTGTGATCGGAGATATGGTGAGTCCGAGTGATCAGGCTTCGGAGGTGACCTTGGCGGATCTAGAATGGATATGCCGCCTATACAAGATCCCCCAGGATGTTACCTTGTTGCTCCCGACGGCTGAGGACAGGGTGACATCCAGATTAGGGGACGGGGCATTCTGCTATGAGGAAAGTTTGAGGGCAGGTCTTCGGTTCCCTCTTCATCCGCTGGTGCGGGAGGTGATGAAGTTCTACAACATATGCTTCACCATAGTGGCTCCTAACAGCTGGCGTAACCTCATCGGGTTCATCTCGTTGTGCAACCGTGTCGGAGTAACCGCGACCCTTCCGATGTTCAGGGTGTGCTTCAATCTGGTCTCTGGGAGGGCCTCAGAGTAGCCTTACATCGGCCCCCGGAGGTCCTTCAAGATGATTTCGGATGACCCATCGTCGATAAAGGAATGGAAGTCACGATTCTTTATAGTCGAGGGGAATATCGGCTCGGATTTCCCTCGATTATGGGGGCAATACGTAAAGGATCCAAAAGCGCACCCGGAGTTAACCGAGTCAGAGAAAAGGGATCTGATCGTGTTGAACGGCGGTCGAGCGCTTCCAGCCAGTGTCCTTCTATCGGAGGACACTCTCTTCGCGGCCGGACTGAGTCCCGTTGATCCTCGCGGTGAGTATCACTTCGTAGCCAATAGCTTAATGTGGCTCCATCTTCGATTTTTGTGCGAACTAACAGACGAATCACATTGCCCCTATAGCCGAAAGGTCAGCGCTTGCAGACCAGATGAGGGAGGAGTTGGGAAAGCGCCGCAGGAGATCCAGCTCCAGCAGCAAGCATCGGGCCGAGAAGAGGTCTCGCCCTTCCAGCTCCCACCCTAGGGGGATCAGGAGAGACGGTGATGATCGGCGCTGCTCGTCACCGCGGGCCGAAAGTATCGAAGTTCTGGTGGTGCATGATCTTTCGGCGCCGGACGAGGGTTGTCCGGAGGCGAAGGTCGGGATACCGCAGGGGTTTCAGAGGAGGCTGCTGGAATTTTCTCCCCGCCTATCGTCGTTTTGTCCGACGATGGCGAGGGAGCAACGCCAGTTCACTTGGGGGCCCCCGTGGGCGGGGCGGCTCGGTCTCCCTCATTGGAGGCCGGTGGCTCGGAGAGGTTACATGCGGAGGTGGGAGCGACCTCCACTTCAATCGAGGCGGGAGAGGTGGTTACGACTGCTGAGGTTTGGCTTGGGCCGTTGGTGGGAGAGCTAGCAGGCGACGAGGGGATGGCCGAACCTGCTGAACCAGCGATCGAACCTTGCGGGGTGCTTTCTGGTGAAGGGCCTTCCACCGAGGCATAGGAGGCTCCGAGGGAAGCCGAAGTTCCTGAAGAGTCTGTTGTGGGTAGGGGGATTTCCGAGGAGGCAGAAGCAGAAGAGGAGAAAGAAGGAGAAGGAGGGGAGCCGTCGAGCGAAGGGGATGTTCGAGCCGGGGCTACCCTCGCCGGAGTCAAAATGCTCGAGGCTTCTCAGACGAGGGCTCTGGTGGAGGAAGCCGACCAACCGAGGGCCTTATGGGTCGCGGGTTTCCAGGTTGGCTCCCTGAGCGTGGACTTCAACTCACGCGACCCGGAGGTGAGTGCCATGTTCTTTGCTTTGATGCGGTCTGCGTTCCAAGGGGGAGAGGGTTCCTCGACGGAAGGAATTATCCGGAGGACCTTGTCGAGATGGCCTTTAGGTACACCGGGGTGCCGAATGAGGCTTTTCTTCTTCCCGAGATCGACGATCTTGCCCTTACAAGGATTGCTACGGATTACGCGTCTCGGGTAAGTTGTCGCACTGAAGTAGGGTCTTTAGTCAGCTAGTTCGACTGTATTCTTTATGTGTGCAATCTTTTTTTTTTGCAGAATGCCCTGATCATGAGGGCGCTGAAATGGCGCTTGCATCTGGCTGTTGGAGCTTGGGCTCGGGCCTGTCAGGAGGTCGATCACCTCAAGGAGAGGGTGGATTCTACAGATAAACTTTTTTGAGCCCTGGTGGTCCTTCAGAGGGAGCTCGAGGAGGCTCGCAGGGTTCTTGCAGTTGAGAGGGAAAGAGCCTCTCAACTCGCTACAGAGGTCAATGAGCTCCAAGGCTTCCGCGAGCAGTCCGAGAAGGCTAGTCTGAAGCTATCTCAGGCCAAGGCGGAGCACGAGAGCAAGATCAATTCTATGCAACAGTATTTTGATAAGAGGTGGGATCAGTTGAAAGCCAACAATGCTGAAGATAAGGGCAACTGGAGCAAGAGGCTCGAGGAGGAAGAGCATAGGTGTCGACGGTAGCAGGACCACCTCACCCGTCTGAATAAAGAGCTCGCCGACACAAAGGATCGGCTAAAGTGGTCGGATGAACGAGCTGCTCGACTTTCCGACGAGCTCGACTACGCCCGTCAAGAAATTGGAGATACTCAGTCATGGGTGGACGAACTCAAAGAGAGCCTCCGTCAAAATCAATCGGCTAAGTCTAGGGCTCTCAATAGGGTCCAAGTGCTGGACGATGAATTAGCCCGGTGGAATGAGCAGGTAGGCCGTTATCTGTTTTGTCCATTCCGATTTTTCGACTTCTGCCTTACTTGGTTCTTCATCTGTAGTTGAACAAAATGAGCCAGGAGTTTTAGGAGCGGTTAGGCGCATTCGAAGAGGAGGCGGCCTCGAGGCACTGAAGGATCTCCGAATTGGAGAAACAATTAGCCGAGGCAAACGCGCGGGCCTCTTCAGCGGTGGAGGAGTACAAGAACTCTACCGAGTTTACCGACGAACGCAGGACGGCCTGCGCCGATGCATTCTAGCTCGGTGAAGAGGAGGCGCGAGCTAAGGTTGCTCAGACTTATCCTGACCTGGACTTGTCTTGTTTGGAAGCCGAGTATTATGAGACACGCACCACGGGGGCCGAGGAAGATGAATATGGAGAGATTTCTGACGTCGATCTCGAAGCTGTTCTGGGAGTTGATGTTTCCACCGAGGTACCCCGGCGGGATACCGCCGAGGAGGGGGGGCCAAGCGATGCTCCCGCTGGTGATGCCGCAGGAGACGCCGGGTCTGATCCCAAGTCTTGACCCTTTAGGGGCTATATGCATTTTCTCTTTTTTTTGTTTTGTAGTTTGACCGGAAATCAGTAAACGAGTCAACCATTTTTCATTTGTTTGTCTTTTCTAGATGGTTTTCTGTCTTGAATTTTAGTCCCAACTATGAGCACCGCTTGGTTGGTTTTCGGGCTCAAATTTTGAAGGGACATCTTGGTCGAGGCCAAGGCATAGGGATAGCCCCGACGAAAGAGTTGAGCGACAACACAGCTTGGTACAAAAGGAGATTGAGAGACGATTCAATTCGGCTTAGGCCGAATGACAGTGGTTCGGCTAGGTCCGAAGAATGAAATAGTTCGGCTAAGGCCGAGGGATGAAATAGCTCGGCTAGGGCCGAGGGACGGAGTAGCTCGGTTAAGGCCGAGGAAAAAAGTAGCTCGGGTAGGGCCGAAGGACGGAGTAGCTCGGCTAGGGCCGAGGCAAAAAGTAGCTCGGCTAGGGCCGAGGGACGGAGTGGCTCGGCTAAGGCCGAGGTAGTCCACCTTACTAGCGGCCAAACTGTGATTGTGCCTTCGACGAAAAGAGGGGAATTTGTCTCCGAGCAGGGGGTTTGTTGAACCTTCGCTGTCGTCCCTTTATTCTTTTTGGTAAAGGGAGGGTTTGGCCTTCGCATCTATTTATTACCCCTGTCAGTGCTTTATCTTTTCCAAGGCAGGTCACTTTGGTGTGCGGTGTAAGTGCTTATTTGCCATTGGAGGATGTCGTTTTCATGGGAAGATCCCTTAGATCCGCCCGTATCCGCAGGATCGATGGATGATTTTCTGCATTTAAAGCTTGTGATCCGGGATCAGAGATAATCTTTTGGCATGCGTCACAGCTCGGGCGACGCGCTTGGCGCGCATTGTGGGGCGCTATTTTCATTTCAGGAGGCCACGTGGTGGCGTGGGTTTGACGTTTCGAATCTCAGGGCTTTCTGTTCTGATAGCTATTCCCGATTCATCTCTGCCTATAAAAAGGGGAAAAGGGCCGTGTTGGGCCATCCCAAAGTTTTCTTTTCTGTAAACTGTGAAGGTGCACACAATGCCTGTTTCTTTGGGGCTTAGAGCGGGAGGACCGAGCTTTCCTCTTGCAAGTCGTCGTCATCCTCCGGACAATTAGGGTGACGAAGGAGCCGTCGGGGGGTGGCTTGCCCTCAAGAAAGGAGCTCTAGAGATTGTATGGAGAGTGCATAGGAGGTTCGCAGAGATCGCATGGAGAGCGCACATATACGGTTCCTGTGTGACCTTTGCGGTTCACCTCTGGGGACGTAGGGTAAGAATATACGCGGGCTCCCCATGACTTGCATGAACTTCTCCTCCTCCCCTGGTCCGGATTCCTGGGCTCGTCCGCCCGGGGAATCTTTTGCCACATGAGGAGGGGGTGATGGTGTGTCGCCTGCTGGTACATTGCCTTTTAATTTGGGCAATGGCTAGCGGTACACACTAAATTTGGGGGAGTGCCCCGGTATCAGGGTTCGCGAGCTTCCATCCTACTCATCGGAGGGCCCTTCGGTTGGGTGGTTTGGGGCAAAAATCCGTCTACCCTTTCTGATTTCTCTGATATCTCGGTTGGAACGCTGAGATATCATTATTAACCGAAGCTGGTCGCAACGGTCAGGCCGAGTCGTCCGCTCATTATCAGCTCGAGCTGACTGGTTCGTGGCTTGCCTGATTTGTTGGACCGGATGCCGAAGCATCATAGTCACCCGAAGCTGCTTTGGAGCAGTTTGCCCGGGTTATGTACTCGTTTTCATTTCATGCATTTCAATGCACTTGTAATGCCTCTCAGGCGGTTGTAATTCGTTTCGATGGTATTAAAATAAAGAAAGTTTTGTTCTTTCTCCTAGTTTCTGTTTCTTTTGTGCCGAGAGTTGTTGTTGGCAATGAAACGAGGCACAGGGATATCGCTCGTTCTTGGCCGAGGATTCCGCGCTATCTGACCTAGTCGGGGCTCATAAGCTGCCCGAGTTCAGATGGAACTATGAAGATTGTTTGGTAGTAGAACATATTCCTTAACTTTGGCCGAAGCTCAGAGATTTACTACTCGGCCCTGCTGAGGTTCGGAGACTCATGACTCGTCGCAGCCGAGGTTCGGAGATTTATGGCTCGGCCCTGCCGAGGTTTGGAGAATAGTTGCTCGGCCCAGCCGAGGTTCGGAGATTTATGACTCGGCTCTGCCGAGGTTCGAAGAATAGTTGCTCAGCCCAGCCGAGGTTCGGAGATTTATAGCTCGGCCCTGCCGAGGTTCGGAGATTTATGGCTCGGCCTTGCCGAGGTTCGGAGATTTATTGCTCGGAGGGATGACTTGATCGCCATCGAGACTCCTGATATTTGGTTCATGCGAGATTCAGCGCGGAACGCCAAAGCGAAACGGGCGGTGCATGGGTACGCCCAACATTTATGATTTGGCTATTTCCGAGGGAAGCGAGTCAGCGTCAGGTGCTGACGCTCTTTCTTTTTCGCACTTTCCAAGGGGCGGCCGATTTAAGGCAATTCGGAGGAGTTTCGAGAGCATTTACTCCGCGAGGGCCCGGCAGATCGGGAGGAACCCAGTTTCTAGAGAAGGAGGGGAGTTCCCGAGTAATTTGTCGATGTTTACCGATTTCCCTCGGGAAGGGGCACGACCCCTCGCGTCCTGTGAGCGCCTGTCAAAGTGGCGACACGCGGCCGATTCTCACGGGTCGGGATTAATGACCCGACTGCTTGAGATACTCACCAGGGTGGTATAAATATGGGCGAGGGGGATGTCAGTGTTCATCATCCCCTCGGCTAGCCTCTCGACAGCTCCTGAAAGCGAGTATGGCTTCTCAGGGGGAAGGGCAGTTGAACGGAGAGTCAGGCGTTGTCAGCAACGGTCGTGGGGGCTCCTAGGGGAGCCGTTCCACCGTGATGGTTGATGGTATGGCCTTGGTGTCAGCTTTTGTAAGCCATGAGCAGCTTGAGAAGGCGGTCGAGGAGTATCTCACCGTTTCCACTAGGAAGGCCGGGGCCCTTCGCTGGGTCATAGACCGATAGGAGGGGGAGATAGCATCCCTCCGCCAGTGAGTCACCGAGCTGTCCCGACGTGTGGAAGACCTGGCCGCTCCTGGGGGAGACATTAGGCCTCTGCAAAGGCCATTTTTCTTTCTTTCTATACTTTTCCTTATAATAAATAAAGAGAAAAGTCCTTTTTTTGGTAATTTCTTGTTTTCTGATGAGACTGTTGTTTAGTTCATAAAAGAGGAAAAAATCGCTTGTTCCGGTTTGAGCCAAAGGGGGACCTGGGTGGTCCCGTGGGCTTATGCGATAAGTCGTGGTCTCGTTTGCGGAGCGAGATAGGCGCTTGGGCGATAAGGTGCATGGATATTGCTCGGGGATTTAGTAGTAGGGGGGATTCCCTAACTTTGTCTGGGGTTCATGAGCGGCCGTGTAGGGCCCGTCGAGGCCTTTTAGGGATTTGCTAAAGGCGCAGACTTTGTGTCTGTTGGCGGTTTTGCACGGTGTGCATTTTTCAAACTGGCCGAAGTTCTGGGGACTGTTCGGAAGTCCTTCAGCTTCAATCGAGGTTTGCGTGCTTCGGTTTTTGCTGGGGCTTTATGCACTCTGGTTTTAGCCGGGACTTTAGAATTCATCACTAGGCCCAACCGAGGTTGGAGAATAGTTGCTCGGCCCAGCCGAGGTTCAGAGATAGTTGCTCGGCCCAGCCGAGGTTCGAAGAATAGTTGCTCGGCCCCGCCGAGGTTCGGAGAATAGTTGCTCGGCCCCGCCGAGGTTCGTAGATTAGTTGCTCAGCCCAGCCGAGGTTCGGAGATTAGTTGCTCGGCCCAGCCGAGGTTCGGAGATTAGTTGCTCGGCCCAGCCGAGGTTCGGAGATTAGTTACTCGGCCCAGCCGAGGTTCAGAGAATAGTTGCTCGGCCCCGCCGAGGTTCGGAGAATAGTTGCTCGGCCCAGCCGAGGTTCGGAGATTTCCTGCTTAAACAGGTAACTCGGTCGTGCCGAGGATTGGTAAGCAGCATCTGTTTCTTTTCAGGATTTTTGGCGATATAACTTATGGTGATTTATGTCATGAATCATGAAACAACATGCCAACAAAATTTAAGAAGGCAAGCCTATAGAGGGCGTACCCTACTGATGATACTTGTGGAGGTTGTCCGAATTCTACGTCCGAGGGATGGATCTTCCACTTAGATCTTGCAGCTTGTAGGTCCCAGGTCCGATGATCTCCGCTACTTGGTAGGGGCCTTCCCAGTTTGGGGCCAGCTTTCCTTGCGGTTTGGAGACAGATGCTTTCCGGAGAACAAGGTTGCCAGGAAAGAAAGCTTTCCCTTTGACTCTAGAGGCGTGGTAGCGGGCCACTCTTTGCTGGTAGGTAGCCATTCTGATCCGAGCTTTTTCTCTGATCTCCTCTACCAGGTCAAGGTTGGTGCGGAGCTACTCATCGCTGGCTTCCTCCGAGTAGCTTTCCATCCACAGAGAAGGGAGCCCTATCTCCACGGGGATGACGGCCTCTATGCCAAAGGCCATTCGGAATGGGGTTTCGCCTGTGGGTACTCTCGGGGTGGTGCGGTAGGCCTATAGGACATGGTGCAATTCGTCTACCCACCTGCCTCTGGCTCTGGAGAGTCGAGCTTTGACCCCTTGAAGCAAGGTCCGGTTGGTTACTTCGGTTGCTCCGTTGGCCTGTGGATGCCCGACCGAGGTAAGGCGGTGGTGGATCCCGTGCTCCTTGCAGAACTGACAAACTTCGGATTATCGAATTGTTTGCCGTTGTCGGTAATGATGGTGTGCGGGAGGCCAAAGTAGCAGATGATGGATCTCCACACAAAATCCCTGGCCCGAGCCTCAGTTATTTGAGCGACCGCTTCCGCCTCGATCCATTTGGTGAAGTAATCGTTGGCGACGAACAAAAACTTCCGTTGCCCCGTGGCGAGCGGAAATGGGCCGAGAATGTCCATTCCCCACTTGGCGAAGGGCCAATCGGAGGAAATGGGGACCAGACTGGCAGAGGGGAGCCTCTGAATACTTGAGTGCCTTTGGCATGGGTCGCAAGCTTGGATAAGGTCGTCAGCATCCTTTGCATGGTTGGCCAATAGTAACCTTAATACAGCACCTTGTGGCACAGGGACCAGCTCCCCAGATGGTTGCCACAAATCCCCTCGTGCACCTCTCGAAGGGCATAATCAGCAGATGGGCGAAGGCATCTAAGCAGTGGCATAGAGAAGGATCGCTTGTAGAGCTGGTCATCGATTAGCACATAGTGGGTGGCTTGCAGTTTTAGCCTTCTAGCTTCCCTTCGATCGGCCGGGAGCGACCCTTCTTTGAGGTACTTCAGGATGGGGTCGAACCATGATGGTTCGGCCTTAACTTGCATCACTCGGTCATCTTCCGCGATACTAGGTCTCTCCAAGGTCTCCAGGTGGAATTTTCGTTCGGCGTCCATTGATTCCATGGTCGCCAGCCGAGATAGCAGGTCGGCACGGGCATTTTCAGATCTAGGAATCTGAATGATCTCAAATTCGGAAAAGTGGGAGAGTAGGCTCCGAACCTCTTGGAGATATCGGATCATGTTCGGTTCCGGGTCTCAAACTCCCCTCGCACGTGACCTGCCACCAGCTGGGAGTCGGTGAAGGCATTCAGTTTTTCCACCTTAAGGCTGTGGGCGATCTGGAGACCGGCCAGCAGGGCTTCATATTCAGCTTCGTTATTGGAGGCCGGAAAGGAGAAGCGGATGCCATATTCAAAAGTCGCCCCCTCTGGGCTGGTGAGGACCAAGCCCGCACCGGAGCGATGGGCGTTGGATGACCCGTCGACATGGAGGAGCCACCGGGCGCCAGATTTTGGTTTCTCGGAGGAGTCAGGGGTGGAACCGTCCTTCGGGATGGTACACTCGAGGAGGAAATCGGCTAGCACCTGAGCTTTGATGGCTGGGCAAGGCTGAAATCGGATGTCGTGCTCGCTCAGTTCGACGGCCCATTTAGTCGTTCTCCCTGATGTCTCCGAACGGTGGACCACCGCCTTGATGGGTTGGTCAGTCAGGATCATCACAGAATGCGCTTGGAAGTATGGAGGAAACTTTCGGACTGAGGTGATCAAGGCCAACACCATCTTTTCGATCCGAGTATACCTCGTCTCTGCGTCTCGGAGCAGTTTGCTGACATAATAAATCAGCTTCTGGGCCTTATTTTCTTCTCTGACCAGCACCGAGCAAACGGCACCTTCGGAGACAGCCAGATACTGGCACAATGTCTCCCCGGGATTTGGACTGCTGAGGAGAGGGGGAGAGCCGAGGTACTTCTTGAGATATTCGAATGATTTTTGACACTCGGGGGTCCACTGGAAATTCTTGGCCGATCGAAGAGTTTTGAAGAAGGGGAAGCACCTTTCGGCGGAACGAGCCATGAAACAGTTACGGGCCGCTATCCTCCCGGTTAGGCGCTGGACTTCTTTAATAGATGTCGGGGCGTCATATGCTGGAGAGCTTGGATCTTCTGGGGGTTAGCTTCGATAACTCGCTGGGAGACCATGAAGCCGAGGAACTTCCTAGAGTTAACGCCGAAGGTACACTTAGTCGGATTGAGCTTCATCTAGTATTTGCGGAGTGTTGCGAAGCTCTCCGAGAGATCCTCGATGTGCTGTGATGCTTCTTTGCTCTTGACCAGCATGTCGTCGACGTATACCTCTATGTTCCGACCGATTTGTTCTTTGAAGACTTTGTTGACCAGCCTTTGGTAGGTGGCACCTGCATTTTTAAGACCCAAAGGCATAACACGGTAACAGTAAGTACCTTGGTCGGTTATGAAGGCGGTCTTTTCTTCATCTTCGGAGGCCATCCGGATCTGGTTGTAGCCCGAGTAGGCATCCATAAACGTCAGCATTTGGTGACCCGAGGTGGCATCCACAAGCTGATCGATTCAGGGGAGGGGGAAGCTATCCTTCGGGCACGCCTTGTTGAGGTCGGTGAAGTCGATGCAGATCTGCCACTTGCCGCTCGACTTCTTTACCATGACGACATTCGACAGCCAGCTTGGGTAATTCACCTCCCGAATGAAGTTTGCCTTGAGAAGTTTATCAACCTCCTCCTCAATAGCTCTCTACCGCTCTGGAGCGAAACTCCTCTTCTTTTGTTTGACGGGCCGGTACATTTCATCTGCGTTAAGGCGGTGGATAAGAACTTCGGGGCTGATTCCTGGCATGTCGGAGGTGGACCATGCGAAAACATCGGGGTTACTTCAGAGGAAGTCGATCAGCTCCTGCTGGGACTTGCCTTTCAGCAGCGACCCAATCTTTATGGTTCGGTCGGGATGAGCCTCGTCCAATGGTACCTCCTCCAGTTCCTCGGCTGGTTCCCCTCGTTGCTCGGCGAATTCCTCCCGAGCGTCCAGCCCATCAACTTCAGGCATTCTGGATTGAAGGCTGGTGACAAAACACTGCCGAGCCATAGTTTGGCTCCCTCGAACGACACCAATTCCTCGCCCGATGGGGAATTTCATAGATAGGTATGGAATGGAGACAACGGCTTTGAGAGACATCAGGCCGGGTCTTCCAAATATCGCATTGTAGGGCGACCTGAGCTTAGTCACTAGGAAGTCCGTGTGAATAGTGGCCACAAGGGGCCAGGTTCCTGCCCGAACCGTTAAGGTTACGACCCCCTCTGGGATGATGACGTCGCCTGTGAACCCCATTAGGGCGGATTCCACGGCTCGGAGGTTTTCCATGAGCAATCTCATCTTAGCAAACACATCAAGGTAAAACATTCACGGAGCTTCCACTATCAACAAGGATCCGACTTACATCGTAGTTATTTGAATTGAGCGATACAACCAATGCATCGTCATGTGGGAATTGTATCCCTTGGAGGTCATCGTCGGAGAAGGAGAGCTCACCCGTTCGCGCCTTCTTTGGCATCGAGCCTTCATCATCATTTCTAGAGCTCGAGCCACTGGCTTCCTCAATCATGTTGATGTGGTTGATTACAGGTGGATTCGGAGGAGGAGGAGGCTGCTGAAGCTCGGGCTGGAGGTCACCCCCTTGTCCTGGCTCGGGCACCCTCCTGAACTGGTTCAGTCGGCCCCGTTGGATCAGCCTCTTAATCTCATTCTTCAACTGCCAGCATTCCTCAGTGTCGTGGCCATGCTCCCGGTGATAGCGGTAGTATTTGGTGGGGTCCCTCCAAATTGGGTTCCCTCGAAGAGGAGTTGGTCAGGGAAGCTAGCGCTCTATCTCCAAGAGGATTTGTGCCCTGGGTATAGTGAGTGGAGTGTACCGGTCGAACCACCTAGGCGGGCTCCGGGAGCGATTTCTCAGCGGCGGTGGGGGAGCTCTTTGGCGACGAGGCGGGCTTGGCTGACAGATGGGTCGGTGCCTGTCTGAACCTTTAGGTTCTTTCTTCTTCGCCAGCTCGGTGCGGGCAGCTCTCCGTGATTCTTTGACCCTTGCGTATTTGTCTGCCAGGGCCATCATATCGAAGAGGTTCGAGGGGTAGCTGACTTCCATCGCCAGGTAGAAGTCGCTCTCCTTCAAAACTCTCCCCCGCTAGGGCGGACATAGCCACCTCATGATTAAGGTGGTCCACCTCCAGCATGGCCTTGTTGAAACGGCCAAGGTAATTTCTCAAGGACTCCCCATCTCTCTGCTTAACTTTAGAGAGGGAGTCGGACCTTCGTCGGTGACGGCGGCTACTGACGAACTGGCCAATAAAAAGGCGGCTCAGCTCATCGAATGAATCAACAGAACCTGGCTTCAAGGCGTTAAACCAGGTTCGGGCAGATCCTCTGAGGGTGGAAGGGAAGGCGCGGCAGAGGATTGCGTCTGATGCTCCGTGGAACATCATTATTGACCGGAAGCTACTGAGATGATCATCTAGATTAGAAGAGCCATGGTAGGGCTCGATGGCGGGCAGCTTAACATGAGAGGGAATCACTTCCTTCATGATTCCTTTGGTGAAGGGGATGCCCTGCTCTGCCTTGGGCTGAGGCGGATGAGCTTGCTTGGTGGCATCCAGCTCCTGACGCATCTCCCAGAGTTGTCAGCGGATCTCCTCTTCAGATGTAAGAGGAGGAGCCGGGCGAGGAGAGCGCGGGGAGGGCATCAAATCATGGCGGGAGGACTCTGGAGAGAGGGATCGGGCCCGCCGAGATCTAGGGGGATCCCTGTTGCAGCCCTCTCGTGGGACTGGTCTGTCCTCCTTGGGTCGGTGTGGGGGGCCCGCGACTCCATGCGGGTCAGAAGAAGAGGTGGCCGAAGAAAAGGGGTTGGGCCTCCTCAGGAAGGCATGGAGCAGGGGCAGTTGCGAGGCGCTCCTGAACCAGATGGGTAAGGGCTTGGACCTGCTGGACCAGCATGGCGAACTGATCCTGGGTCACCGGGATGGCTGGCGGTGATGGGGTCTCAACTGGCAATGGTTACGGCGCCGCGTTGCTCATCGGATCAGGTCTTTGGGAGACGACCTGGTCCTGGGCTTCAGAAGTTGCTCTTCTCCGATTAGCCATTGGAGAGGTTATCTTCCGGATCGAGATCCATATCTCCTTTTTTCAAGTTTTAATGGGACTTGAGGCCCTTCCTCTAGCGCCAATCTGTTGCCGCCGGTATCCATCCTTCGACTCGGGCACTGTCGGTCTCCTGATCGGGCTTCCTCCTGGGTAGACCTGCACAGAAGTCCTCACGCGAGAGGCATTGGGGGTGGCCCTCCGCGGAAGACCCTCCGACGCTCAAGTCAGTGGGGATCGACGATCAACAGAAATGAGGAAAAGGATCTCTCTGGGGAGTCCCTCCAGGGGTGGCCAATCGGGAGCTCTAGGGGAGCGCCGATGAGCAGTGAAGGAGAGAGAGTGTGTGTGAGAGTGGGCTGTACGCACGTACCTGAGAGAATCTGGGAGTGTCATATTTATAGGCAATCACCTGGATCTTGAGCGCCTTCTGAAAGGTTTGAAGGTTGTTGGGATACGGAGATAATTCGAATCAAGCTATTGTAAGGCCGGTGGGATCCGTATCTTGTTCGTTGAAGGATCGACGGCTGGGAGGGCTCTCTGATGGCCTGAGATCTGATGAGCGCGTAGGTTCTAGGCTGTTATTGTAGATCCTAGACTACTCATTGATATGATTCTTTATTTGGGATTCTGTTACGCTAGGCCTGGGCTCTCCCGCGTTGGATTCCACGGAGGTGTATGTCGAGCCATGGATTGCTCGGGGGTTGCTCGGGGGAACCAAGCTATGAGTTGCTCGGGGAAGTCAAACTATGAATTGCTCGGGAGAACCGAGCTATGGGTTGCTCGGGGCAGCCGAACTTGAGTCGCTCGGGAGAGCCGAGCTATGGGTAGCTCGGGAGGAACCGAGCTACGGGTTGCTCGGGGCAGCCGAACTATGAGTCGCTCGGTAGAACCGGGCTATGAATGGCTTGGGGGGAACCGAGCTATGGGTAGCTCGGGGGGAACCAAGCTATGGATCGCTCAGGAAAACCAAGCTAAGGGTAGCTCGGAGGATGGGGCTGATCTTAGTCCCTTCGCACGGTTATCAATGCGATGACGATTTTACCCCTCAACAGGAAGGTACAAGCAGGGTTCTATATTTTTTGAATTCGAGCAAAGTAGTATTTTCTATGATATAAATATAGCCTTAGGGTTGCAAAATGAGTTAGATTGAAGCAAAGCATACTTGACTCTAACCCAAACTAGTTTTATGTTTGAGAATTAATTTTGGTTCTAAACCTAACCTATTAGTTGATCGGGTTAAGTTAGGGTCAAATATAACCATGTGGTAATGTGAAATGTTGAAGTTCAGGTTAGGCTAAGTCTCCAACTTGAGCCAAAGGTTTAGCCATTATTTTATAGTTAAAAAATAATAATTGATAATTAGAAGTAAAACTATTTTGTTTGAGAATTAAAAAGTTAACTTAAACATGAATATCCACACAGGAACTTTTTTAATATGATTAAAACAAGAATTCTCAAGGTACATATTTACAAACTATGAGTTTAAAAATAAATATGTAAGTTTCTTCTTCTATTGTTTGAGAGGATCTAACTTCATTTACTTAATGAATCTAGGCTCAAGCTCATTTCCTCTCAATACACCAAGACAAATAATAACTTTTTAAAAAATAATTAAGTGAATAAAAGGTGAGACGAGATGAAGTTTTAGAGTTCGATGAACAAAAAGCGATTAGTTTAAAATATTCACTTAATGAATTGAAAAGATATTTAGGGTGAAGGAAATTGAGATTTAAATAATTTGGATGAGTCAAAGTAGATTGGATCAGGTTAAATCTATTTTTATTAACCTAAATTAGAATAGGATATTATGCAAGTCAATTTAGTCAGATCAGATTTGGATTTTTGTTTCTAAATTGGTCAAATTTTGACCTTGACTGCCTTATGGGTCTTCAAAAATGGATTGAATCAGAATTGGTTGAGTTACAATTTAACCTAATACATTTGCAATTCCAAACACGTCTAGCAAAGTAAGAGAGAAAATATCCAGAATGGTTATATTGTAGCCACATAGAATTTGCCATATATAATTTACATCTAATGCACATGTTATAACGTGCACAGATGTAGATATACAAGCACAGAAGTGTTCAACAACTACATATGCCAATAGCATTTTTTATGATAGTACTTTGATTGGATGAGTGAAGTTTAGCTATAAAAATAAGTTCAAAGTGATTAATTAGTAAATAATTAAAAAAATCTATCTTAATCTAACAGTCACCAAAGGAGGAGAGGACTTAATAAGAAAGAACCACTTGCTGCCGTCAAGTCACATTCCTCCAATGCCGGAAAACGGAGATCCTTCTCCTTGAAGAGCTCATGCAAGAAAGTCCCTGAAAACCGGTTGCACCGGTGAGGACCCTCAGATGCTCAAGTAAGCGACTTAGAAACAGTGAAGAAAAGAGCTAGCAGAAAGATAGCTAGAGAGCTTGAGTTCAGATCCCTTCCTTGTTGTGAGTGTGGGTTCTTATACATGTTCGAAGATCTCCTTTCTCGCTTTCAGAAGATGACTGATTTCGAGGTGTCATTATCCAGTAGCGGACAGGTGGCCAAACTAACAGTGACAGGTCGCAATCGACACTGAGCATGTCAGAGGTGTCTTGCCCCGCCAGCCACCTGCCAGGCGCGGCGCCACAGATGGCAGGTGGGTCTAATCGTGTCAGGCATGCACCGTTACGGGTTGTGGCCACGTGCAGCTGCAGACAATTGGTGGGCCACGTGGCAGTATCAGGTGACTCGAGATAGAGAGGGCCTGAGGTCCGAGGCTGAGGGGACCTGCAGCCAGAGGCCGTAGTGATGAAGTCCGAGCCTGGGGGACCCGCAGCTGGGCGCCAAAGGGGCAAAGTCTGAGGCCGAGGGGACATGAGGTCCAAGGCCGAGGGGACACCGAGTCCAAGGCTGAGGGGATACGAGGTCCGAGGCCGAGGGGACTCCAGGTCCGAGGCCGAGGGGACTCCAGGTTCGAGGCCGAAGGGACATGAAGTTCGAGGCCGAGAGAATATAAAGTACGAGGCCGAGGGGACTCCAGGTCCGAGACCGAAGGGACATAAAGTCCAAGGCCGAGGGGACATGAAGTCTGAGGGCGAGGGGACCCCAGGTTCGAGGCCGAGGGGACTATAGATCTGAGGCCGAGGAGACATGAAGTCCAAGGTCGAGGGGACATGAAGTCCGAGGCCGAGGGAACTCTAGGTCCGAGACCGAGAGAACCTCAAAGGCCGAAGCCGAGGGGGACTCGGAGGCTGAGGAGGGGGTTCTGTCAGTTGCTTTCTTCGTCATCCTTAACGCGGCTCGATCAGCCACATCAGATGCCCCCTTGCCCCTGAGACAATGCGAGCCCATCCCTGCAAGGTGAAAGGGGTGTAAGTTTTTCAGTGGCTGATCCCGTCGTGCGGCCAATTGCTGAAGGGCAGGTGTCCCTGGGTACAACGATTCTTTTACACTGGTGACTTGGGCGCTGAAGCATCAGCGCCCCTGCCAACCATCAAATCTGCGGCGATCTGCCTCGAAATAGGAGTGTCCTCTTGGGGCCTGCGAGGAGCTACCGCCATCATTGCGATCAAGGTGCTGATGTCAGTGATGTTCCGCGATTGGCCGAAGGTGAAACCTCCCACGTGCTGGGCACCTGCCGAGGTGACACTGCCTATAGCGGGGGTCTGCATGGCCGGTTAGGTAAGGTAGGGCGATTTGAAACTGATAAATCGGGGGAAAGCCTCGAGTCTTGTCACTATTCTCCTAAGATCATCTTCTTCCTCCAGCTCCTCCGACTTCGTCTTCCTCTCGAGAACCCGTTTCTGCTGCAATTCTTTGTTTTAATCCAGGTCAGTCCTTTGATCATTCCTGGCTCCATTTTCAATTTTTTCATGGCTTCTTCTCCTTCCTGGTCCTCCTCTGCTGCTCCGAAGGATCAGATTTCCTCCTCGAGGCTTTGCACATCTCTATATCCCACTCCTTTCTGGTCCTCTTCCTCCACCCCTTCCGAGGACTATGTTCCTCTCTCCCAACGGCGAGTCACCGGCCGGGCTCCCGCCCAGAGTCGCCCAGTGGCCGCTGGCACCTCTTTGAGGATGGGGGAAGAATCCCCGACGGGGACTACCTCCACGGTAATGGGTCAAGATCTGGCTAACATCAGGGCCCGTTATCAGATTCCTAGGGACATGGGACTGTTCCTCCCAACTCCCAATGATAGGGTAGTCTCTTTCCAACCTGGTAGGATAGCCATCTACGAGGTCTCACTTAGGATAGGTCTTCGCCTACCCTACCATCCCTTCTTCCTCAACCTCCTTGACCCCTGCCTAGTTGGTTCCGAACTTCGTTCGGACCATCTGTGGCTTTATAGTACTCTGCCACTTTCATGACATTGAGCCCATGATCTCCCTCTTTCGATGCTTCTACATCCTCTGGCAATAGTTGGGCTAGTGGTTATTCCAACCTCGGCCCAGCCGAGCCCTCAAATTTGGTCTTCCTTCTTCTGTTAAGGGATGAAAATCTTGCTTCTTTTTTGCCGACCTCAAGGGAGTGAAACCAAGGTGGGGGACCCAGACCTAAGGCTGAATAAGAACGCATCAGTGTCTCCGGGGGACAAAGAAGCACTCGGGCAGCTGCTGACAGCCGAGGTCCCCTGGTGCAACTAGCTCTTATCAGAGGACAACCTTTGGATCGCGGGTGTCTCCTCTCGCAGCGGTGAGCGGCTACAGATCCTCGACCCCTTAGCCCATTTTTCTGTTGTCTTCCCTTTTTTTTTTGATACCGATGGCCTTGTACAAATTCGCTCTTTGATGCAGTCAGTGAACTCTTTGGTGGCCATGTGGGAGGTCATCAATTAAGGGGAGACCATCCTCTGCGAGGCCTAGCAGAAGGCCGCCGAGGCCTGAGCCCGAGCCGAAAGGGCGGAGGAGGCCATGGAGGCAGTCGGACGCTTGGTGGCAGCCGAGGCCAAGCGTGCTCGGGCAGCTTTGGACCAGTTGGGGGAGAACATGGAGGCCGTGACTATCCGGGACTTCCGTATCAATGCCCTTGCCACTGAAATAAAGGCAGCCGAGGAGAGGACGGAGAGGGCTGAGGAGGCGGCGAGGAGGTCGGACTCCTGCACCGCAAATGGGGAGACTAAGGTCCGCAAAGTGGAAACTGCCACCGTTGTCGCCAAGGAGAGTTTAGCCGAGGCCGAGAAGAGGGTTGTAGAGGCTGTGGACAACTTTCGCAAGTCCACTAGCCTCGCGGATGAGCTAGTTGAAGCCTCCGCGGACGTTTATTTCCAGGGGTTCTAAGACTGTTAGGAAAGGTGGCCAGGGTCCTTGGTCTTCCCAGCGCCATGGAGATAGAGCCGGACGAGGTGTCCGAGGGGGCACCATTCGAGGGCGAGCCTGCCGCAGCTGACCCCTGACCCCTTGTATCTTTTCTTTCCTTATGTACTGAAGTTCGACTTGATCGGCATTTTGTAAGCACTTCCAAGAATAATGAAGATATCCTTTTTTAAATCTGCTTTTCATTCACTTAGTGTAGTAGCCTCCCTTTCAGCTCGCCATCGTAGGATCCTTAGGGGCTGCATCAACACTGGGGATATTGTCCATCTGCTCAGTGTGAGCAAATCCATGACTTAGCTGCTACATAGGGCCGAACCCTAGTAAGGACGCCGAGGTTGAACTCAGAGCTTCCCTCAGTGAACCCAAGGTCAACGCACAGGTGCAAGCCCCGAGCTGCCATCGAGACTCCAGAACGGTCTGAAATCGTTCATCAGCGTAGTCGATCTTGTACTCTCCGCTCTAACCTAGACAGGGCCTTGGTGCTGACCTGGCCTCAGGCTTTCGGTGCTGATGGTACAACGGTCTTGAAGTGCTGGGCTAGCCTTGGGCTTTTGAATGCCGATGGTGCATCGAGCTTGAAGTGCCGAGCTGGCCTTGGGCTTTTGAGTGACGATGGTACATCGGGCTTGAAATGTCAAGATGGCCTCAGGCTTTTGAGTGCCGATGGTACATCGAGCTTGAAGTGTTGAGCTAGCCTTGGGCTTTTGAGTGCCGATGGTACATCGAGCTTAAAGTGCAGAGCTGGCCTCGGGCTCTTGAGTACCGATGATACATTGGGCTTAAAGTACCGAGCTGGCCTTAGGCTTTTGAGTGCCGATGGTACATCGGGCTTGAAGTGCGGAGCTGGCCTTGGGCTTTTGAGTACCGATGGTACATCGAGCTTGAAGTACCGAGCTGGCCTTGAGCTTTTGAGTACCGATGGTACATTGGGCTTGAAGTACCAAGCTGGCCTTGGGCTTTTGAGTGCCGATGGTACATCGGGCTTGAAGTACCGAGCTGGCCTCGGACTTTTGAGTGCCGATGGTACATCGGGCTTAAAATGCCGAGCTAGCCTCGGGCTTTTGAGTGCCGATGGTACATTAGGCTTGAAGTGCCGAGCTGGCCTCGGGCTTTTGAGTGCCAATGGTACATCGGGCTTGAAGTGCCGAGCTGGCCTCGGGCTTTTGGTTGAAAAGATGGGTTGCTCGACTACATTTTATTAGTATAAAATATGGGATAGGTAAGTTTAAAAGAATACAAATAATTTGCCCAATGTAAAGAAGGGATACATTACTGGTAGTACCGACGGAGGTTGTCGGAATTCTAGGTCCAAGGGAGTGGCTATCCATCTAGTCCTTCGACTCGGTACGCTCCATGGTGGAGGCCTTCGGTGATTCGATAGGACCCTTCTCAATTTGGCAACAACTTGCCTCCTTTCGTCGGCTTCAAGACCTCGGCCTGTCTAATGACTAGGTCTCCTGGCAAGAATGTTCTATGACGGACACGAGCATTGTAATACCTAGTGGTTCGCTATCAGTAGGCAGCCATTCAGAGTCACGCTCGGTCATGTACCTTCTCCACAAGGTCGAGGTCGGCTCGCATCTGGTTCGAGTTGTCCTCCTCATCGTATGACTCCGTTCGGGGACTTGGGACACCAATCTCCATGGGGATGATGGCCTCAGACCCAAAAACGAGGCTGAAGGGGTCTCTTCGGTGGGAGCTCACAACGTCGTATGGTAGGCCACAACATGTTGGGGAGTTTCTCCACCCATCTTCCTTTGAAGTCATCCAGCCGCACCCTGAGTCCCTGGAGGATGATGCGGTTCGTCATCTTGGCCGCTCCATTGGTCTGGGGGTTACCGACATAGGTAAATCGCTGATTGATGCCTAGTTTGGTGCAAAATCCTCTGAAGGGTGCATTGTCGAACTGTCGGCTATTGTCGGTAACGAGGGTATGTGGAAGTCCGAATCGACAGATTATGGACTTTCAGAAAAAGGATCTCACTTTGCCTTCAGTGATTTTAGCCAGTGCTTCGGCCTCGATCCATTTGGTGAAGTGGTCGACGACTACCAGTAGAAACTTGTGCTAGCCAGAGGTCGGGGGAAACGGTCCCAGGATATCTATCCCCCACTGAGCAAAAGGCCAGGGGGCTCAGCTGAGAGGTCGGCTACTGCGGGATGTTGGCATGTCATTGGCAGCTATCACACTTTCGAACTAGCTCGATTGCATCCTCCTTCATCGTTAGCCAATAGTATCCTTAGCGTAGAGCTTTGTATGCCAGCACTCTGCCCCCCAGATGACTCCCACAAATGCCCTCATGGATCTCCCACAGGATGTAATCAGCTTCCGTGGGACCGACGCACTGAGGACTAATATGAGAAGGACCTTCGGTAGAGCCGCCCATCCATCATAAAAAACTTAGGAGCTCGTCGCTTGAGCAGCCTAACCTCAGCAGGGTCTTCGGGGAGGGCACCATCGGTAAGATACCGGATATACGCGTCCATCCAAGAGGGTTCCTCCGCGACCGGTAGGGCCTCTTCTGCGGCTTCGATGCTTGGGACCTTCAGATGCTCCACATACATTTTTTCCAAGGTCCCGTCGACCGAGGTGGCCAAACAAGATAGTGCATCAGCTCTGGCATTATCCCCTCTGGAATGTAACTGACATGGAAGTAAGCAAAATGAAGGGCTTAAGATTGGACCTTGCTTAGATAGCGGGACATGGTTGGATCTTGGGCCTCGTACTCCCCAGCAACTTGCCCAGAGACAAGCTAGGAATTAGTGAAAGCCCTGAGATGTCTTACTCCGAGCTCCTCGGCCAACTTCATTCCCACTAGCAAGGCTTCATATTCTGCTTGATTGTTGGTGGCGAAGAAAAGGAAATGGAGAGCGTACTTCACCACCTCTCCCTCGGGGCTCGCGAGAATGAGCCTGGCTCCACTCTCCTAGTAGTTAGATGACCCATCTATATGAAGGATCCAATCTTCTTCTCCTGCCTCCACCGCCATGGGGGACTCCGAGCGTGGCTCCTTCGATTGCTCCTCGGCCCAGGTGCACTCGACTAGAAAATTGGCTAACACTTGGGACTTCATTGCAGACCTCAGCCGAATGGACAGGTCAAATTCTTCCGGCTTGATGGCCCACTTCGCCAATCAATCAGAGGTGTCGAGATAGGATAAGATCATCCGAAGAGGTTGGTCTATGAGCACCACAATAGGATGAGCTTGGAAGTATGGCTTGAAGCGCTAAGAGGAGACGATCAGGGCAATGATGATCTTCTTGGTTCTAGAATACCTGATATCCGCATCATGAACCACCTTGCTGGTGTAGTAGACTGGCCTCTGCACCCCGTCGGCATTCATGCGTACAAGCATGGAGCTAACAGCTTCGGGGAAGGCTGCAAGGTAGAGAAAGAGCTCCTTCCCGCCCCTCGGCTTGGACAGCAATGGTGGAGTGGATAAAAATTCCTTCAACTCCTTAAAATCTTTCTGACATTCCTTCATCCACTCAAAGCTGTTGATCTTGCGCAATACCTTGAAGAAAGGCAGACATCTCTCTGCTAATTTGGATAGAAAATGGCTCAAGGCTGCTACCCTTCCGATAAGGCGCTGCACCTCCTTCTTGCTTGTCGGGAGCCTCATGTCAAGGATGGCCCAGATCTTATCTGGGTTTGCCTTAATCCCCCGCTGCATCACCATGAAGTCTAAGAACTTGCCTGTTGTCACTTCGAAAGCATACTTGCGGGGATTTAGCCCCATCTGGTACTGACGGAGATTGCTGAAGGTTTCCGCAAGGTTGACAACATGGTCAACGGTATGGATACTCTTGGTTAGCATGTTATCCACGTATACCTCCATGTTGCATCCGATCTGGTCCTCGAAGACCTTATTCATCAGCCTCTGATAGGTGGCCCAGCGTTCTTCAATCCGAATGGCATTACCTGGTAACAGTATATGTGTTGGGAATTGTATCCTAAAGCCAATCATTTGATGATTGTGCTAATGTAAATAGCATATAAATTGATATATTAATAAAAGTTATTTGGCCATTTATTCATTACAAGAACATTTTCCTAAAACTCTAATAGTAATGAATCCCTTAGGATCTTCTTTTACAATAAAGGAGGATTTATCTTTGAAGGTCCTTAAAAGAGTTCGCGATCAAATGATATACTATGACAGGGCTATAGTACTATCAATTATAGAATGTTGTATATCATATTTGTTGGTTGTCCTCTTAACCAAGGAGTGTAGAGAATAGTATAACATACAGGTGAAAGTATAGGAGTACATTTCACCGAACGTGACTTATTTTGGATACTCTGCTGTCAAGAGTTAATCCGAGAAGATATGGGTATAAATATCCTTAAGACCTGAAGATCACAACCGGTGACTTGCAAGCAACTCACTGTACTTAGGTGTCGGACCACCTGGATTTTTAATCCAGCTACGAAAGGTTACTGGGTGCAGTCAAGTACTTATGGTAGTCAGTTGTGGATCAAGATGGAATTTGGCCTATCCTGTTAAAAGGAGAAATGCTTGTGTTTCAATTTAGCAAGACCTTAGCCAAGGCACTTCATGTGAACGTCACATGATCACTAAAGTTAAAATCACTTTATGGATTTGCTATTTAGAGTTGACAGGCTCTTACGCCATCCTTAATATTTATGGTCAAAAGGATGAATTATACGGTAACTATTTCTTAGGGTTCTTGGAGTTTGCTTTGCAACTCTTCGACCTATCCGAATGTCGGGTTCCATTGCTAGATGGACACATCGATTAGTATAGAAAGTTATTCCTATGCTACCGGCTTAGGTTTAAACCTAGAGAGTCACATGCATTGAAGTTTCCTAGGATGATCTATTTGCTGATCAACGATTGAGAATTGTATATAATTTAATTAATCAATTTGATTGATTAAATTATTTCAATTCGGTTAAGTACAAGTGAATAAGATTCAATTAGGTTTAAGTCTATTAGAAGGACTAATCAATTTCAAATATTGATTTAAAATTAGACTTGATTTAGATTTAAATAAATTCAGGACTAGCCAAATTTGATTTGGGCTAGGACCATGATCTATGTAGGTTCAGTCCAATAAATTCAAATCAGCTTAAACCAAAACCCAAACACAAATTCCATGTGTGAAAAGAGTTTTCTCGCATAAGGATCTCACGTGATGAGATAACTAAAATCTTATCTTATGATAGATTAAATTCTCATGTAGAATTTAATATATAACCTTAATCTTCTCCAAATGGTTTCCATTGGAATTCTAAGTGTTAGAATTCATGTGAAATTAATGTACCTCTTTAAATTAACCAAACGATGGAATTCACATCTCTTTGGTTTTCATCAAATGTCGGAATTAACAAAACGTTGGAATTCTAAGTGTTAGTTCATAGGTTTTCACAAAACGTCAACGTTGGAATTCTAAGTGTTAGAATTCATGTCTCTTTAGTTTTCACAAAATGATAAAATTCTAAGTGTTAGAATTCAATAGGCTAAAGGCTGAATTGAGCTTATAAATTAGAGGACATTTTTCACCAGAAAAACACACGATATATTATGGATTGATATTCTAAAGAGTCAGAATAAAATAGTTCTAAGAGTTAGAACAGAAAATCTTGGTGTGATTCTGGTGTTAGCAAAAGTTTGATGGATCTTAGAAGAAGATTCAAGTGGGAGGATTCAAGATCAGCAAAGTTATTTTTTCGCGAGCTAGCACTCTCGGAAATCCGATCATTCGGAAACTTCACGTGGATGATACTAGAGGCCGGATGATTGAATGATTGCAGAGCACAAAGGATTTACCAATTGTTCTTAAAGTAAGTGATATGATCTCTAAATCTTAAGGTAGGCTTCAAGACAAGTAGTATGACTTCTTATCTTGAAGATCAAGATATGATCTTGATGATTTTATTTATATGCATTATTTAGATCAAACGATCCTATGGTATAAGGTAAAGATATGATCTTGATGCATGTTAGATAGATTAATATTTAATCTTTAAGCTTCCGCATTGATAATTGTTATCAAAATTTTAAAATATGCATGCCTTGAAGGCTATTTCACCCTATAAATGGCATCAGAGCATGGCTTCGTCTTGATCTAATTTATAGCATGTAAATTAGTGTTCCTATTAATTTTGTAATTATAGCTAAAACGGATCACCAGGCTATCCAGTCATAGATGGATTAAAAATCCATATTACCCCATTCAACGAGGTATTCTATGATGTATTGCGGTATCGTTATGGTTCTCTCATCTTTGATGCTTAGTCAAAAGATAATTCAAATTGATCTTTGGTATCAAAATACAGATTACATGCACTATCAAGAGATGTTTTGTATTTAATACATATTGATATTGTATAAAGCATGATAATTGCATGTTTAGAATAAAACATAGATATGAGAACTTTGCTTATCTATGTTATGAAACATACAAATATTTATGAGAGTCTTATTTGAATGTCAAATATTTATTCATAATATTTTTAGATATAATCTAAATATAGAATTATAAGTAGTTATATAATGTAAGTGATGCATGATTCGAAATATATGACATGGAAGTTATGGAAACATAAAATGCATTTAATATTTTGGGTTAGCTAAATCAGGTCCATAAAGGGTTAGACCCTAAGGTTTAAATTAAATGGACTATAAGAGTATTTGATCAAATCTAAATTAATCAGATTAGGTTAAGGATGCTCTAAATCAAATAATAGTTGTAGTTGATCATGTCCATGTCTTTGATTAAACCAAATGGAAGTAGATTAGGCTCCGTGGTTGAGCATGAATCTCTTAGATGGTCAAATCAAAATTTGTTAGCCATATGATGTCAAGGTAAGTTGGCAAGTTGCTCTAGGATCAATGATCGAATGGTTTTTAATTGGGAGCTACTCGTACTGAGGCGTCTTTAACGAGTTAATGGTATATCCTTTCCATCGGTCTCACTTATCTGATCAACATGGTGAACCATTTATGATTAAGATCATTTACCTGATTGAAATTGACTCATTCTTGTAAGGTCTAACTGATTTAGATGCCACTTAACCTGACTTAATCTTGTCTCATTCTACTGACTTTATAGATTAAGTGGAAGAACTTGATTAGTCAATTTATCTTCAGATTATTAAATCCTCTAAAATTATTAAGTCCTTAAAATGAAATAGTTATATGATAACTAGATCATAGCCTCCCATTAAGGTGAGTGATAATGAGTCCGATGTCTTGATAATCATTGGAGGCACTCCATGTCTGGTGCTTGTTAACCATCGGAATTATCATTCATTATATGATAAGTCAGCGTAACTATTAAATAGATAGTCAGGTGGGCTGAGCTTCACTCGGGCTTGGTTGTCTATAGATAGGTTGGACTGATTATATTATTTAATGGTTGGATCTAACCAGAACTTTCAGTGGAGGTACTCCATGCTGCTGAAGAGGAACATGGGGCAAAACTGAACACTAAGAATTGTTTGGAAAAATAATTAGTTTTGAACCTACTCTTAGATGCATATGGGTTGGCCAAGCTTCACTTGGGCCTGTATGTAGTCTATGTAGATCTTAGTACCCACTAAAGAATTAAGAATAATTCTTCGAATTGGGGTGTAGAGGCTGCCAATTTGAACAAAATAGTGGAAAAATCTTTAGACTAAAGTCCAAGTCTTTATACTGAATCAATTTATATACTACTACACTTTAGTTTTTCCTTATGCAGAAAATGGTCACTAATTTATCATTAAGGTCCCTATTGGATAGTGACAAGTTGAATGATTTAAATTTCAATAGCTGGTTTAGAAAACTTAAGATCGTCCTTGAGCATGAGAGGATTCTATATATTCTGAATAATCCTGCACTAGAGATACCTAATGCAAACACCCAAAGTTCTGAGAGAGACACTTATCAGAAGTGGCTCAGTGATAGAACTAGCATGCGTTGTATTATGCTAGCAGCAATGAACGATGAATTCGGTCACCGATTTAAGAATGCTCAGCCGGAAGAAATCATTCAAGCGTTGAATGAATCTTTCAGCACACCCGACGACGTTGAAAGGCACAAGGCTAGTTGTGCTATTTTTAATGCTCGAATGAGGGATGGATCTCCTGTCACTGATCATGTATTATACATGATCGAGAAGATAGAACTCCTAAGCAAGCTCGGATTTTCCCTACATGAGCAATTGGAAAAAGATGCGATCCTGAATTCCTTGCCTTCATCCTTCCGACCTTTCCTTACTCATTTTTGAATAATAAAGCCTACAGTCAACTACCACAGTTTGTTGGGATTGTTACAGAATTTGAGAAGGACAACCAGCTCTCTAAGGGTTTGGTTAATATGGTTGAAGGATCTAAGGTAGGGCATCAATCCTTTGGGAAAGGGAAGAAAAAAAAAAATAAGAAAAAGGTGCAACATGCTAGGACATCTATAAGGGGTCAGATGCAGAAGAAGAAAGTTGATAAAAGTCAGGCTGAATGCTTTCATTGCAAGATGCAAGGGCACTGGAAAAGGAACAGTCCTCTTTGCATTACCATACTCGATCCAAACAGGCCAAAGAAAAAAGGGGCAAGATGTTGCTCAATAAGGTATTTATATGATAACACCTTGTAATTTTTTTGTATATGATAATTAGACCTGGGTATTGGATACCGGGAGTCATTTAACATTTGCAATTCATTGTAGGGACTACAGGTCATTAGAAGATTTGAGGACAATGAAAGATTCTTTAATGTCGACGATGGAAGATTAGTTTCAGTTCTGGCATTAGGAGTTCTTGAAATAGTTTTCAATAGAAATGTCATCGTACTAAATGATTGTCATTTTTGCCCAACGTTCTTGTTGAACGTAATTTCTATAGGCATTCCAGCCAAAAGTCATTATGAAATTTCAATAAAGGATGTTACTTTGAATATCATTATGAATGGAGTCACTGTAATGACTGGGCATTTATCTAATGGCATTTATATATTATCACAGCCTATGAATGTAGTGTACAAATCAAGTAAATGCCCTAGAATAACTGATGTCACAGATATTTATCTTTGGCACCATCGGCTGGGTCATATCAACAAGGACAGATTAAACAGGTTAACCCAGGAGGGCATCCTTCGAGTTGATGATTGTGAATCATTAACACCTATGAATCCTGTCTTCTTGATAAAATGACCAAGTCATCTTTTACTGGAAAAGGTGAAAGAGCCAAAGAGCTATTGGGTCTAGTACATACTGATGTATGTGGACCAATGAGCACTTGTGCCAAAGGTGGATATTACTACTTCATTACTTTTATAGACGATCTTTCTAGGTTCGGTTATATCTATCTTATGAGACATAAATCTGAGTCGTTTAAAATGTTCAAACATATCATAGAGAAGTAGAAAAACAAATCGAAAAATATATTAAGACCCTTCGATCAGATCGAGGAGGAGAATACCTTTCAAATGACTTTGTGACATATCTAAGAAAGAATGTGATTCTCTCCCAATGGACTCCTCTAGGAACACCGCAGCATAACAGTGTGTCGAAAAGAAGGAATCAAACCCTGTTAGACATGGTTCGGTCCATGATGGGTTTTGCAAGCTTGCCAATATCATTTTGGGGATATGCATTAGAATCAGCTTGTCATATTCTCAATAAGGTTCCAAGTAAATCTGTTCTCAAACTCCATATGAGATGTGGTATGGACATAAACTGCTTATCACCTATCTGAGAGTCTGGGGGTGTCCGGCTTATGTGAAACATGCAAAATCAGACAAACTTGAACCCAAATCTGACAAATATTTTTTTATCGACTATCCAAAAGAAACCAAAGGATACTACTTCTATATACTGAAGAACAAAAGTTGTTCATCAGTAATAGAGCAGTTTTTCTTGAAAATGAGTTCCTTAGCGAAGGAACAAATGGCTCTAATGTTAAACTTGAGGAAGTTCATCGAGTAGAAGGAACAACACAAACCTTTGAACCCTTAGAATCTGAGTTGATTAGATCAAACTCAAAACCCATTTTAGATGCACCATTAAGGCGATCTGGTAGAGTACCATATCAACCGGACAGATACTTAGGTTTCTTGGTCCAGAACGAGGATTCTATTGAGCTCAATGAGAACAACAAGGATCCGATTACCTATATGGATGCTATGCAAAAGACTGACTCTGATAAATGGCTTGATGCCATGAAATCTGAACTTGATTCCATGAAGGAAAATAATGTATGGACATTAGTTGACCCACCTGAAGGGATAAAACCCATAGGGTGTAAGTAGGTGTTGACCCAATTGATGATTTTGATGATTAACAAAACTATTTGAGTATAACTATTGGAGGCTCTAATGATTTTGATTTAGTGTTTCAGATTATAAATCTATTGAATGATCAAAATCAGAAGTTACATAGTGTTCTGGATCGAATCTAATGTCTAGGTAAGAATTGCAGACATTAGAGTCGACTCCGAGAATCACAGAGCCGACTCCGAACTGGCACGAAGTTAGAGTCGACTCCGAGACTGTTAGAGTCGACTCTCACAGAAGAAGCAGAACGTCGATTTTTCTGGCCCCAACCTAGAGTCGACTCCGGGTAAGTTAGAGTCGACTCCGGAAAAGTTTCTTGTCGACCCCAGAAAAGTCAGAGACGACTCCAGAAATATCGTTTTGAGATGCCTCGAGCTAGAGCCGACTCCAGAAAAGTTAGAGTCGACTCCAACCCACCTGGAATGAAAAATCAAATTGCCAGATCAGCTCTAACGGTAATATTTCTATTTTACCTTATTTCTAACGGATATATTTTGCTACAAGGTACACTCCAACGGATAGTTTTCTTCCAAAAATGGTTTGAAAGAAATCTATAAAAAGGGAAGACTATTGTTCAAAAAAAGAACGGAAAAATAGAAAGGAAAATCAGAAATAGACAAATCCCATTTCAAAAATCCGAAAAGAGAGAGCCTGAATCTCAAGAGAAAACCTTCTAGCTCAAATCCACTCCACTCCAAAAAGCTCAAGAGGAATCCAAGGCATTCAAATCAAGTTTTTGTGGATTTCCCAACTTGGAGAAAGAAGTTCAGATTCTTGCTTTTCAACTCTTCTCAACTGCTTCAACTGTGAAGAATCGGAGCTGAGGCTTGATTCAACCTAGCAAGGAGAAGAAGAAAAGAAGAAAAGAAGAAAAGCTCAAAAGCCAACCATCTTCAAATCAGGCTTTTCTAAACTTGTTATATATTTGATTATCTGCTCATTAAGGAGCTTTGTATTTGAAAAACATATTTCATTTGTTTGTATCTAGTTCAATCTGGGGATTGAACTAGTGGAGGTAGTCTTACCTCGGTCAAGCTTGGTAAGCTTGTGTTAGGGTTTTTGTGCTGGTGAGCCCTTGAAAACCAGCTGGGTTCGTTGTGCGCCCGGGAAAACAACAAGTTTGAGTTGTGAGCTTGTAAAACAACTCTGCTGTAATCTAGGGTGATTATAGTGTGGACCCAAGTGAATCTTGGGAGTGGACGTAGGTGTTGGATACACCGAACCACTATAAAATCTTTTGTGTTTGCCGTGTTCTATTGACTCTCTCTCTATCTCTATTCTATTCACTGCACTTTATAGTTACTTTGCATTTGCCTTCATTAATCTCAAGCAAACTATTTTAAAAAGGCTAATTTTTTAAGAACCCAATTCACCCCCCCCCTCTTGGGTTGTCATCTGGGCCAACAATTGGTATCAGAGCTAGTGCTCATTAGATTTTGATCACACGATCAAGAGCTAAAGTTCCAAATGGCAACACAAGTTGGTTCTTTTGCTGAAGGTCATTCTACGAATAGACCTCCACTTTTTAATGGCTCAAATTATTCTTATTGGAAAGCTAGAATGAGGATATTCATTCAAGCTTCTGATTATGAGCTTTGGGGTGTTATAATTAATGGACCTAGTACACCCACACACGTTATTGATGGCACTATTGTTCCTAAGCCCGAAAGGGACTGGAATGATAATGATAGGAAAATGGCACAGCTTAACGCTAAAGCCATGAATGTACTATATTGCTCATTAGACGCTAATGAATTTAATAGAATCTCCACTTGTAATTCCGCAAAGGAGATTTGGGATAGATTAGAGGTTACCCATGAGGGTACCAACCAAGTGAAAGAATCCAAAATAATATTCTTGTTCACAAATATGAGTTATTTAATATGGAACAATCTGAAACCATTGCATGCATGTACACTAGATTTACAGATATTGTAAATGGTTTGAAAAGTCTTGGTAAGACATATACTAACTCCGAACTTGTTCAAAAAATTCTTAGGTCATTACCAAGATCATGGGAAGCAAAATGACTGCAATCCAAGAAGCTAAGGACCTCAACACTTTACCCTTAGAGGAGCTTCTAGGATCTCTATGACCCATGAGCTGACTATGAGGCAGCATGTTGAGGAGGACAAAGAAAAAGAAAATGATTGCCCTCAAAGCTGCAAAAGAGAAGAGAGCAGCAGCGATGATGATGATGATGATGATGAGACTGCTCTCTTAGCAAAGAAATTTAAGATTTAT